>CM065683.1:49662941-49665441 GCA_017654935.2 Phymorhynchus buccinoides | reverse complement strand
GTGACCACTAATTCCTTAACCAGTCTAATAATGAAAAATAAGAAGCATCAGCAAAGGCTGATCAGCTGCGCAGGCTATGCTACTACTACTACTACTACTACTACTACTACTACTACTACTACTACTACTACTACTACTACTACTACTACTACTACTACTACTACTAATAATAATAATAATAATAATAATAGCGCTTTAGCTCAAACGAGCCCACAGCGCTTTATAACCAAGTGTTCATCAATAAGCAGACAACAAAAATGCAAGAATGACACAAACCAGCAACAACACATGCACAAAGCAACACTCACAGACAGACAGACAGACACAAACAGACCCCCCCCCCCCCACACACACACACACAGAGTGACACACACACACACACACACACACACACACACACACACACACGCACGCACACACAACACACACACACACACATACATATATATATAGACACAGACTCATTCTTCAGTTCTCATTCAATAAATCATAGATACTAGGTTGCACTGACACACGCACACACACACTTACACTCCAGAAGATACACACACAGACACAGACACAGACACAGACACACACACACACACACACACACACACACACACACACACACACACACACACACACACACACACACACACACACACACACACACACACACACACACACACACACACACACACACACAAGTACATACACACACACAATACACACACACGCGCGCGCGCGCGCGCACGTACACACACACAGACACACACACACACACACACACACACAGGCATGCACACACACGCATGGGCATACACACACATGCACACAGACACACCACACACACACACACACACACAACACATACCTTCACTGGCATTTCAATCTTAACCCCCACCCCCCCCCCCCCACCCCCAGCAGCAAGTATTTAGCGTGTGACAGGACAAAGATGGGTTTTGAGAGAGGTTTTGAATAAGAGACTGAGTTGGAGTGTCGGAGAGGAGAAGGCAGAGGATTCCAAAGGGTTGGTGTCTGATAGGAAAAAGAACGTTGGCCAGCAGATTTGAGACGGATGGAGGGAAGGAAAAGTAGACGAGCATCAGAAGAAGAGCGTAGCTGGGACATAGAGATGAAGACGATCAGAGAGATAGGAGGGAGCCTGGTCATGCAGTGACTTGAAAACAAGGATAATTGTGTAATCAATACGAGATTGAACTGGGAGCCAATGAAGGGAACGAAGAACCGGAGTGATATCATGATCTGATCTAGGGGAGCGAGAAATGAGTCGAACAGCATTATTCTGGACCCGTTGGAGTTTAGAGATAATAGTTGATGGACAGCCAGCAAGAAGTGAGTTACAGTAGTCAAGGCGAGACAGAACAAAAGCACAGACTAGAGTCTTCAGGGCATCTTGAGAGAGACAACGGCGGCTTGAGCTGATTCTTCGAAGTTCTAGATAACGAGACTTGCACACAGCAGAAACATGCTGTATGAAAGAAAGGGTTTGGTCCAAAGTAACGCCTAGATTGCGGGCGGATGTTGATAGCTTGATCTCAGTGTCACCAATTAATTGTGTGGTTGGAGGCAACAAGAATCATCTCTGTCTTATCAGCATTGGGTTGTATTTTGTTATAGGCTATTGGTGTTTGTAAAAAAAAGGGATATAATGTTTTTAATGTAGGTGGGATGTTTGTCGATGTTTGTCTAAGTTATAGACCCTTTATTTTGACCCTTTCACCGCCAAAGTCTCATTTTAGCACCACAGTGATTTAACACCTATGTCACTAAAAGGCATCAAATTGGGGTCTATTATCCAAAGACCATATTGTCTTAGTTTTGGGAAGTAAAGATAGACCTTTATACGTATATATATGTTACAGAAGAATCCCCAAATACTGCAGATGGATTTTGTTCTCTACCCAGGTAAATTTAATGGAACATTTTGGCTGAAATACGGATGGCGGTGAAAGGGTTAAGAGGAGACACACCCAGAAGCTACTGGAGCGAAGACATTAACGTGACAGTGCCCTATGTAAAGAAGCACTTTACTTTAGCTTTTCTGGGAAAAAACCCAACTACAATTATTTTTCATGCCCAGCACAAACGCAGACAAGATTTCTGATTTCTGCAAATCTGTCGCTCGCTACTATGAGAGTGTGTATTTGCGACATTCACAAATTTCACTTTTCCCGTACTTGAACCATTTACTAACCCTAACCCTAACCCTAACCTTAACCCTATCCCTAACCCACGGAAAAAGTGAAATTTGTGGTTCATGCTCAATGTCGCAAAATGCCGCAAATACAGACTCTCATAGGTAGCGAGCTACAGATTTGCACGAGCGACAGATTTGCACGTCATACAACCGACATCCCAATGAAAGTGGCACCACATTACTGTAAAACAATAATTTGAATAAGAATAGGCCTACTTTCAAAGAAAGTAAGACCAAGAAGAAGCATCTTCTGTGTTGACACCAAAGCTTTGCCTTTACTTTTTCAGGAAAATTGTC
>CM065683.1:49650441-49652941 GCA_017654935.2 Phymorhynchus buccinoides | reverse complement strand
GCCAGACATCTTTGAGCCAAAGATTTCCATTCCCTTACATGGCTACAGAAACAGATTTCGTCTGCAATATTGTGGGATTTCTCTGTGACACATTTATTAGAATATGGCCAATCCGTACTACCCAAAGTTAGGAACATTATCATTGAATAACAGACCCTGATTTCTTCAAGACTTTTACTAACATGGGTGTTAAATCATTGTGGTGCAAAAATGCAACATTGGCGGTGAAAGGGTTAAGAAATTAGTTGCGGTATTTGACAAATATTTTCCTAAATTGTATTGTTCAAATACCAGTAGAAAAATAAATCAACGATGAAATCACTTTATTTTTCTTTATGATAGATGGAATAATGTATATTCTACATAATAAACACAAAGAAACAGTTAATGTTACCATGCTTTGTTTGAAATGAGAGCAACGTTTTCAAGTCCACCCCCCATTTTTCAGCGGGACTTAAGTCAAGAGTTACATCCCATAATGTTTTTTTGGTCAAGAGTACTTTTATATTTGTTATTTGATTAACGCGTTTTCTTTTCTTTTAAAGACATGAATATGTTTAAAATAAACGTTATTTTCCAATGAAGTACATCTTTTCTTTTAAGCAATATACTCCCCAAAAGATAAAAACACAAAAAAATATATTTTCACAAGTACACAAAGAACACACACGCCCATCATTTGTTACAAAAGTTCAAGCCACTTTTCTTCAGGATATTTATGTGTGAGAGAGAGAGAGAGAGAGAGAGAGAGAGAGAGAGAGAGAGAGAGAGAGAAAACCTATCTATATTGTTAAAAACTCGGGACTTTACTGGTGTTGCACTGCCTCCGGGCATTGCAGCCAGTATTGTTCCCACCATCTTTGTATTTACGAATGTCCCATATGTGTCTGTGACCGAGAGGACGTCAAACATCATTTTCATCACTTCAGGCCATTAGGCACTCAGTCATGAAGTGAAGACAGCACCTTCTTGCTTACGATACAAATGTTTCATTTGTGCGCCTTTTCATGTTGCATGCTGCTTATTGCTACTGCGAACAAAACAAGGCACCGCTACAGAACAAAAAATGATGTGCATCTTTTTCTGTTAAATGCTACTAATTGTTGCCAACACAAATTGTAAGGTAAACACAAATTATGGACCTTTGGCACAGCAATTAGCGGTGGAATCAAAGAGCGGGTTTGATGTTTCGAAATTATGTTTATTTATTTATTTATTTATTTATAGCTCTTTACTGCGTTGACCAGTGAGCTAGTATGCGCGCACGCGCGCGCGCACGCACACACACGCACACACACACACACACTATCTCTCTCTCTCTCATGCACGCACACACACGCGCGCGTGCGCGCACACACACACACACACACACGCGCGCGCGCGCGCGCCCGCGCGCACGTATTCTGTCACTTTCAAACGTAAAGGAAAGCAAATCGATTAGAACAGTACGTCATTGCCTATACATAATACAAGAACTTTTTTTTATTCAACAACAATGGCATCGCCGAGCGGCAGATATGTCCTTTGCCGGTTACAGCCTGTACATGCCCCGCCCTGTACCTCCCTTCCCCCTCACATCTTCGGTCCCCGTCCTCCCTGTGACCTTTGGGTGATGCACCTACACACCCTTGACTGGATGGAAATCGTTTTCCGGGATGCATACCCTTAATTGGTGGGGTGCACACCCTTAACACTGAGACATGTCTGCCACTCGGCGACATTTAAGCCCCACGTGGCACATGTTGTGCTAGGATGTCTTTTACGTTTAGTATTAGACCCCCTCCTTTACCGGGATGTACACCCTTAATTAGTGGGGTCTACACCCTTAATGGGGTGTACACCCTTAACTCGGAGACATGTCTGCCGCTCGGCGACATGAAAATCCCACGTGGCATAATTTGTACTGCAATGTCTTCTACTCTTCGTTTTACACCTCCCCACGAAATTTGGAGTGATTCTATACAGTATTTCACGAGATGTAGGAGGGTGAATAAAAACGGAAACATGTCTGCCGCTCGGCGACATTCTATTTCCGAGGGATAATTTATGTACGAATGTGTTCTACTCTTAGTGTCACATCCTGACTCAAAATTGGAAGGGATTCTGTCTTCTAGTTCACGAGATACAGCTTGAACAAGAAATATATAGCGCAAAGGAGGAAATTTCGGTTTTCAAGGTCACACTTCAAGGTCAAGGTCAGCATGGCGATAATTTATGCTCGGATGTTTTCTACTTTAGGGTATACAGAACCACACACAATCTGAAGCGCTTCTGTCAAGTACAAATGTGGAAAATATGGCTTAAAACCGAATGTGTAGACCCCTACCACTTTCAAGGCCTACCGATCTCCCGGACCTTGACCTTGACCTTGATCGGTATGCCATCATCAGAACGGGCATAAGCCAAAGTACCTACATGCCAAATTTGAAGACTCTAAGACCAACGGTGTGGAAGCTATGGCCCATTAAAAATATTTGGTTTTCAAGGTCGTACGCCAAGG
>CM065683.1:49622941-49637941 GCA_017654935.2 Phymorhynchus buccinoides | reverse complement strand
GTTCAAAAACTGCAAAACAGTGCAGCACGCCTCACTCTCAAGATTCCACGCTCTGATCATATAACACCTCATCTTCGTAACTTGCACTGGCTTCCAGTAGAGGCTAGAATCAAGTATAAAATAGCTTGCCTTTGTTTCGGTGCTGTTCACTCTTCTGGTCCTGTCTATCTCTCCGAACTAGTAACTGTCTACACACCTGCTCGCTCCCTACGTTCTTCCTCTGACTGCTGCACACGCAAGGTTCCTAGGGTCCACACGAAATCTTTTGGTGAACGATCCGTCTACTATTTAGCACCTCACTTATGGAATTCCCTCCCACAACATGTCCGCTCATCTGACTCTATGTCCGCCTTTCGCTCTGCCCTTAAAACTCACTTGTTTCGGACATATTATGATTGATTAGTGTTTGTGTGTGAGGTGTGGGGGGGGGGGGGGGTGGGGGGGGGGGGGGGGGGTCCGTTTCATTGCATAAATCTTGTACAAAAATGTATTTACAATTATTTTATAATTCGTATTTTGTATGTAGAATGTCTACGTCTTGTAAACTTTAAATGCTTGTAAATGAGGTAGAAGGGTATTTTTGTTCTTGCAAAATTTGTCTATTAATATAATTAGTCATGTAATTGGTATGTCGATGGCAGTATGATTTTATTTCAAGTTGCAGTATTGTATTCAAACTTGATTGAGAATGTGAATGTGGTCTATGTTTCTTCTTAGAATTTTCATATTGTAACTATTTTACTCTTGTATAATGTGTGTGCATGTGTGCGTGCGTGCGTTCATGTGTGTGTGTGTGTTTGTGCATGTATGTGTGTGTGTGCCTGCATGCATACAGGCGTGCGTATGTGCGTGTGTATGCATGTGTGCTCGCGCGCGCGCGCGCGCGCGCGTGTGTGTGTGTGTGTGTGTGTGTGTGTGTGTGTGTGTGTGTGTGTGTGAGTGTGTGTGTGTGTGTGTGTGTGTGTGTGTGTGTGTGTGTGTGTGTGTGTGTGTGTGTGTGTGTGTGTGTGTGTGTGTGCGTGTGCGTGTGCGTGCGTGCGTGTGCGTGTGCGTGTGTGTGTGTGCGAGGAAGTAAGAGAACGTTGTGTGCAATCATCATGTTTATTTTACTTTCTAATAATTCATTATTTGTTTGCCTGTAATGTTCTTGTTATCAATGTAAAGCGCACTGAGCTCATGTGAGAAAGAGCGCTATATAAATTCCCATTATTATTATTATTATTATGATTATTATGATGCATTTTCGTCTTTATGGCAGCAATAGAGATGATCGGGAGTGATGGGGCGTGGAGTGGAAAGGAAGTGCGGCTCATTCTCCTAATAAAGTTCATCCCTAATCACATCAGCAGACACAACTCAGCTTTATGTTCAGTTCCAGCTAACAACGCGTGGCGTCATCGAAGTTACCAATGGGAGTATACGATTATAAGAAAAAGGGAGACAACTAGTAATATAATATTTAGTATGTTATGAGGTTACATAAATTGTGCGAAGACTACAGGGCAATACAATAGGGGGGTACAATGCAGAGCGGATCTAGGGGGGGTTCCTGGTTTCCGGGACCCCATCCCCTAAATACTACCCCATGCATAGTACCTTATACAAGGGGAAAAGTAAGAAAATGAACATTTTCTACCCCCCCCTAACCCTTTACTTTTTTCTTACCATACATAAAGCCATAAAAGACCAAAAGCTAGGTGTCAACGTAACCCTATCAAGATTTCTAAATTCAGTCTTTTAAAAAATAGCTTGATTTATGTAAGAAAGGCAACAAACGGAAAAATACAATTTAACCGAGAAATGGGGAAAAGTAAGAAAATGACCCTTCTTTTGGCCTTAAAGACCCACCGGATCACTTGTCAAAATCACGGGTTTTACGTGTTTTCCCTCTTACAGCTGGAAATAAATCGTGTTTTGACCAGGGTCGAGTTTCACAAGGGCTAACGTTACGTAGCGTGAGCGCAAATCGGCAAAAACGGTACTAAGAAACATTTCTTTCGCCGACGTTTGCCAAAAACGTTTTTTGACTACTCCGATCCTGACTCGTGGCGAACTATCACGTGACTAGCATGGAGTGAATACATTTCTTGTTGTCGATTGGTCCATTAAAGTTGTGTGTATTAAAATAACTAATGTGTGTTTGTGTTTGTGAAAGGAAAAAACAACACAAAACAATGTCTCAACTGCAACCCTTTTTTCAAAAAAAAACATTAGAAAAAGTGACAAAGGAAAGGTCTCTCCTTTTTTTTTTTTTTTTTTTGGGGTGTGTGAGCTACTCTGTTTTTCTATATTTTGCTACCTTCTTGTCGTCGCCACACTGAAGACGGGCTTATGGACAGAAACGTTTGTTTTGTTTCCAATAAAAGGGACCTCAATCTACCAGCCTCGAATTGAGTGTTTTTTGTGCCTTAACTGGTCCCAGTGGTCATTTATATTCTCAAGTATTTTTTTAAAATAATTTGAAAAAATTGGCGACCGTAAGCGTTATTCGCGCGGCGACCGTTATCTAGAGAAACTCGCCCCAGGTCTCACTCCCATACAAATGCACCCTAATTCAAACCGAAACATAATTTTAAAGAGCAGCCTCAATTTGAACTTGGGGACATCTGTATGTGGGTCACAGCTACCCAGGAAAAAACCCAAGGGACTTAATCGTGGTGCATCAGTGTATCTTTAAAGAAAATAATATCATAAATAATCACTAAATTGCAAAATTTTCCGGGGGCTTCGCCCACTAAGCCCCCCCAAAAAGCACTACCCCTTAATCCTGAACCTATGTAGCTCCCTTGACCCCAGTACCCCCCCCCCCCCCCCCTCTCCTTACGGCCCTGGACTGCACTTATAAACAGCGGATAACCAACTTCTCTGTTAATAATTGATCATGTTATATGATCATTGATTTGAATAGGTCCTTTTCTTGTTTGTTTGTTTGTTAAGCCTAAAGCCGGCGCCACATACGAGTTAAATCGTATGGGGATGCGAAGCGATTGGGTCACGTGAGTCATGATTCACGTGAAATACTTCCGTCTGAAACTAATTCTGCCATTTTCGCTCACTCTACTCAAGTAGACCCAATACGTGAATTTCACGTGAATCATGACTCACATCGTCAAAATCGCATCGCATTCAGATCCGAATCGAATGTGTGTAGCAGGCCCTTTAGAAACTTTGTCAGCAGTAACGTACCTTTTAGTTAATAGTTTTACATGTATATACTAAACTGTATTTTGGTTTTAGATCCTGATTTGTCCTGAACGGCATTGTAAAAAAACATTCCGATCCGCAAAAATGTGTTAAAAGAATCGATTGTTCACGTCAGCTAGATGTTTGATTGTTAAATGAAGCATAGAAACGCGTTTGTGTTTGTCTGCTAGCTATTTGATTGTCAAATGAAGCATAGAAACGCGTTTGTGTTTGTCTGCTAGCTATTTGTTTGTTAAATGAAGCCTAGAAATGCGATTTTAACACCATCTTTCATAATGCTATTAAGTTTGTTTTAAGAATCGAAACAATGTTAAAAGAATCGAACTGGTCTATCCAGACTTCGACTCCTAGCTAACTGGTTGCTAGATGAAGCGTAGAAACGCGAACTATCTGTGATAGTCTCCAAATTGTAGTTAGCCACTTAAGAAAACTTGGTGAGAAGTAGGAAGCAAGATGCAGAAAATGTAGTTTCTTGCCTCGATTTTGTGTGTGACTTTTTTGCTCTGTGGGAAAAAGAATAGGTGAAGACGGGGTAAAAAGCCCATGGGCGGGTAAGAAGACCATGCCAATTATCTCATGAAATAAAGCACATTTCAGTCAAATTTGCCCATGAGACGAATGCTAGACATTAACACTCGTCTCATGGGCAAAATGTGACTGAAATTTTCTTTATTTCATGAGATAATTGGCATGGGCTTCTTACCCGCCCATGGGCGTTTTACCCCGTCTTACCCTACCTTACTCCAAGAAGTGTGCCTTACTTCGTGCTTCGTTTTTTCTCTCTCTTTTCTCTCTCTCATTACCCTGGATGAATAACATGAATGTTCATTCGTTCGTTTGTTAGATTATTTTTCTTTCTCTTTTTGTCTCTCTCACATACCGTTGTCATATTCACATGGAATACAATCATTATGCAAACCACATTGTTTTATCTTGTTTTACAAAACAAAGTCTGTCGTCAGTTGAGAGACACAAAACAGCGTGCTGCACTCTCATTTGGAAAGAAATGGTGTTTTGCCTGTCAATGGCTGCTAAATCCTGTTACTGCAGTTGAATTGGTTTTGCGTGCCAGTGTCTCGTGAAGGTAACACAGTTTTAAGAGTTAAAACAAAGTTATTTGTTTTGAAGACGCACCGCGAATGGGTAGGACGACGTGTTGAGAAGTTTAGCAAAGAGAAAACAAAAATATCCATTGGGTTCTTTGCAGACATTCTTTCTCCGTAGCTTCTTTTGGTTTTATTGTATGAGCTTGTTGACAATCACATCGGTTTCTTGCGAGGTGTCTCGGTAGTCATTGTGGAAACTTGTTCATTTGTTTGTTTTTGTTGTTGTGTTTGGTTTATTTGTTGTTGTTGTTGTTATTGTTTTTTTTGTTTTGTTGTTTTGTTTTTTTTTCTGTTTCTGTGTCTGTTTTAGTTTAGCTTAGACCCAAACCAACCAGCCTCTAATTGAGTGTTTTTCTGTTTTAGTTTCGTTTGTGTATTCTTATTTTGCATGCTTTTAACAAGCAGCCTGATCTCAAATCTTGTAGTTTAAATACGATTTGTTCAAGTGATTGGCATCTTTGTTTGAGAACGTGAGAGAGAGAGAGAGAGAGAGAGAGAGAGAGAGAGAGAGAGAGAGAGAGAGAGAGAGAGAGAGAGAGAGAGAGAGAGAGAGAGAACAACAACAACTGTTTAATGACCAGGTCATCTGCCCGTGTCATGAGGGAAGGGGTAACAATGGGAAATCTTCTCAATTCAGAGAGAGAGAGAGAGAGAGAGAGAGAGAGAGAGAGAGAGAGAGAGAGAGAGAGAGAGAGAGAGAGAGAGAGAGAGAGAGAGAGAGGGGGGGGGAGGGGGGTAAGGGTTCATTTGTTTCCTGTTGGTTTGCTTGCAGCAGGGTTAGAAGCTGCATGTTTGTGTTTTTCTGACGTTATTTACGATCACATTAAAAAATAAATTGAATTGTTTTGTCAGCGTCCGTGTGCGGGGTAAATAGCGTAGCTCCTGGCACTCAGTGCCCACATAACGATGTTTGTTCGTGGGGAAGTGGAGACACAAGCAAACAAACAAACAAACAAAACACATAGCCAAACAAGAGTGTCTCGTGCATCGAGATAACGATCTTGGGTGTTTGAGAAGGAGGATAGGGGAAGACGGGGTAAAGAGCCCATGGGCGGGTAAGAAGCCCATGCCAATTATCTCATGAAATGAAGCACATTTCAGTCACATTTTGCCCATGAGACGAACGGGTAAAGAGCCCATGGGCGGGTAACAAGCCCATGCCAATTATCTCATGAAATGAAGCAAATTTCAGTCAAATTTTGCCCATGAGACGAATGCTAAACATTAACACTCGTCTCATGGGCAAAATTATGACATGAAATGAAGCTTCATTTCATGTCTGAGATAATTGGCCATGAGCGAACTTACCCGCCCATGGGCTTTTAGGAAGTCCATGCCACTTATTTTGTGAAATAAAGAAAGATATCAGTCAAATTTTGCCCATGAGACGAACGGGTAAAGAGCCTTTTTCTAATAATATTTTTTTGCTTTCTTTTTCTCATGAAAAAAAGCAAATTCTAGTCAGTCTCTTTTTATTATGAGACGAAGACGGGGTAAAAAGCGCATGGGCGGGTAAGAAGCCCACCCCAATTATCTCATGAAATGAAGCAAATTTCAGTCAAATTTTGCCCATTAAAGAGCCCATGGGCGGGTAAGAAGCCCATACCAATTATCTCATGAAATAAAGAAAATTTCAGTCAAATTTGCCCATGAGACGAATGCTAGACATTAACGCTCGTCTCATGGGCAAAATGAGACTGAAATTTGCTTCATTTCATGAGATAATTGGCATGGGCTTCTTACCCGCCCATGGGCTTTTTAACCCCGTCTTACCCTACGGTTTTCTGTTGCAAAGAATTATATCGGGGTAACTGCGCATGGTGAAGCATTTTGTCGCTTTTTCTAATATACATTTCTTTTTCTTTTTCCTTAAAAATAAATAAATTCTAATTCAGTCTCTTTTTTTTATTCTTATCAAAGAAGCAGCATGATAATATTAAGTAAGGACGAGGTTCGGTGATACACATAATTATATTATTTTTGAAAACATGCTCAAATAAACCGGGCACTCGGTTAATAAAACCAACAAAAGAAGAAACGAGCGAATTAACCCTTTCACCGCCAGCCATATTTCAGCCAAAACTGTCCATTTACGAAAGTGATACATCTTTGTTTGAGAACGTGAGAGAGAGAGAGAGAGAGAGAGAGAGAGAGCGAGATCACAAAATCCATCTGCAGTATTGGGGATTCTTCTGTGACATATAAAAAAATAAGGTCTATCCTTACTTCCCAAAACTAAGACAATAGGGTCTTTGGATAATAGACCCCAATTTGATGCCTTTTAGTGACATAGGTGTTAAAATCACTGTGGTGCTAAAATGCGACTTTGGCGGTGAAAGGGTTAAGAACAACAGAGTTGAAGAGAAGGGAAAGTCGTGGTTGGGGTAAAAAAAGAAAAGAAAAAAGATAGCCCGGAAGAAAACTGAGTCGGAAGGTAGAGGAGAGAGGTTCAGCATAGAGGTAGGTGGGGGTGGGGGTGGGGTGGGGAGTGGGGCGGTGGCTGGGTGGGGGGGTGGGGATGGACAGACGATTCTATGAAGGAAGTTGTTAGCCGTTGCAATGACAGATTTCTGAGAGCACGGTCGATCAGGGCAAACATAGGTATGCATTGCCTTGTCACTCGCCCTGTTGCTGCTGATGCTGATATTGGTGTTTATCTTGTTAGTGTCCTCACTGTTGTTACCAGTCGCGAAGCGAAGCTGGTATTGTTTTCACTTGGTCCGTTCGTCCGTCCGTGTTCAAATTTGCTCAAAATGCATATTTCGGTGTAAAATGGCCTCACATAGAGTTATCAGTGTGTTTCAACAACAACAACAAAAAATGTTTGTTTGTCTGTCTGTCTGTCTGTTTGTCTGTCTGTCTGTTTGTTTGTTTGTCTGTGACAGCGATAACTCGAGAACGCTTGGATATATCAACATGAAAATTTACAGGTGGATACTAGGAGTCAAAAGCTTGGACAAGTTCGAATTTGAGCAAAATCGGGTTAGCGGTTAAGGGTTTAGGTTAAGATTAGGGTTAGGGGTGCAAGCGTGTGTCGCGACTGGGTCAGTTTACGCAAGTACTCTAGTTGTTGTTATTGTTGGTTGTTGTTGTTCTTGAAGTCGTTGTTGTTAATGATCTACAACAACATACATGCATGCGTGGTACACAACAAGCGTAAAGTGACGTTATTTTGTTCGCACAACACACAACGAAACAACTGGCATGCCCTATTTTGTTTGGGCAAACTTGCATTTTCCAACATACAACATACAAAAACAGCAACAAACCCGAAAATACTGATATCGCTCTTTGTGTCTGTTTCCTTCTATGCATCATTATCTCTTTGTGTTGTGTTTTCTATGTTATGCTCTTTTCTTTCAACCTTTCTTCTTCTAATGTGTGTTGTGGTCGTAAGCATCATGCACTTCGTTTGGTTCCTGTAGCATCCTCATCTTCGTTTCTCTGTATCTCGCTTCTTCCATAATTGTCCATCAGCATTGCTCTCTGTATCCTCATTTCTTTATCTTATCAATGTCCTCTCGTAAACGCTACATCCATCTTCCTTAATATCACTCATTTCATTCAATTTCCACTCAAACTAGGTTTTGCGTTTGCTTTGCTTTTCTCCACTTGTTCTTCCTCGTCTTGTTTTCGTTCCCAAATGGCTTCCAAAATACTCAACTCGTTTCATGTCTAACTCTGCTTCGGAATAATTATATTATTACAGCACCATTTGCGTTGTAATGCTTTCCAGACTTCTGCCGCCACACATAGTGCTGGCAGAAGATTCGGGTATGCCTGTCAGTCAGTCTTATGTCTGTGTATACTCTTTTTACCATGGCGAAATAGATAAGGCTGAGGGGGCAGGATAGGGGTTACAGACGGTGAGCCTGAGGCGCATTCGTAATTTATTAATAAGTAATGAAGGAATGAACTATATAATAAATAGGGTCTAGTTTTTCTGTATCTATCTGACATGAAATTGCCTCGAAGCAAGAGCGTGTAGTGTATGATATGTGTACAGAGGCGCACACGCGCGCACGCACGCGCGCACACACACACACACACACACACACACACACACATACATACACACACACATACATACACACACACACACACACACACACACACACACACAACACAACACACACACACACACACACACACACACACACACACACCCTTCTCTCCCAAATAAGAAGAAGAAAAAGAAGAAGAAGAAAGAAAGAAAGACAGACAGAAAGACAGACAGAAAGAAAGAAAGAAAGAAAGAAAGAAAGACAGAAAGAAAGAAAGAAAAAAGAAAGACAGACAGACAGACAGACAGAAAGAAAGAAAGACAGAAAGAAAATCCATGGCTACCTCACCGACTCCTTTGATATGATGTAACTCGAGGTCATTCCATGCCATATGTTTAGCTTAGTCTCCCAGGAGAGGTCTTCAATGAATCTTTTACATTCATCTTGAACCCCCTTTTGAAGGGTTTCCGATAACTGCAGATATTCCGAAAAATTGGTTAACACTTTTTTATTATTTCAAAAACGCGTGCATAAATTCTTAGATAACAATGTTTGCACAACAACGCCGATTCTTATAATCGACAGAAACAAAGCTTAAAGACATACTGTTTATTTCAGGGAAAGGGCATGATAAGGGCATGGAACCTAAGAAATATGACAGTGATATTGGGGCATGAAGGGCAATGGTGGTCGACAGACGTTTCCATTTGGGAAGGTGTCTGGAATCGTAATGGCAGATTTATGCGGATTGGGTCGGCAGGGACAAAGCAGTGAGTTAGCTTGTCATCTGCTGAATTGCTGCTGATGTTCGTATTGCTCGACCTTCCCCTCCTAGCTGTCGATGTGTTGTGATCACTGGCAAAGGATTATTCAATCAGGGATTTACCCGATTGAAAGTGTTCGGGTCAAGCAGTGAGGTGGAGGGAAATACAGACGGGGTAGACTGAGACAGTTAAACATACACACGCGCGGAAACACACACACACACACACACACACACACACACACACACACACACACACATATATATATATATATACATGCACGCACACGCGCGCGCACGCACACACACACACATACACACACACACACACACACACACACACACACACATACACGCACACGCGCACACACACACACACACACACGCGCGCACGCACGCACGCACGCACGCACGCACGCACGCACGCACGCACGCACACGCACGCACACACACGCACACACACACACACACACACACACACACACACACACACACACACACACACACACACACATATTAAATCATACCCCGGGATTATGCTATAAAGGCAAGGGGCAGTGTCTGGTCATAGATGATGACCTGCAGTTTTGTTGCGTTAATACAACAAGGTTGCAAAGTCAGCCTGGTTCAGTCCTCATGCAGTCTCAGCCTGCGGGCGGTGTCACTGCAACACCTTCGCCATTTAGATGAACTCAATAATAATAATAATAATAATAATAATAATAATAATAATTTAATTCATTTTAAAAAGTGACGCCTGTCCCTCGCGAGGCTCCAGGCGCCATTACAAAGATAAAAACCAACAGGTTTAAGAAAGAAGAGAAAGGAGACATACAAGATTAAAACATAAAAAAGGAACTTTGACATCGTAAGAACAAGATATCATTAGAAAACATTAAAATTAATACATGCGGGGAACATCTACCCCCAGCCCCTCCACTCTCTCTCTCCCCCCTTCCCCTCCCACCCTCCCTCACCCCGCGCTGTCTCCCCCCCCCCCCCCCCCCTTAAAAAAAAACACCCAAAAAATCCCACCCTCCACTCGCAGCTAAGGCTATCCTGTGGGTGGCCAGCATTTGTTAAGGTCTCTAAGCTGATGGTGAAGATGCAGACAAAAGGCTGATCTCTCGGGGTGGGTGTATAGGTGAAGACGGGGTAAAAAGCCCATGGGCGGGTAAGAAGCCCATGCCAATTATCTCATGAAATGAAGACAAATTTCAGTCACATTTTGCCCATGAGACGAATGTTAATGTTTAGCATTCGTCTCATGGGCAAATTTGACTGAAATTTGCTTTATTTCATGAGATACTTGGCATGGGCTTCACATTGACACTCGTCTCATGGGCAAAATGTGACTGAAATTTGTGTTCATTTCATGAGATAATTGGCATGGGCTTCTTACCCGCCCATGGGCTTTTTACCCTGTCTTCACCTACACAAACTACACAAACTTTAATCGTCAGTGCACATCCCCACATCTGTCTCTCTCACGTTTCTTTCTATCCTCCCCCCCCCCCCCTGCCTCCTCCCTTCCTAACCGCATTATCATCAGTGCACTCACTCCTCATATATTCGCCTCCAAAACTCGCAGTTTAAAAAGTCATGAACACTAGGCCCTGTAGTCCGTGAGTGCGTCTTAACATTCGAAGCGGTGATTACTAGGTTTGTGTTAAAGGTCAAGATGTGCCATCCCCCCCTGCATTTCTCGGTTAATTGTATTTGTCCGTGTTTGCCTTTCTTACCATACATAAAGCTATATTTTAGGAACATTTTCAGCTAATTACCTTTTTGGAATACTAACCCTAACCCTAACCCTAGCCCTAAACCTAACCCTACCCCCCACTATGTACTGCAGTACACCGCGATTTGTCACAGTTGTGGTTCGTTGCGTTTTTCCGTCTTATAGGGTGGGGGGTAGGGTTAGGGCTAGGGCTAGTGTTAGGGATAGGGTTAGTATTCCAAAACTGTTATTAGCTAAAAATGTTCCTAAGATACAGCTTTATGTATGGTAAGAAAGGCAATCACGGAAAAATACAATTAACCGAGAAATGTAGGGGGGGGGGTGGCACATGTTTACCTTTACCAGGTTTGTAAATTGTAACAGCCAATCGTGTTGGGAATTCAGTCTAATTTACATACTAAACAGCGTTTCGAATGTCTAAGACGCGCTCATGACTACAGGGCCAGGGCGCGTGATAATGAGTGCGAATTAGGCAGTCAACACGGGTAGTAGTATGTAAATTAGACTAAGCAGCCCAAAACGATCGGCTGTTTATTCTGATTCACACGTTACTACCCATGTTAACTGCTTAAGACGCACATATGATTACCGCACCTGCAAACAGTATCGCCAAGCATGCCTTGTGGGCCTACATGAGACGACAGGACATGCTTGCTTCATCTACCAAACCGTTCAAGCAAGCAGGTGACTAACTAGTCTTGAAGTTGATGCGATTCTGCTTGAATTTGTTAGCAACAAACTGGAAAGTGTAACCTGGGATCCGTTTCATAAGAGCGAACGCTCGTGGCTGTTAGCGCAAATCGGTAAAAACGGTCCTAAGAAACACTTTCGTTTGCCGATAGTTTGGCTAACGTTTTATTCCCCCCCCCCCCCCCCCCCACACACACACCGAGCACGCCGCTAATGACCCGGAACTATCACGTGACTTGGAAGTATATATTTCTGGCTGTTACGGGTTAGTTGTTGTTTTTGTACCAATCAGACAAGAACTGGTAATGTTTTTCCGCAAACGTTTTGTAAAGTCGTTTCTTTGCCCCTTTTGGCGTAACAGTTATTCGCGCGAAGAGCGACCTCTAGTGAAACTAGACCCTGCATCAGGGTCGTTTGTAATGTTAACCTTGTCTGAAATTTCTTTAGGAACTGTGAGTCAGAGAGTAAGAAAAATCTAATGAAAACAAAATTATTTAGCCTACCTTAAAGGGGCACCCTGACGGATGCGTTTTTGTAAGAAACAGGTCGAGATCACCAGGACACCCTTTACGGAGATTGCAACACTCACTTTGCTCTGGTTTCCTAGAAATCAAACCGTCAAATCGGCGAGTCCTCCTTGGCGGAGGTGCTGGAAGTCAAATTCTTTCACACAAAGTGAAGGCGTGTGCTGTCTCTTTTCTAATGGCCGCCAAATCGCTTGCACGAAATTTTAGCAATACAAACCTTTTTAGTGTAGTTTTTTTTAAAAAGTGTATACAGTTTATCTAAAGGAGTTTCGCTCACAATAAAGGAAATAGCTCCAATTGTTTTTTTTACTGCACTACAAAAAACGAAAACGCTTCAACCACAATGAATGTCCTCCACCCACCCCATCCAAAATGGCTACTCTCTCCGGCATCTTCGCCAAGGAGAAATCGCCGTTTCGACGGTATAATTTTTGAGAAACCAGAGCAAAACGAGTGTTCCGATCCTTGAGAAGGCTGTCTTTCTGGTGACATCGACGTGTTTCTTGCAAAAACTCATCCGTCCGCGTCCACCTTTAAGTAACTTTGTTTGGTGAATGGTTTGTAATCAACAGAGTGTTGCTGTGGTTTTGTTTGTCCTGTGTAATTCTGTTGTTCTTTAGGGCCTATCAGCATACAATGACGGGCTTGTAAAATAAGAGGACAAGAAACTTAAAGGAATAATCAACCTCTGGAAAGTAACTTTACCTTTGTTCACCGACATAGAGCCACTTACATATGTACACAATTTAAGGTGTGCGATCCGTGCGTGTGCGACATAAAAACACACATCAACTTCAGGCTACGCTGTAGTTAGACACCCCCTTCACGTTTACGACTCTCTATCTCAAAGTTTGGTTCTTTCGGTTTCATGACAATGACCCTAGACTGATCCTAACCCTATCCCTTTCCCGAGGACGACAGAATGTTGCTTCTCAGTGAAAACGTTCAATGCGAAAATTAGATGCTGGGTGTCTAAACTACCACTTTGCCCAAGTTTAAGCAGAGGGTGGAGGCCATTGACCCTTGACAAACCACCACACAAGCCAGGACCCTGTTGACCATCATTGGCTAACACATCTGGGGGCCGTTTCCCAAGGGCTAACGTTACGTAGTGTGAGCGCAAATCGGCAAAAACGGTACTAAGAAACACCTCTTTTGCCGACGTTTGTCGAAAACGTTTTGTGGCGGCTATCGAGGTAGCAAGCGACAAAACTATTTGAAGGATCATGGGAAATATCAATACTTCCGGCTTTTTTTTAAATATCTCGCGTGACGAGACTTGAACTTTAAAAATGGAAGACCAAAACAACAAGCTTGCCACAGCAAATATTCTTTAGTCTATCGTGAAAGAAACGGGATCATTTTAGCAAATTAAGCAAACGCAAGTGTTTTGGAGTGCTCTTTCTTAATTTTCCATCACGTTAGATGGCATAATAGAGTGCACATTTAATTGTCTGCACACAAATAGACGTGGGTGAAATCGATATCTTTGTACACACTGACAGAGAGGTATGATTTATCTCCCTTATGATAGCAACCCTTTTCTCTCTCTCTCTCTCTCTCTCTCCTAAAAATGAAGAGTAAGCTTAAAGAGTTATCTGACCTTAGCAAACGTGGTGGGTGTTCCTTGGGCCCCTTTTGGCGTAAGCGTTATTCGCGCGGCGACCGTTATCTAGAGAAACTAGACCCAGGACAGTAGAAGGCCTAACGCTGTCAACTGCAATGATCTTATGAATACAAACACACCACCTAGCAGAACGGGACAAAGACAAAACCATTGGGGGAAAAGATTGCACAGAAATAGACTTTGGGTAATAAAGATATTGCCATAACTCAACAGAATTATATTGACCAGAACATCTGAGACGTGATCATTACTGGCAGCTAATATGGAGTATTGGAACACGACAATCCAGTTCCAAGGTCAATGGGAATCAGCATATATCCTAAGTTTTGTCCGCCAAGGGTGTTGTGTGGGCTTTATCTCAGAAACAGCAGGGTTTCTAGGGCCTACCTTGTCAAAAGCGATTTTCCGAAGCATGTTCAACGTGTTTATTTTCCTTTGTGTCTGTCTGCTTTTACGTTTCTCTGATTATTTGCTTCTGTTTCCATTCTATGTCTGTCTGTCTGTCTCCGTTTTCATTTCTCTTAACCTTCCGGGTACTGTGGCTATGTTTCTGAAGCTCACAAATGTCGAAGTGCTGGTGGGATGTAGGAATGTTCGGTTGATTCATAGGAAGCCAGATATATTTATTATTACTCATAAGACCGGACCATAAACTATATTGGCACTGCCACCTTACTCACTCCTCAATTCCTATTGATGAGTTGATTTGGTTCTGTTGCTCTGGTAGGATGGTTTCATTGCATATAACATTGTGCGTCAAGGGGGTAGGTGAGGAAGAAAACGAAAAAATGTGTGCATGCATGTTATTTGTTGTGAGGAAGTGTAGACGTGTGTGTTAGAAAACGGTAGGGGGGGGGGGGAATAACTCAGGATGTGAGTGATCATGATCAGATGTGAATGATAACGTATGGGTAGAATTGTAAAATATGTTTAATGCGCTCGTTTATTTTTTTTAATTCGTAAATTTGAGCTTTACGTCCTCTCGACCTGGGAAGGCACATATGGGACATAATATGTTTTTAAATTAATTTGTGTTGTTTCTTTTATGTGTGTGACGTATCGCAAAGAAATTATTCTTTTTGTTAGGATATGAAAAGATTGTTTGATTTGAGTTGACTTGTCTACCCATCCTTCCTCCTTAATGGTGAACAGGCATCAACTGATGCCTCAATCACGTCTTAAGTTCAACTTCAACTTCCTCTCTTCCCCTGCTGTTAGCCCTTTTGTGTAACCTTATTTGTGACCCAGCACAACGAAAGGGACATTAAGTCGCTGGGCTAGTTTATCACAACAGGCTTGGAAAGTCAAAAATATCATTTATTGGGGTCAATTTTGAGC
>CM065683.1:49595441-49607941 GCA_017654935.2 Phymorhynchus buccinoides | reverse complement strand
CTCTCTCCCTCTCTCTCTCTCTCTCTCTCTCTCTCTCTCTCTCTCTCTCTCTCTCTCTCTCTCTCTCTCTCTCTCTCTCTCTCTCTCTCTCTCTCTCTCTCTCTCTCTCTCTCTCTCTCTCTCTCTCTCTCAATGTCTCTCTCTCCCACTTTACGCTGAAAAGCAAAATGTTATGTGTTGCACAAGATACAGCAGTAGATAGGCTAATATAAGAGAACGCACGCACGCACACAAGCACGCACGCACGCACGCACACAAGCACCCACGCACGCACACAAGCACCCACGCACTCACACGCGCGCACGCACACGCACGCACGCACACACACACACGCACGCACGCACACGCACACACACGCACACGCACACGCACGCACACGCACACGCACACGCACACGCACACGCACACACACACACACACACACACACACACACACACACACACACACACACACACACACACACAGACGGCTTGAGAGAGTTAGAGGCATGAGGGAGTTTCACAGAGCAGGCGCTTCGAGTGTAATTCACACACACACACACACACACACACACACACACACACACACACACACACACACACACACACACACACACACACACACACACACACACACACACACACGAGGGGCTTTTAATAACTCTAACTTGGTTTCTAATGAGAAACTGGCATTATCTACACATGAAATTGACTGTTTATTGGAAAAATCTACTTACATCACTGGACAACTTGAGCACTGGACAACGGGTTGAACCCGAAACGTCGTGTTTTGTTTTGCTCTGTGTGTTTTTTTTATCATGAAACCGTTTCTTCTGGGTTTTAATTTCGACTTTGTTTTAATTTGTTGTGAATATTATTGAACCCAGCAGTCCTCTTCGTTTCTTCACATTCTTTAGATCTAACATTTTTATGCACAGTAGATCGATAGTTAGTTTAGTGTACAAGATACGACTCAATTCATGGAAAACTAAATACGTAGAAACTAACTGTCTTGTAATGATAAATTATCAATTCAGTCACTTACCCATTTGACGAATGCCCAGACATTGCTCTCTAAATATCGAATGATCAATATGGACTTTTTTCGTAAGTATAATAATACCAAGGATATTTTAAATGACGCAGAAATTGACATTACTGTAATTGCAAAAGCAATGCTGTCCTCAACTATTGGAAGACTACTGTAGAGGTTTTCTTTACTTTTTTTAAGATGTCGTTCTTATGCATGTTATTTTACCTTCTTTTTTTTCCCAAAAAAATTTGTTTGCATGCTGTCTAAAATCACGATCTATGTGAAAAGGCATTAAATTAAAGATTCATTCACACAAAGAAGTATACGAAACGCAAGCGCTTGCCGCAAAATTTGCGAACATTTTGCAATCTCGCTTCTGCGATTGATCACAAGATCAACACAACTTTTTTTTAACTTGTTTTTTGTTATGCCTTGCGTGAACTGGAGTCAAAATGACAGCTCAAACAAACCAGCTGAACAAAGACGCGTATTCTTTATTCAATCGCTAAAATATAGGATGATTTTAGCTAATTAAACAGAATACAAGTGTTTCTGAGCGCTCTTTCTCATTTATTCATCTTGTTAGATGGGATAATGCAACGCAATCTTAATTTTCTACACGCAAATAATTACACTTGAATGAAATCAAAATCTATCTGCAGTCTAATTTAGAGCCATGATTTATCTCCCATTTCGATAGGAACTCTTTCTTTTTACCGGAAGCGACGGATAAGCCTTAGAGTTACCCACATTTAGCCAATGAAGTTGTGTGGGGTTTCTTATACCCCTTTTATCACAAACGCTCTTCTCGAGCAGAACGCTCGCGTGTAAAAGTAACCCTGGGTTAAATTAATTGAGGTTTTAACTGTTTCACTTGTTTCAGTGATGGAATCGTAAAGCCCATCCATCTCACTGTCCCAGTTCTTTAACCCTGACACTGGCTGAAACTCTAGAGCATTTTCTCTTCGTTTTATTTGGACCCTACATCTTTCTTCTTATTTGTCTTCTTTTTATTATTATTCTTCTTTTCCCCATCTCCCTCCTGTCTCGAACCTTCAACACTGGCACGTAGTGAATTATCTCACAGAGAGATTGAGAAAGGCGGAGAAAAAGAGAGGGACGGAGGCGTAGAGAAAGAGAAGGAGAGTGAGGGGGGGGGAGGGGGGGTGTAGCCTTTACCCAATGTCTAGAGCTATCTTTTCCATCCTCGCTGACTCGTACAGCGGTTTTATCTGAGTTGTCTTTACAAGCGACATCACGTGAGGGCTCGTAGACCTCTAAAACACCCTCCCCCCCCCCCCCCTACACACACACACACACACACACACACACACACACACACACACACACACACACACACACACACACTCCCTCTATTCCATACCCCCCATCTCCCCACCCCTATCCCCCATCCCGAAACCCCCCGAAATAATGAACCAAAAACGTCATCTTTCACTGAACATTACCACTTGGTCTAAATCCTCACCTTTCTCCTTTCCTCTCTATTCCGCTGCTTCTTCTTCTTACATATAGCGTCCTCCATCAACAATTTGATGATTATTCTTTGGTTGACCCCCTCTCTCTCTCTCTCTCTCTCTCTCTCTCTCTCTCTCTCTCTCTCTCTCTGGTGGTGATATTAACGTCCAATCGGTCAGAGACACTTATGGACGGTCCTCAATCTCATGTACTGTGTGTTTGTTATAATTCCACTGGCCCAACGTGGTTACAGTTGATGTGGTTTCCTTCGGGATAAAGTTCCAGTACTGTAATCACGAGTGCGTCTTAAACAGCTAACACGGGTCGCAACGTCATGTAGATTAGAAGAAGCTACCAAAAACGATTGACAGTTTCTTTCTAATTTACATGTTACTACCCGTGTTAAGTGTTTAAGACGCACTCGTGATTGCGGTACCTGGTTCTGAACGGTGCGTGTAGCTGGCCAGGGTGTGTGTGTGTGTGTGTGTGTGTGTGTGTGTTAGAATGATGATGGGGCTGAGCCTCATGACGTTATCTTGAAAACCCCTAGATGATTCTTGGGATCATTACACCAACATAGTTGGGACTGAATGACGCAATAGACGGCATGGTTATAAATTATCGTGAAAAGTACCAATTATACCAACGCAACGACGATCTATTGATTTCCTTGGACATCCCGACGTGTTAATTCATGCGCCTTTTTTGTCCCTGCTTGCATGATCAAGAGGCAAGGCAAACTATCAGTACTAATCATTTTTAATAATCATATTTTCTCCATAAGTAAAATGCTCTAGTAGCTTGCTCATCAAGGGGATATATACTAAGAATGACATGAGCAAAACATATCAATGTCTCATTCTGAACCTAAAATGCTCTTAAGTTGTGCTGAATATGACACCTAGGTGTTGAAGGACTGAAGTCCACCCTCTCTGTTTTCCCTGTGCATTACCTTAACCCTCTCACCGCCAGCCACATTTCAGCCAAATATTTTCATAAAATTTACCTGGGTAGAGAACAAAATCCATCTGCAGTATTGGGGATTCTTCTGTGACATATATAAAATAAGGTCTACCCTTACTTCCCAAAACTAAGACAATAGGGTCTTTGAATAATAGACCCCAATTTGATGCCTTTTAGTGACATAGGTATTAAATCACTGTGGTGCTAAAATGCGACTTTGGCGGTGAAAGGGTTAATGAATAGAATCAGAATATTGTATTGGTGGGTGGGAACTGTGTTGACGGATGCAACAACAAGTCCTCCTCCACTTAGCGTCAATAATTGCACCGACAAAACATACAAGCTCTTCCTGTTGTGTATTATTCGGCAAGCTAGTTGGTTATAATTAGTCTGAAGGAGACGAGAAAACACAGCCAATAAGTCGCTCGCGCGCGTGCACACACACACACACGCACGCACGCACGCACACGCGCGCACATACACACACATTTGTTTTCCTTTTCCTCCTCCTCCTCCTTGTTTATTCGTCTTGTCTGGACGATTTATCCCTATATCTTTAATAATAAAACAAGCGCGGATTCGCAATCGTTTGTGGCACGCTTTTCTTTCTCTTTTACAATATGTGCAACAATTTTGGACCGACCGACCGACAAAGTGGTTTGTGGCTTGTGCCACAAAGAAACCCCCCACATACAACAACCAACTGAACTCTTTCCATGGTATATGAACATTCTTCGTAGTGATGATCGTTTATGGGTCAATGTGTTTTTTCTTCTTCTTGTACGTTCTGGATTAGGTAACAACAATAAGTGTATATAGAACAAAAAGGCTGCCTTGTTTGCATTTTCATATCTACTACTGTCCACCCACATGATTTTATTTATTTGCGATAATGAGCTCGTTACAATATAAGAACTTGAAACACTGGAAATAAGGTCCTTGTTAACATTGTCTTTAAAGGGCCACCCTGACGGATGCGTTTTTCTACGAAACACGTCCAGATCACCAGGAAAACGCCTTTTACAGAGATTGCAACACTCACTTTGCTCTGGTTTCCTAGAAATCAAACCGTCAAATCGGCGATTCCTCCTTGGCGGAGGTGCTGGAAGTCAAATTATTTCACCCAAATAGAAGGCGTGTTCTGTCTCTTTTCTACTCGCCGCCTGCCTACGCTTAGACCAAATCGTTTGCACGAAATGTTCTCAATACAAGCCTTTTTTGTTATTTCTTTTTATGTTATTTTATGCAGATTATCTAAAGGAGTTTCGCTCACAACAAAGGAAACAGCTCCCTTTGTTGTTGTTACTGCACTACAAAAAGAGACAATGCTTCAACCACAATGAGTGACCTTCACCCACCCCATCCAAAATGGCTACTCTCTCCGCGGCATCTCCGCCAAGGAGGAATCGCCGTTTTGACGGTTTAATTTCTAGGAAACCAGAGCAACGTGAGTGTTCTGATCCTTGAAAAGGCTGTCTTTCTGGTGACCTCGACGCGTTTCTTGCAAAAACGTATCCGTCAGGGTCCACCTTTAACCCTTTCACCGCCAGCCATATTTCAGCCAAATAATTCCATTAAATTTACCTGGGTAGAGAACAAAATCCATCTGCAGTATTGGGGATTCTTTTGTGACATATCTAAAATAAGGTCTATCCTTACTTCCCAAAACTAAGACAATAGGGTCTTTGAATAATGGACCCCAATTTGATGCCTTTTAGTGATATAGGTGTTAAATCACTGTGGTGCTGAAATGCGACTTTGGCGGTGAAAGGGTTACGGTTCTTTTCTATTCATTCGCGTTTTTATGTTATGATGCGCTATGTTCCTGATCCTGTGAATCTCATCTCTTCCCAGACCCCACAGACATTAATGATGATTGCTGGTAGGATGTCCTTCCCAATAACTGTTGGGGAAATGACAAGCTACGGCATTGGCGCCATTCATCTACCACTGTGAAAGAAGAGGAGGGCCCCGTGTCAATCATAGCGGGGCATAGTTCGTCACAACTTTCTGCCTGTGCTTTCTCCTTTCAAACGTTTAACCCTTTCACCGCCAAAGTCGCATTTTAACACCACAGTGATTTAACACCTATGCCACTAAAAGGCATCACATTGGGGTCTATTATCCAAAGACCCTATTGTCTTAGTTTGGGGAAATAAGGGTAGACCTTATTTTATCTATGTCACAGGAGAATCCCCAATACTGCAGATGGCTTTTGTTCTTTACCCAGGTAAATTTAATGGAAATGTTTTGCTGAAATATGGCTGGCGGTGAAAGGGTTGAAAACAGTTTGCAAAAATGTCCCTACTCAGTTTGTTTGTTACAAATACTCTCTCTCCCTCTCTCTAGTAGTAGTAGTGATGGTGGTGGCGGTGGAGGTAGTAGCAGTAGTAGTAGTAGTAGTAGTAGTAGTAGTAGTAGTAGTAGTAGTAGTAGTAGTAGTAGTAGGGGAAGACGGGGTAAAAAGCGCATGGGCGGGTAAGAAGCCCACCCCAATTATCTCATGAAATGAAGCAAAGTTCAGTCTCATTTTGCCCATGAGACGAGCATTAATGTCTAGCATTCGTCTCATGGGCAAATTTGACTAACCTTTTCTTTATTTCATGAGATAATTGGGGTGAGCTTCTTACCCGCCCATGCGCTTTTTACCCCGTCTTCCCCTAGTAGTAGTAGTAGTAGTAGTAGTAGTAGTAGTAGTAGTAGTAGTAGTAGTAGTAGTAGTAGTAGTAGTAGTAGTAGTAGTAGTAGTAGTAGTAGTGGGTGTGGTGGCGATGGTGGTAGTAACAGTAATAGTGGTAGGAGTTGTAATGTTAGTAGAAGAAGTAAATTGTAGTGAAAGAGGTGTTTTCATTTATTTATTTGTTTGTTTGTTTGTTTGTTTATTCGGTTGGTTAGTTTTCTGTTCTGTGTGTTTTTTATTGTTGATGTTGATGCTCTGCATATCGTTGCTATATTACTGTTAATCGTTGCTTTTTCTGTTGGCGATTTTCCTGTGTCTCAAGGTTCATTTATAGTATTAGTTATGTATTGCATGCTTAGAACCAAGGCCAGAATGGAAGCATAGGCCGAGCCTAAATTCTTATCCTTGTAAAATAAAGTGTCTGAAGTCTCTCTCTCTCTCTCTCTCTCTCTCTCTCTCTCTCTCTCTCTCTCTCTCTCTCTCTCTCTCTCTCTCTCTCTCTCTCTCTCTCTCTCTCTCTCTCCTCTCTCTCTCTCTCTCTCTCTCTCTCTCTCTCTCTCTCTCGGGTCTATCGGAAGACCACCGTGTATGTGTGTATGCCATGTGCACTGTTTCTTTCATCTCTCTCTCTCTCTCTCTCTCTCTCTCTCTCTCTCTCTCTCTCTCTCTCTCTCTCTCTCTCTCTCTCTCTCTCTCTCTCTCTCTCTCTCTCTCTCTCTCTCTCTCTCTCTCTCTCTCTCTCTCTCTCTCTCTCTCTCTCTCTCTCTCTCTCTCTCTCTCTCTCTCTCTCTCTCTCTCTCTCTCTCTCTCACTCACTCGCTTGCTCGCTTCTTTGAAATTCGATGTTAAAACTATATAGTAAATAATAAAAGGAAAAGAACGAGAGAGCGAAAGATGGGGGAGGGAGGGTTATTGTAATGAGCTCATGAGAAGCATTGTATTTTAACAACGCGCTTGACATCGCTTAAGTTCTGTTATGTAACAAATCGCTGATTTGTCTGAACCGTTTAAAGGGAAGATACCATTATTTCCACATAGGCCTACTGCTCGTCCCACGCTGTATTGTTCTATCCATGACTCGTCCCACATACCACTATCCCCACAAAAGGTTTCTCTTTCTGTTTGTGTCTGTTGAACGCAGACAAACGCATACGCACGCACGCACGCGCGTGCATACGCGCACACGCACGCACACGCGCACACACACACACACACACACACGCGCGCGCACACACACACACACACACACACACACACACACACACACACACACACACACACACACACACACACACACACACAGAAGCCCATCCAGTATATAGTATCACTACATGCGCGTTTTACAGACACACGCACGACGGTGTGTGGCAATATAGGTATGTGGGAACCATGGGTTGTCACCGTTTCAAACTCATACCCCTGCTGACAGATATCTACCGTAATTCTTTAACAATAACAATAACAACAATACCAATAACAAAATAACAACAATAACAATAACAACGATAACAATAATAACAATAACAACAAATACAAATAACAATAACACCAATAACAATATGTTTTATTCGTTCTTTTCAAGAATGTGAAATTATTTCCTCCCGTGCCCTTAACTTGCACTTCAAATGTTAACCTCCTCACGAAACATTCGTTCCATTTATGTTTTCCAACAAGGAAAATGGGGCTAGGGTAGATAGAGGCACTGAGAGGGGGTTAACGATTCAGATGAATGTGAGGGGGTAGGGCGAAGGATGTCAAAGATCAATAGGGGAAGACGGGGTAAAAAGCGCATGGGCGGGTAAGAAGCTCACCCCAATTATCTCTTGAAATGAAGCAAATTTCAGTCTCATTTTGCCCATGAGACGAGCATTCGTCTCATGGGCAAATTGGACTGACATTTTCTTTATTTCATGAAATAATTGGGGTGGGCTTCTTACCCGCCCATGCGCTTTTTACCCCGTTTTCCCCTACCCTTTAAGTTGACTTAGCGTAATTAAAATGTCAAGTTTCGATTTGTCAGACACTCGAAAATAATTAACAGATAGCCACCAAGATGGAAGAGTTTGTGAAGAGAACTGGGACACATGGCAATTATAAGATGGAATTAAACGGGGTTGCTTTGGTCTTTCTTTATTACAGACGTGGGAGCTTTGGTCGTGATCAAATGCATCACGATTAATTATTTTGTGTCACGTTCCCGTAGCCTTTGATTTGGGTAATTCCTCATTACGGAGTGGAGAGATAAGGGATGAGGAGGGAAGGACCGGGGAGGGAGGGGTGGGGGGGGGGATTAAACAATTAAAGAATGTTCCAATTAAAAAATATAACAATAAGAATAATCTAATAATATTTCATGTCTTTCGGCCAAACCTAAAGCAATAAAACACACACAGAGACACACAGACGCAGACACACGCATATACACACGCACGCGCGGGCGCTCGCACACGCACGCACGCGCACGCACACACACACACACACACACACACACACACACACACACACACACACACACACACACACACACACACACAGTCCCTTCTCCCCACTTACACAGACACACAGACACACACACATGCATACACACACACTACACAAACAAGAAACACACGCGCGCGCGTGCACACGCACTCACACACACACACACACACACACACACACACACACACACACACACACACACACACACACACACACACACACCACACACACACACACACACACACACACACACTGCCCCTTCCCCCCACATGCACAGATACACAGCCGCACACACATGCATACACACACTAGACAAACGCACACAGACACACGCGCGCACGCGCGCACTCACACATATACGCACACGCGCGCATACATACACACGCACGCGCTTACACACAGTCACACGGTTATACTTATTTCTGGTAATCCTATGTTGGTCTATAAGCGTGAAATCTGGATGCACCCAATTAGTTTTGGTGAGGAAGTTGTGGAGACATAGGATTGCTTGCCTGTCAACTCGAGTGAAGCGCTTCGTGGGTTCTCTGAATAGGTGTAATGGTCTGAGATAATGGGAAAGGGGCGAACCCTATTGCTTCTTCGGGGTGGACAAATAAAGAAAAACAAGAAGGAAGGGCAAAAAAAAGAAAGAAAGAAAGGAAGAAAGAAAGAAAGAAAGAAAGAAAGAAAGAAAGAAAGAAAGGAAGAAAGGACAAGAAAAGAAACAGAGCGAGCGAGAGTTCCAGAAAGAAAACAAAAACAGCAAAAAGAAAATGTGAAGTCTGTGAATGAATAAACAAAGTTGTCGCCGAGCGGCAGACATGGCCGTCACCCCGTTTTGCCACCTACAGTTACATTCCTCACTTGTCACCATACCTAAGAAATTTACGTTTTCAAGGGCGAACACCATGGTCAATGAATCACAATTCTTAGTTATCCACTTATATCTATTTTAGTTTAGGAATATCCGCCACAGAACATGTGAAGCGATTCTGTCCAGCGGTTCCAAAGATAACCTTGAGACTGACAAAGAAAACTAAATAAAAACAAAACAAACGCGCACACTCGACCAATCCTATACTCCGTCACCAACAGAGTGGGTTGCGGACAATGAATAAGAAAGCAGAAGAAAAGAAGAAGTGTAACATGTGTCCATTCATTCGCATCACTTGAACACCTGAGATAATCACCGTTGACATTAAGTTCATTCTTGGCTCCAGCGCGCGCGTGCGTGCGTGCGTGTGCGCGTATGTGTGTGTGTGTGTGTGTGTGTGTGTGTGTGTGTGTGTGTGTGTGTGTGTGTGTGTGTGTGTGTGTGTGTGTGTGTGTGTGTGTGTGTGTGTTCTAGTGATGTTTTCTTGTTAAATGTAGGTTACTGCGATTTTAACAACAACAACAAAACTACCGATTAAACTAACTGTGTTGGGATTAGGGAGAAATAATCTGTCTGTAATATAGCATGAGTAGTATCGGACACGAGTTTAATTGTATTTCGTGTAATGTCAATGCGAGAGAGAGAGCGAGACGGGTGGGGAGGTGAGGATTAAGATTAAGATTAAAATTATAGCCCCGTCGACAAATAAGGCCATGTCAGGGCTGTCACCACGTTAAGGTACACAGGTACATTTGGGCCACTCATAAATGTACAGATAGTGGGTCGATTCTGGAGGTACTGCAATACCAGGAAAGTCCCGCATTTGTTAAAGATGCAGGTGTAGCTGCGTGTTGATGCCAGAGAGGCTAACCTTTCCACGTGCCTTAAAGACCCACCACGTCGATGTGTGGAAATCAGCGTTTTCACGTGTTTTCCCTCTCTCGCTGATACGAAATCTTAAAGACCCACCAGATCACGAGTCAAAATCACGGGGTCTTCCTCTTATAGCTGGTAAGAAATTTTGTTTTGACCAGGTTTGACTCCCATACAAATATCCCCAAATTGAAAACGAAACGTCATTTTAAAGAGCAGCCTCAATTTGAAGTTGGGGACATTTGCATGTGGGTCACAGCTACCCAAGAAAAGCCAAGGGACTTCATCGTGGTGCGTTAGTGTGTCTTTAAGAAATCTTCCGAGCAAGATAGGGGAAATTCACATGGACGTAGTGGGTCTTTAACTGTGAACTGTCGCCCTATAATCAGATAATTAGCAACTGGAGTGTTTAGTTGAAGTCTGTCTAGCGCCCTCCCATTCATCTCCCCCCCCCCCCCCCCCCCCCCCCCCCCACCACCACCACCACCCCCCTCCCCCCCAACAAACACACACAAATTATGTTCTGTTCGTTAGGAGGTTAATGTTTGTGTCAGACACAATCAGTTTCACGTGCAGGTCATGTTGACTTGCTTGTTTTGCGATTTTGTGTTTGTATGTCGTCAACATGAGATTTTTTATTCCCCGTCTCTCTCTCTCTCTCTCTCTCTCTCTCTCTCTCTCTCTCTCTCTCTCTCTCTCTCTCTCTCTCTCTCTCTCTCTCTCTCTCTCTCTCTCTCTCTCTCTCTCTCTCTCTCTCTCTCTCTCTCTCTCTCTCTCTCTGTTTGTACATGCCCGCACGTAGGGGAAGACGGGGTAAAAAGCGCATGGGCGGGTAAGAAGCCCACCCCAATTATCTCATGAAATAAAGAAAATTTCAGTCAAATTTGCCCATGAGACGAATGCTAGACATTAACGCTCGTCTCATGGGCAAAATGAGACTGACCTTTTCTTTATTTCATGAGATAATTGGGGTGGGCTTCTTACCCGCCCATGCGCTTTTTACCCCGTCTTCCCCTATGCGTGTGTGCGCGCGCGCGCGTGTATATGTATATGTATGTGTGTGTGTGTGTGTGTGTGTGTGTGTGTGTGTGTGTGTGTGTGTGTGTGTGTGTGTGTGTGTGTGTGTGTGTGTGTGTGTGTGTGTGTGTGTGTTTGCGTGTGTGTGTGTGTGTGTGTGTGTGTGTGTGTGTGTGTGTGTGTGTGTGTGTGTGTGTGTGTGTGTGTGTGTGTGTGTGCATGTGTGTGTGTGTGTGTGTGTGTGTGTGTGTGTGTGTGTGTGTGTGTGTGTGAAGATGAGAATGGAGTGCCAAGTTAGAGAGAGGCGAGAGAGTGAGAGAGAGAGAGAGAGAGAGAGAGAGAGAGAGAGAGAGAGAGAGAGAGAGAGAGAGAGAGAGAGAGAGAGAGAGAGAGAGAACACTGAACACTGAACACTGAAAGATTTTAATTGTACATCGGCCATTGACCACAATACAATGAAATGGACTGGTTGGGGGAGGTGAAAAATAATCCAAGGCATAAAAACCTGCAACAAAAAGATGATAAACAAACCATATGACCATCAAACATAAGTGATAAATGAATGATCAAACAGACAGACAAACAAACAGACAAACAGACAGACAATGAGAGAGAGAGAGAGAGAGAGAGAGAGAGAGAGAGAGAGAGAGAGAGAGAGAGAGAGAGAGAGAGAGAGAGAGAGAGAGAGAGAGAGAGAGAGACTCGAACTCGAAATGTTTAATGAGGATAACATGAGGATATGTTATCTTATGCGGATAATAGTTAGAGAGAGGAGAGAGAGAGAGAGAGAGAGAGAGAGAGAGAGAGAGAGAGAGAGAGAGAGAGAGAGAGAGAGAGAGAGAGAGAGAGAGAGAGAGAGAGAGAGAGAGAGAGAGAGAGAGAGAGAGAGAGAGAAAGAGATAGATATATACATAATATGTATATATTATATTAACAGAGATATATTGACAAAAACAGGAAAACAAGACCAATACAATGACAAAATAGGATGGGTGAGACGACAGCCGGGGAAGTGGGGGGGGGGGGGGGGGATAGGGAAAGCAACAACAAAAAACGAGAGGGATGTGGACTGTTGCTGTAGATAAAACGAACAGGAAGTGAATGAGAAAGCAAGTGTATTCTCC
>CM065683.1:49587941-49590441 GCA_017654935.2 Phymorhynchus buccinoides | reverse complement strand
CCCTTTGAAGAGTTCTTAACACTAGCACGTGAGGCAGGATAGGAATGTTGACACGTGCCAGTGATGTAACAGGCGCGTGAGCGTTCGTACTAATATGCATAATATTATAGCGTCATCTCGTGACTTGTCGACTGCGTCTAACCAATCATAGGCCCTCGGGTGTTTAAAATTAAAGGGAGATGGGTAGTGGGAGAAAAGAGAAAAACGGCCTAAACCTTCTCTCTCACAAGACCACCAAAACCTGGCTGAGCAACATTGCAGAATCAACCTCTCTCCCAGCCAGTCATATTAGCCCAACTCGTGAGTAAATTAAGACAGTTGTGTAAAATACGTGATTGAGATTTGTTTTTGTTTGATTCTATTTTTTATCTAGATCCTATGTTCCATGATGAAAAAGGAGTAGATATGTTATTGAAAAGAATTGGGAAACATGCTGTTCTAATTATGTGCACTTATTATTTGTGTGTGTGTTTTTGACATTAACTCTTTTGGTACAAGAACCGGATTATATGCCTACTAACCCTTTTGTATAATTTTAGTGGGAAGCCTCGTGGGTTGCAACCTTGCACCTTATGATAACATTCCTTTCCAAGTGTTGGATTGAGAGTGATGTTGGCTAGATCATAGATTTTGATCTAGCCGGTTACTGAATCATACCAGTTGATTCCAGTACCCCTTTTATGTTTTACTGATTTCAGTTTGGTAACTGAAATTCAGGTTATTTGTTCTTAGTGCCATTGTACAAGGGCAGCCTTCTGGCCGGTCGGGATCCACTAATTCCCTGCCGGCTGAAGCCCCTTGTCTCTAAGCCATAGAGATCTACACCCACCTTCTGATGTGATTATCAGCAGGGCATCGTGGTCAGGAGGCATAATCCCTGACTCACAAGCAAGCAAGACGGGGCCGCCGCAAAGACGCCACCACACCAAGAATCCGCGAGGAGACCACGCCTGAGCCGTGCCATCCCGCGACGCCGCAACCGGAACGACTGGGAGCTACTCTACTCTACAAGCCTAGTCACCACAGCACTCGCTGCTCCCGACGAGGAACTTTAAAACAGCTAAGTCCACAGGACAGTGCCAATCATTCGAACTTTCCTCTGGACACTGGATAGCATTAGGGACCCTTCCGGCTTGGGGCCTAACCTTTTAGAAAGACAAAAGTCTTGTAAATCCATTCGGATTTCATTGTTTTTCATTCATATTTTGTTTTGGCGCCATTGAGCTGCTTTATTCTTATTGCTGCATAATCTTATGCAGATTTGTGAGTAAATAAAATGCAAGTGTACAAATAATTCTGAACCCTTTGGTCAGACTGATGAGAGTGGAAGTTTTGTAATTTTCATGTAAAAACCTACTTCTCTCTGTCTGCCATTTAGAGCAAACTACCACTTGTATTTCATTCAATCATACGAGCCAGAACCCGGGCACAAATATAAATTTATTAGATGAAAAGGGGCCGGGAACGTTGCTCACCTCCCACACCCTAGAGAAGTGGGCTAAAGGCAAATTTTCTATTTGAAAATTTAACATACTAAAAGGTTCCCTAGAGACTTAGCCTTTTAACCCATTCCCTCGTCACAACAGGTAGCACGCGCCTTGTTGCTTTTGACCTCGGACAGGTTGTACAGGCAAGCAGGTCTGCTTCTGTTGATCTCCCTTCCCCAAGACCCAAACAACATGGGCGACAGCGGACCTAATGCGCACACAACGCACGCCAGTCGGTGTGAATGACATGGCAGCAGGTGTGAGAAAAACACAGAATGAAACAAAACAGATGCTTTGTATTAGCCAGGACACAATATGTACACCGAGCCTAAGTCGGTCGTGTTCGGTTGATTTCGCTGATAGAGACATTGCTCCCATGACTGTGGCAATAACAAAGAAGTGACAGACTAAACTACCATCACAGATAACCTACCTGAACAACAGACTCCGAAGGACATGCAACACAGAAACTGAATAGGCATCAGGTGAAGTGCACTCACATGGAGTCGAACTTCCAAAAACAAAAATGCTTGTTTCGGGTCTGCGGTTTTTATTTATAAATGAATTCATTGAAATCGTTGGCTTTGCATTTTTTATCATACTGAAAGCCCAAAGCTGAGGATAAAGAAAGAAAGATGGTGACCGAGAATCTTCATCAATCGAAGGTGACTGGCTAGCTATTTTAATACTATGCAAAGTATGTGTATACGTTTTGTTTGTCTCTTAGAACATTCTGCATTAAGTCAGTGTTCTTGACTGAAAGACGGTTTTCCCCAAACAACGTACGAGCTTTCAACATAAAAAGCAACATGTTAAAGCCGCCTCGCACTGTCCAACCCAGTCGGATAACAATGACTGTGACCTTTCCACAGTTTTCCTTTCTTCTGACTGGGTGAGTAGAAATCACAAATGCCAATTTTGGTCGGATGAAACCCTTCCAACCAGGTCGGAAGGAATTGGCGACTGCACCATTTACTTCCAACTCACTCAGGCAGTTGTGGGAATACAGCCAA
>CM065683.1:49580441-49582941 GCA_017654935.2 Phymorhynchus buccinoides | reverse complement strand
ATTTCGCCGTGCTGCTAGGTTGGGTATTGAGGTTCAGATGTAACATTATTTGAGATTTCTTTCTTCTTTTGTGGGGGGAGGGAGAGAGGAAAGGACGGGTCTTGCTGACGCATGGGGTGTATGCATGGTATGCTTCTGCCGCTACTGGTAATGTACAGGGTCGGTCATATATATTTCAGCTTAAAATGTGTGTTAAATTACCTGGGATTGGTAAAGATGGCATAATATGCAATATTGGGGATTCTTTTATAGCATGCATTTCGTAAAGCTAACCCTTATTCTCCCTGCATCTATCTATACTACTCAAAAGAATCCAAGGGCCACTCTCATATTTGCTATGCTTTTTTTTCAAATTCAAATTGCTACCACAAATACAAACATTTCTGATCAAATTTCATATGAACCTGTACGATAATGTCCCAAGCAATATGTTTTTGCCAATTATCCAGATGTTATTTTTGGTCTAAGCATGCTACACTAACCCGAAAAAGAAACGCAAAAAACACGAAAACTGGCCTTAGCTGAAAAAGCAGAAATGCGCTCGGTAAAAACTGCACTGCATGGTCAAGACATGTTCATGGTGAACACATTTCAGTCAGCTGAATAAACCAGTGGGTATTCATGGCTGCGGTACTGGGGATTATTATTCATCATGCCTCCAGGAGACGACTGACAGAGGCTGAGATAAAGATGGCGCTAGCTTGGCTCCAGGAATGCGTGGCTCTGTAACATTTGCAGGCCGACTCAGACGTGATCAATGTGAATGTTCACAGAGCCACGCTTTCCCAGAGCCACGATAGAGCCAACTTAATCTGCTGATTTTGATATCGTATGTGATAGCATATTTATTTGATACTTTTGTATAATATAGCTTGATTTGTTTATTACTATCAGACTGATAATAATAGTAATTCTGAGGAGTGTTATCCTTTGCTGATTTTATGATTGCATGATGTGACATTGTTTGTGTTTTCCCCAAATATCCCCATCCTTCTATGCCTCTTTCCTCCTCCTCCCTCCATTTTCTTCTCATTTCTGCATGTACATATATTATTTAGCTTTCTTGTTTGATTTACTTTAATTTTCCCCAGGGATGGGTGGAAAAAAAACATGTAACTTGCATATCTCATGTTCCCTGGTTAAATAAAATTTCGTTTTCGTTTTCGTTTTCGCTTTCTCTCCATGGGATTGTCGCACAAACTGTATTCTTCATGTTTCCGCAAATTGTATACAGGAAAAGTCGCGCAAATTGATCTATTCGCGCTTTTTGACAACTCCCGGCAATATCCCTCTCCATGGCAACTGTCATGTGTCGTGGATTCACGTGACATTGTTGTCAAAGAAATTCAGTTAGGAACGGCCATGCCCTATACTATTACTTGACTGCAAGCTTCTTTCTTTAAGACTAAATTCCCTCCCTTTCTCCGAATGTCCAGTTTACTCGAAAGAAACAGGTGAGTACTTTCAATTTTCAGTGTTAGAAAACTTATTTGAGAGAGTAGGGGGGGGGGGGGGGGGGGGGGGGGGGGGGGGGGGGGGAGTAGGGGTGGGGGGGGGGAGAGAAGAAAAAAAACCCGAGGAGAAAGTGAAGAGGAAGAAGGTGTTAATAATAGAGAAGAAAAAAAGAGTGTGGAGAATAAAAAATAGTGATGAAGAAAAAATATCGCGCGCACACATACATATGCACACACGCGCGAGAGCGCACACACACTAAGAGAGAGAGAGAGAGAGAGAGAGAGAGAGAGAGAGAGAGAGAGAGAGAGAGAGAGAGAGAGAGAGAGAGAGAGAGAGAGAGAGAGAGAGAGAGAGAGAGAGAGAGAGAGACAGAGAGAGAGAGAGACAGAGACAGAAACTCGAAACTCGATTTTTTTATTTATTGAGGGTAAACAGATAAGCATAACGTGCTGGTTTTTTTACATCGTGCCCTCATGAACAAAATCAAATATATGAAAACATAACAAAAATCAAGAAACGAAGCAATAAGGGGGACAGAAACAAAAATAAAGAACACTAGAATACTTGCGTAAACTGACCCAGTCGCGACACACGCTTGCACCCCTAACCCTAACCCTAACCCTAATCTTAACCCAAACCCTTAACCGCTAACCCGATTTTGCCCAAATTCGAACTTGTCCAAGCTTTGGATCCCTAGTATCCACCTGTAAATTTTCATGTTGATATATCCAAGCGTTCTCGAGTTATCGCTGTCACAGACAGACAAAGAAACAGACAAATTTGAACACGGACGGACGGACGGACAAAGTGAAAACAATACCAGTATCGCTTCGCGACTGGTAAAAAAGCAAAGAAAGAGGGAGTGAAGTGTAACATAACTTGTCAGACTTCTCTGACGCTGGCACCTATTAAGCAAACAGCTAAACTGACAAACAAATGTGACAACATAATGTCTTGGGGGAAATAATGCTGTCAGGAAAGGCATAATTCCAAAATTGACGATATAATATGTCAATTTATTAATGTATAAAATTTGGTAAATATA
>CM065683.1:49565441-49572941 GCA_017654935.2 Phymorhynchus buccinoides | reverse complement strand
CGTGAGGTGGACACGTCAGCAATGGTCCCAGGTCCTGTTCAGTGATGAATCACGCTTCACCCTGAACCACAACGACGGCCGACTGAGGGTCTGGAGGCGCCCAGGGGAACGCTTTATTGACGCCACTGTCCAAGAAAAGGTGGCCTTTGGTGGAGGTTCTGTAATGGTCTGGGGGGCCTTCAGCCTTCACCACAGAACACCCTTGTATCATGTACAGGGTAACCTGACTGGCCTCCGATACCGGGATGAGATCCTTCGACCGCTGGCTGTGCCTACACTGCAGCAGATGGGACCGCCGGCTGTCTACCAGGATGACAACGCTCGCCCCCACAGGGCAAGGGTGGTCAACGACTTCCTGCAGCAATCTGGAGTCAACAGAATGGAGTGGCCAGCATGCAGTCCCGATCTCAACCCGATTGAGAACCTCTGGGATGAGCTGGATCGCAAAGTGAGGAGCAACCACCCCCCTCCCAGGGATGCCCAGCACCTCTACCAGATGCTGCAGGCTGAGTGGCAGGCGCTTCCACAGAGGATCTTCACCACCCTGGTCAACTCCATGAGGACTCGCTGCGTCGAGTGCCAGAACAGCCATGGCGGATACACGCATTACTGAACTTTTGGGAGCATCAGAATGCCCTGTCTTGTGATTTCAATGACTTTGGGAAATCAAATTTCGATACGTACCCACTTTGATCAAATGTACAGACCAAACGATTGCTCGAAATTGAAGGCAATTGTGTATCGTTATCACTAAAGCATTGAATTAAATGTTGGCCAAAATTCAACGCATTGGCTTTCTTATTTGGAAAGTTATGAATTAGTTTGCAAGTGATCCTTAACTTTTTGTGGATAGCTTATATATATATATGTGTGTGTGTGATCGTGAGTGTGTGAGATATATATATATAGACTTTATATAGAAAAAGCTATTTACACTGATTAGCTCCCCCACAACAAACCACTACAAAAGCAAAGTCAGAGGCACAATTGTGGTCGAAGGGAGTTAAGCGAGTATTTACATATTTACTTCCCTTGAAGCAAATGCATAAAATGGACAGCTACTTATTAATTCCGGACATAAATGGCCGGAACGAATTGAATGAGTTAGGATCGTGCAGGTGATAGTTTGGTTTGAACGTGTTCACTCCAAAAGTTACAGTTCTTAACTGCAGTGTAAAAGAAATAATGAATACATTATATCCCTCGTTTTTAGACTCGAAGTTCACTAAGTGTGTGTGTGTGTGTGTGTGTGTGTGTGTGTGTGTGTGTGTGTGTGTGTGTGTGTGTGTGTGTGTGTGTGTGTGTGTGTGTGTGTGTGTGTGTGTGTGTGTGAGTGTGTGTGTGTGAGTGTGTGTGTGTGTGTGTGTGTGTGTGTATGTGTATGTGTGTGTGTGTGTGTGTGTGTGTGTGGTGTATGTGTGTGTGTGTGTGTGTGTGTGTGTGTGTGTGTGTGATCGTGAGTGTGTGAGTGTGTGTGTGTGTGTGTGTGTGTGTGTGTGTGTGTGTGTGTGTGTGGTGTGTGTGTGTGTGCGTGCGTGCGTGCGCGCGTGTGTGTGTATGTGTGTGTGTGTGTGTGTGTGTGTGTGTGTGTGTGTGTGTGTGTGTGTGTGTGTGTGTGTGTGTGTGTGTGTGCGTGCGTGCGTGCGCGCGCGCGCGTGTGTGTGTGTGTGTGTGTGTGTGTGTGTGTGTGTGCGTGCGTGCGTGCGTGTGTGTGTGTGTGTGTGTGTTTAATCCTGTTCTTGTCGATCCTTATTGTTTCTACTCCCTGCTATAATGTGGTGTTATTGAACTCGACACATGTCAGAGTGGTGAAGGGGGACGGGCGAAGAGGAAGGAACGCAAATGAAAGAGAAATGCTTTGGGCATGCTTAAGCATAATACAAGCATTTGAAGCAACGTAAATGTCTGAAGTGTTTAAGCCGGCGCTTAAATCGCATGGGGATGCGATGCGATGTGAGGCATGATTCACGTGACCGTCTAACAATAATTCCGCCATGTTCGCTCACGGTACTCAAGTAGAGACCCAATACATGATGAGTTTCACGTGAATCGTGACTCGCATCGTCAAAATCGCATCGCATTCAGATCCGGATCGTATGTGTGTAGCACCGGCCGTTTGCCCAAAATGGTCTGGACTGATTTTACGACTGATGTTCCCTAGGGGTAAACTGCACGATCTTAAAACGATGATCGAAAACCAACATGTACGGGTAAAAAAAAAAAAAACGTTCAGGCATCTTTCAAGACTGTAATCAAAGATACTGTCTTTGCTGTAATGGTCGACTTATGGCGATATTTGTCCCGCCAGAGGGCAGTCAATGCACTAGGGGCTTATCACGCGATTTTATTAGTTGGGCGTAGTGAGAGAGAGAGAGAGATGGTAGGACCACTCACTGTCTCTCTCATTTTCTTTATCCCCAACTAAGAATATAGAGAGGATTAGCCCCACACGAGTGTCATGCCCTCTGGCGTGAAACAAATCCCACTAAGTCTCTCATTGGGTTTCTTCCAGCCAGGGTGAAGTTTGGGTTTGCTTCCCTTTGACTCTTTATTCACGCAGCGCTAGGTGATGGGTATGGTAAACAATCTTGGTGGAGGGAGGGGGGGGGGGGGTTATTTTTTTTTTCTCCATTATTTATTTTATTTGTACCTAACGAAGAGTTTTCTACCCTTGATCATTTATATCATCCCCTCTTTTAGACTCACTTACTTCAAACTTTGATCTTTCAGCCATGCTGAAAACACAGAGGTCCGAGTGAGAATAGGCCATTTGCCACGTGAGGACGACTTTCAAATTCACCCAGTTGAATTTAGAGAGTTGAATTAGAAAGGTCAGCGTAACTCGGGCAGAACGAGTGCGGGCAAATTAGTAGTCTAGCATAGAGAACGAACACTCGTGGCAAATGCCCTATTGATAAGCATGGCACACGCGACGCGAATAAGCGTCCCTGATGGTTGATAGCAGCACATTCAATTCGTTGACCTTGATGAGGAGGTTGTTGCCACTTCATGCATTGTCACGCATCAGATAACGCTGCAAGGTTCTACTGTTTCTTTTGATCTTAATTGGTTTAGAGTCTGGTGGCAGTGTCATGCAAGCTTCTTTGTTTGTGGTTTGTATTTTTGTGTGTTTCCTGGTTGTTGTCTGGCTGGTTTCCGTGGTTGTCAAGAAGACAGCATCAAAACGGATTTAGCTTTTGAGCTTGGTAGGCTGTGAAAACATCCCATGTCGGCGATGAATTGTGTGGGTTCAGGTTAACTAACGTTTTTGTTCTTCAGTGTCCATTCCAGCCTGTATACGTCTGTGCAGCTTGTCTTACTATAACATAAGCTCAACTCCCTGCTGTACACGCTATTCCTCCTTTTTTCGTCAGTATGGGTTTTTTCCCAATGTATTTCCATTCTTTTAACGGAGAGCACGCTCGCGCAAACACACACACAATCACACGCGCACACGCACACACATACACGCTCTCTCTCTCTCTCTCTCTCTCTCTCTCTCTCTCTCTCTCTCTCTCTCTCTCTCTCTCTCTCTCTCTCTTCTCTCTCTCTCTCTCTCTCTCTCTCTCTCTCTCTCTCTCTCTCTCTCTCTCTCTCTCTCTCTCTCTCTCTCTCTCTCTCTCTCTCTCTCTCTCTCTCTCTCTCTCTCTCTCTCTCTCTCTCTCTCTCTCTCTCTCTCTCTCTCTCTTACTTTGATAATATGATTCCTGTAACCGATCCGCTTCCCCTTCCCCTAACATGTATTGTGGTCCATGGCCAATATGCATTAAACATTTCAGTGTTCAGTGTTCTGTCTCTCTTTCTATCTATCTCTCTCTCACACACACATACACACACACACACACACACACACACACACCACACACACACACACACACACACACACACACACACACACACACACACACACACACACACACACACACACACACACACACACACGATCGCGCGCGCGATCCCCGCGCACCCAACCACATTAATAAATACAGACTTACGTAGTATTAACCGTCGGACTAACTAACACTATATCAGCACCAGGTAACGCAGCAATCCGGCAGCACGTAAAAAGGCCTCTCAGCAGGATACGTTTCATTAATCAACAGAAATCCCTGCTATCTAATAGAATAACCGAAATGATTTGAACCCGCCCCATCATCAGTTATCATACTGAAAAAGACATCCATTTTCCTACTGTAGAGATCCTGCAAAGGCTTAGTGGCTGATGATATTGTTGTCCGTCACCGAAGGTACCGGACTTTGCGATGGGCTGGTTTGTATTTTTGTTTGTTTGTTTGTTGTTTTTGTTGTTGGTTTTTTTCTGTCTGTCCCAAGGATATCTCCCGAACCGCTTGACCGAATCGCGTCAAAGTTTGTGTGAAGGTGTGCCTCCTTAATAGGAAGAGATCGGCGCAAACCATTTTGCCGTCGTGACCTTGACCTTGACGTACGACCTTGAAAACCGAAAATCTATTTTTAGCCATATCTCGGGCACCGATCAACATAGGATGTTGAAACTTGGTATGAAGGTGGTTTGGCTTATGCCCGTTCTGATGATGGCATACCGATCAAGGTCAAGGTCAAAAAGATCGCTGGAGCCTGAAAATCGGAGGGTCATTTTTTTCTCCTTCTGTCTGTCCCAAGGATATCTTTCGAACGGGTTGACAGAATCACGTCAAATTTTGTGTGCTGGTGTGTCACCATGAGAGGAAGGCATCCGCGCAAACCATTTTGCCGTCGTGACCTTGACCTTGGCGTACGACCTTGAAAACCGAAAATCTTTCAGGGGCCATAACTCCCACACCGTTAGTGTTAGAGTCTTCAAATTTGGCATGAAGGTACTTTGGCTTATGCCCGTTCTGATGGTGGCATACCGATCAAGGTCAAGGTCACGGTCCGGGAGATCGGTAGGCCTTGAAAGTGGTAGGGGTCTACACATTGGGTTTTAAGCCATATTTTCCACATTGGTACTTGACAGAAGCGCTTCAGATTGTGTGTGGTACTGTATACCCTAGAGAAGAAAACATCCGAGCATAAATTATCACCATTCTGACCTTGACCTTGAAGTGTGACCTTGAAAACCGAAATTTCCTTCTTTGCGCTATATGTTTCTTCTTCAAGCTGTATCTCGTGAACTAGAAGACAGAATCCCTTCCAATTTTGTGTCAGGATGTGACACTCTACGGGGTGTCGCAAGTGCGTGGCATTGCTGGTGACGGACATGTCTGCCGCTCGGCGACGCCCTTGTTGTTGTTGTTGTCTTACCTGGCTTCAAGACTCCAGGAACCATCCCAACAGCCGAAGCACTTGAACACTATGTTATAAATGCACCAGCGTGGGATAAGAACATGACGTGTGTGGCCGTTTTTGATTACCCCGCCACGTGGGCAGCCACACTCCGACTTCGGAAGAGTGGCTGATTATAAGAACAAACTGGGTGTTTCATTGGTGTCTTTGATTCCAAATATAAAGGCCAAATCCTTCCACTTTCCAACGGTTATACGCCCTTAAAAGAGTCTATTCGTAAGAAGAAAATATACCTTTATTAACATGTTTGAACATACACAACGTCATAATTTTACCTCTTTTTTAAAAAATATTCCTCCAATGAAATAGCGTTGATTATGCGTTTCACGAATAATATAAATAATCATGAGCAGAAATTAGTGTCATAATAATATCGCAAAGAAAATCTCTCGTGCTTTGAAGAGCTTAGGGGTAAAAAGAGCCTAGTTATTGTGGTTATGTACCACGACGACACCCAGCGTCCTCCACGAATTCATCCCCAGACCCTCTTCGTCATGACCATCAACCGCTTTGCGGCCATCTCCACATCGACCCAGCACCAGAACAACTTGTCCCTAAGGGCTTTCCCCAGACCCTCTTCCTCATGACCATCAACCGCTTTGCGGCCATCTCCACATCGACCCAGCACCAGAACAACTTGTCCCTAAGGGCTTTCCGCCATGAGGACGTAAAACCTCCACTCAACAACTGCGGTTACGTTTTTAACTTATCTAGATACTTTCAGTTCGTAAAATATCACAATCAAGATGCACTTATCCGTAGGAGTTTGTCTTGGTTTTCCCTTCACTCCTGTTTACCAACCGCGATCGTAGAGAGAGCGTATTGGTAATGTTTTCACTCGTGTCTGAGGTGGTGTTTGTATGTTTGTATGTTTGTATGTTTGTATGTTTACCAACCGCGATCGTAGAGAGCGTATTGGTAATGTTTTCACTCGTGTCTGAGGTGGTGTTTGTATGTTTGTATGTTTGTATGTTTACCAACCGCGATCGTAGAGAGCGTATTGGTAATGTGTTCACTCGTGTCTGAGGTGGTGTTTGTATGTTTGTATGTTTGTATGTTTGTATGTTTGTATGTTTACCAACCGCGACCGTAGAGAGCGTATTGGTAATGTTTTCACTCGTGTCTGAGGTGGTGTTTGTATGTTTGTATGTTTGTATGTTTGTATGTTTGTATGTTTGTATGTTTGTATGTTTGTATGTTTACCAACCGCGATCGTAGAGAGCGGATTGGTAATGTTTTCACTCGTGTCTGAGGTGGTGTTTGTATGTTTGTATGTTTGTATGTTTGTATGTTTACCAACTGTGATCGTAGAGAGCGGATTGGTAATGTTTTCACTCGTGTCTGAGGTGGTGTTTGTATGTTTGTATGTTTGTATGTTTGTATGTTTACCAACTGTGATCGTAGAGAGCGGATTGGTAATGTTTTCACTCGTGTCTGAGGTGGTGTTTGTATGTTTGTATGTTTGTATGTTTACCAACTGTGATCGTAGAGAGCGGATTGGTAATGTTTTCACTTCGTGTCTGAGGTGGTGTTTGTATGTTTGTATGTTTGTGTTGTTGTTTGTATGTTTGTATGTTTGTATGTTTACCAACCGCGATCGTAGAGAGCGTATTGGTAATGTTTTCACTCGTGTCTGAGGTGGTGTTTGTATGTTTGTATGTTTGTATGTTTGTATGTTTGTATGTTTGTATGTTTACCAACTGTGATCGTAGAGAGCGGATTGGTAATGTTTTCACTCGTGTCTGAGGTGGTGTTTGTATGTTTGTATGTTTGTATGTTTGTTGTTTACCAAACTGTTTGTATGTTTTGTATGTTTGTGTCTGATATGTTTTTGTATGTTTGTATGTTTGTATGTTTACCAACTGTGATCGTAGAGAGCGGATTGGTAATGTTTTCACTCGTGTCTGAGGTGGTGTTTGTATGTTTGTATGTTTGTATGTATCCTCTCTAGCGTTTGAACGGATGGACTTAGGGTGCTCAAACTTTGCATGCGGGTAGGTATTAGGACGATCTAGGCCAAGTTCAATAATGAAGGTCATGGGTCAAAGGTCAAGGTCACTGTAGCCGAAAACGCTGCCGCGCGGTTGGTGATTTTGCGTCTTAACGCTCTAGTTTATTTTGTCATCGTAAATTGTACTGTATGCCAAACACGTTACGTTGGACAGCTAATTAACTCCATCCTGCCCTTGTCAACTT
>CM065683.1:49552941-49555441 GCA_017654935.2 Phymorhynchus buccinoides | reverse complement strand
ATAACAAAGACTGTCTAGGGGAAGATAAGCATCCGGTCTCTTTTCCCTATATGAGTAGTGAGGACAGAAAGAAGAAGAAGAAGAAAAATGGTGTTTTACGTCCTCTCGGTCATAGACACATATGGGACATTTGTAAATACAAAGATGGTGGGAACAATACTGGCTGCAATGCCCGGAGGCAGTGCAACACTAGTAAAGTCCCGAGTTTTTATCAATATAGATATGTGTAGCAGTAACCATGCCTCGGATAAACCTCATCGGCTATGGTACTGCCACAATACATTAAGTGAGGACAGAAACACTGGTTATGTCCATTTTAAGCGTGACACATTTACACGTCGATAGGCCAGTTGAATTCTCCGTTCAAATTCCAGTCTGAGTTTTTGGAAAGCCGCCGCTGTGAATGGTGTCACGTCCTCACTAACAATAACTCTATCAGCCCGGCTCGCCGTACCTCTTAAGTAGTCCGTCTTCCCCATTACAGTCTTTGATTATAATAATAGACGATTTTCGGGAAAACAAACTAGGGGAGAGAACTTCGTGAAAATTAGAGTTGATTACCTCACTTACTCGGTACTAGGGGAGAGCACTTCGTGAAAATTAGAGTTGATTACCTCGACTTACTCGGTCAAAACCATTGCAACCATGGCGGCAAGGCGTCGAAGCTTGTAACCGCAGGATGCGAGTCAGCGACTTGCAAACATTTTTTTTTTAGAAAAATGAGGGGCGGCTAGGATCCACAAGTGATAGAACTTGCAAAATGTGACGTAAAAATATAAATGACATCAATTTTAGAATGACGCACGGTGTTCTAAGTGATGTAAGTCTACTCAAACACACGATGCGAGAGCTGGGGATCTACCTGATGGTAGAGTGACTTCACCTATTTGACCGATTGAAATAGGCCAGATCACTCCCGGCCGCACACCATGAAATTACTCCCCTTAACTATTTCCGAACAATTGCTATTAACTCCCCTCTTTCGTGTCTATAACTATTATCGGTCAGCGGTTCATCAAATAATTACCTTCTCTGATATGTCTTCTTCAACGTGATTGAAAAGGGATTGACATTCTGACAGAAAATTTCAAAAGAGAAAAAAAAATATAAAGAAGCAGAAAAAAGAAATGTATGATTAGAATACGAAAAATATGTAAATACGCTACATTTCTCTATCTGTCTGTCTGTCTGTCACTCTCTCTCTAACTGTTTAAATCCACAAGAATTGGTGTTATTTTCTAGTTTTGATGCGAATGTTATGTGTCATTATAACCCCCTCCCCCAGTCTCCCTGTGATACGGGCAGAAGGCCTATTCATTAAAATTATTTGAATTGAATTGAATTGTCCCTCTATCACTCCCCCCCCCCCCTCTCTCTCTCTCTCTCTCTCTCTCTCTCTCTCTCTCTCTCTCTCTCTCTCTCTCTCTCTCTCTCTCTCTCTCTCTAGTGACACGGGCATCTGGCTCAGATCCAGTAAATCGTTTTCCTCTCTCTCTCTCTCTCTCTCTCTCTCTCTCTCTCTCTCTCTCTCTCTCTCTCTCTCTCTCTCTCTCTCTCTCTCTCTCTCTCTCCTCTCTCTCTCTCTCTCTCTCTCTCTCTCTCTCTCTCTCTCTCTCTCTCTCTCTCTCTCTCTCTCTCTCTCTCTCTCTCTCTCTCTCTCTCTCTCTCTCTCTCTCTCTCTCTCTCTCTCTCTCTCTCTCTCTCCTCTCTCTCTCTCCTCTCTCTCTCTCTCTCTCTCTCTAGTGACACGGGCATCTGGCTCAGATCCAGTAAATCGTTTTCCTCTCTCTCTCTCTCTCTCTCTCTCTCTCTCTCTCTCTCTCTCTCTCTCTCTCTCTCTCTCTCTCTCTCTCTCTCTCTCTCTCTCTCTCTCTCTCTCTCTCTCTCTCTCTCTCTCTAGTGACACAGGCATCTGGCTCAGATCCAGTAAATCGTTTTCTCTCTCTCTCTCTCTCTCTCCTCTCTCTCTCTCTCTCTCTCTCTCTCTCTCTCTCTCTCTCTCTCTCTCTCTCTCTCTCTCTCTCTCTCTCTCTCTCTCCTCTCTCTCTCTCTCTCTCTCTCTCTCTCTCTCTCTCTCTCTCTCTCTCTCTCTCTCTCTCTCTCTCTCTCTCTCTCTCTCTCTCTCAACTCTCTCTCTCTCTCTCTCTCTCTCTCTCTCTCTTATCGTTTAATTGTTGTTTGTTTGCTTGCTTTGTCTGAGGACCTGATGAAAAAAAGCCATATTTTGTGCTTATTTAGTTATCCTCAATAAACATTCGAGTTTCATTCGAGTTTCTCCCCCGCCGCTTTATTTCTCTATCTCTTTTTTATAACTTCTTCAATTTGCCACGCCCTTTCCGTAACGGCATATCTTTGTTAGTTTACATAATTCTACGGAAAATTGTAGTCATTCCCGCATAAATAATTCCAAAAAGGCATAATATTATATATGCATTTTGCAATGTTCACGATGTTCCTTAGAAAAGTATAGACTTCCTTCCACAAGGTTTAGCAGACACCC
>CM065683.1:49545441-49547941 GCA_017654935.2 Phymorhynchus buccinoides | reverse complement strand
TGTGTGTGTGTGTGTGTGTGTGTGTGTGTGTGTGTGTGTGTGTGTGTGTGTGTGTGTGCGTGTTGTGTGTGCTGTGTGTGTGTGTGTGTGTGTGTGTGTGTATGTGTGTGTGTGTGTGTGTGTGTGTGTATGTGTGTGTGTGTGTGTGTGTGTGTGTGTGTGCGTGTGTGTGTGTGTGTGTGTGTGTGTGTGTGTGTGTGTTCAACGTGCGTGCGCCAATGCACGCACGTTTGTGTGAGTTTCTCTACATTGCTTGTAAACTGTGGATGCTTAATGTCCCTGTGCTTATCTCTGCCTGCACCTTTTCTGTGGTCCGGCCAAAGGTAGATGAAAATCTGGCAAAACCTGGTGCGCTTTAGGAAGGCCATGGGTTTACAAATATAGATTTATGTCTGTTTGGCACCATTGGAGAACTGTCGTTGGCACTGTCCAATGTTTTACCATTTTTGTTCTTTTCTTTTTCTCTCTCTGATGTGGATTCAAAGAGGCTTAAGTGCTCTCTTAGAGGTGTTTCCCACCAGTTTGCCCAAACCCATTTTCACGAACAAGAAATGTTGTGTTTTTCTGTTTGGTTTCAAAGTTTGCTTGTCCGCGCATTTCCATCTCCCCTACTCATACGCACAAACATGCGCACGATGTTTTCCCTTCACCGACCTCTCTCTATCTCTACGTGTCTGTCTGTCTATCTGTCTGTGTGTATGTCAATTTCGGATGAGACGATAAATCGAGGTCCCGTGTGCCCATGCACTTAGCACACGGTAAACCCAGTGGCAACGGAAAAGTTGTCATTTGGTCAAAATGTACCCACCCACCCCTTTCCTTCCTTATCAGTCACACAAAAATCGCATGCAAATTTTGTTTATTTAAATTGGCTGCGATGCGCTCTCCAGGTGGGAGCAACCCGAATTTCACGGAGACGCCTCTGTGACTATGAAGTACCTAATACCTAAAGAGATGGGAAAGATCACAGTAATAGCAGTGAAGGATGGCGACCTGGTTGCCTTTCATAGCTTTGACCAAGAGGACTGTGAACAAGACGTAAAGAGCCAAGCGAATCGAGACATGAAAGCCAGATCGTGTAGAAAACAGTTTATGGTCCACGGGCAGTTTAATAAGCTTTCTGGTTTAGGGTGTTAATATGCTTGTTTGGTTTATTCTCCAATGAGAGACTTAGTGCGATTTTTCTCACGCCAGAGGGCATGACGCTCGTGTGGGGCTAATCCTCTATATTATTAGTTGGGGGTAAAGAAAGAGAGAGAGACAGTGAGTGGTCCTACCATCACTCTCTCTCTCTCACTACGCCCAAGTAAGAAAATCGCGTGATAAGCCCCTAGTGCATTGACTGCCCTCTGGCGTGAAAAATATCGCCATAGGTTGACCATTGATTTCTTACTGCTGAGTATGTTCCTTTTCTTAAACAAGGTGATGGCATTGGGGTGATCAATATGCACATCTATGCGACCACACACGCGCGCGCACGCGCTCACACGCATATACACATAGACCTACATATACGCACGCACCCATACGCACATACACGCACGCACGCGCACACGCACACGCACGCACATACATACATAACATGATCGCATACACGCATACACGCGACCACATACAAAACGCAAGCACGCACGCACGCACGCACACACACACACGCGCGCTCGCGCGCACGTATGCACAAACACACAAACACACACACACACGCTCGCGCGCACGTATGCACACACACACACACACACACACACACACACACACACACACACACGCGCGCGCGCGCGGATATAGATGCAAAAACGGAGACAGGCAGAGAGGCACGACAAATTCTACACCCATCGTAAAAGACAGGTGTGGAACCAAAAGCTAAGCGCGAAGAGCATCCGACGATTCTACTGCATGCATCAAGCCTTTGCTGGTTCTTTACTTTTCTCCAACGGCAGTGCTGATGAGCTTTTCAATTGCCATCCCGTCAAATAAATTCTCCCTCCCCCATGGTGCTGATGTAAATAACCACCCCCTAAATGTCCGTATCTCCTTTCCCGCTTGTTCCTTTCACGTCATTCACCTGTCATCATTTCCAGTTTGCTTTTCACCACGTCATTCTCACCTGTGCCAAAACTTGTGGGGGTTTTCTCTGTGATGAGTCTAATTGTCTATTTTTAATTTAAACAACTCGATTCAAACACGTGCGCATTGATGAACGTGTATTTATGTGTGAGTGTGCATGTGTGCATGTGTGTCTATGCAGGCTATTTGTGTGCGTGCGTGCGTGTTTACGCGTGTGTATGGGCGTGTGTGTGTGTGTGTGTGTGTGTGTGTGTGTGTGTGTGTGTGTGTGTGTGTGTGTGTGCGTGCGTGCGTGCGTGTGTGTGTGCGTGCGCGCGTTCGTGCGCGCGCGCACGCACTCGTAATTTATTTGTCCTTAAGACAACAACACATTCATGTAACTGATTTAGGCCCTAGTGATTTGTCCTTTTTTCCTACATTGTTTTCCTGATTGCTG
>CM065683.1:49540441-49542941 GCA_017654935.2 Phymorhynchus buccinoides | reverse complement strand
CGCAAGTGTGATAAAGGCTTCAGAACCAGAAAACGCACTCTGTGAACCGACGGTAATGCGAGGAAGATAGACTATATTTACTTTAGTAGGCTCATTATAGTGATCGTTGTCAGTCCCACAAAAGTTTCACCACACACTTGCCAACTTGCTTTTTGTTTGTGGCTCAAGCCACAAAAACCTATAACTCACTTTGTCGGTCGGTCGGTCGGTCGGTCCAAAATTGTCGCACATCTGTTGACGGTCCAAAATTGTCGCACTTCAAATCGAGGCGAGCGACGAAAATTGTGTGTTTACGTCCTCTTGGTCTGAATCAGACACATATGGGACATTTGTAAATACAAATATGGTGGGAACAATACTGGAGGCAATGCCCGGAGGCAGTACGAAACCAGTAAAGTCCCGATTTTTTAAATTAATACAGATAGCTGTAGCGGTGACCACGCCTCGGTTCAAATCGAGGCTACACTTCAAATTGAGGCCGCTCTTTAAAAGGTATGTATTTTAAAATATGATTTCAAATCGAGTAATAAACATACGAAATACAGACACTACAACAGACACGGTCGAGAATGCAGTGCTATGGGACATTTGATAAGTACAAGTAGGATACATATTTTAAATGCAATGCCCGGAGGCAGTACCACAAACCTAGTAAAGTCCTCGACTTTGTTATAATACTGATAGGTCTGTAGCGGTAACCAAAATTCGTTTAAACATCATCGGCTATGGCACCGCTACAAGCATTGTCGCACTTCAAATCGAGGCTACACTTCTGGCCGCTCTTTAAAATGATGTATTTTAAAAGCGTACAAAATAATAAACATACGTAATACAGACACTACAACAGACACGACGAGTATGCGGTGCTTCTTTTGATGAGTATAAGTAGGATACATAGTTTTAAATGTTTTCCAAAAGATATAAAAAGTTACGAAATGGTGCAGAGATAACATTCTGGTTTACAGATTAAAATTATTGAAAAGCCAGGGGAGGTAACTCATGATTGGAGTGGTAAAAATAGACCGCGTGCCACAAACTATTGCGATTTCGCGCTTTTTTTCATGTGTGTCTGGATGGAATAACACAAAACGTGATTAATTAATAGGGGTGCATGAAAATATGTTGATACATAAGTTGCGCATAAGACATTTTAATGTTTAAAAAATAATATAACTGTAAAAATGTTTATGACCAAAAAGCCTCAGAATTAAAATCCGTCACATCTTATGGTGCATAAGATAAACCGATAACAGTAATCACGCACGATAGTCGCAGTTCTTATGAGTCCAACGCAAACGAGTTGTTTTTTTAGTCCCCGAGCCGAAGGTTCGGGGAGCTATTGTTTTTGTCTGGTCCGGTGTCCGTCCGTCCGTCCGGCGTGCCTCCGTCCGGCTATTCGTCCGTTTTTCTAAAATAACTATTCAGTCTATCATCATCAAATTTGCTATACTAGTTTGCCAAGATGCAAGCTATCCACTGATGTATTTAGGTTTACATTAAGGTCAAGGTCGCGCCAGTTACGGGGTTCAAACCCCAAAACACATAATCTCTAATATCTCGCGAAGTTTTGCATGTATTTTAATGCAGTTTTTTTCACAACATTTCTTGTTTGTTTGTTTTTTACAGCAGCATAGTTATAGTATATAGTATAATAGGTAGCTTAGGAACACAACTTGGTAGAATGAATAGACTCGCTACCAAGTGACCCCTTTGACAGATTTCAGACAGAGCGTACCACAGGCATGTAACACCTGGCGGTGTTTGTAAAATATATTTTCAGTTCATTGAACGAAACATCTCGACATTTTTATCTCTATGTCAGAACATCCAGTTGTTTCTTTCTTGTCCTGAGTTTTCTTACACACACACACGCACGCACGCACACACACACACACAGGCCTACACACGCACGCGCACACACACACACACACACACACACACACACACACACGTACACGCACACACACACATACACACACACATACACACACATATATATGCACGCACGCACGCACGCACGCACACACACACACACTCACACGCACACACGCACGCACGCACGCACGCACACGCACGCACACACACACACACAAACACACACACACACACACACACACACGCACTCTCTCTCTCTCTCTCTCTCTCTCTCTCTCTCTCTCTCTCTCTCTCTCTCTCTCTCTCTCTCTCTCTCTCTCTCTCTCTCTCTCTCTTACACTGCCTGTCTGTCTGTCTGCAAACTGTCATCCTGTACATTGACAGTTTGTTACCTGATTAGTGCAATACAATCTTGCTTCTTTCATTTTGCAAAGAAAAAGAAATAGTATTCAATCAAGCTAATTGTCTGCTGTGGACTTGTTACATTCGTCTCTAAATAACTTGTACTGCGTGAATGTCACGCGCGTGGAGTCCGACGGAATTTCCCAGACTCTCGTGACAGAGAGTGATCACGCGCCATGAATCTCCCACCATCGATCTGTGCACTAATACGTACAGTTCCTCC
>CM065683.1:49515441-49530441 GCA_017654935.2 Phymorhynchus buccinoides | reverse complement strand
TGCTGCCGTTATGCGCCTAACTAAGAAACAGGTAGGCCCAGCAAGTCCGACTTCGGTTGGAGGAAATGTTTTTGAAAGTGTTTCATGAGAAAAAAAAAGAAGAAAAAAAGGCAGGAGAATGGACCGGTAAGGCAGAAAGATAGTAGATGACAGTAAGCAAAGGGGAAAGGCAGAGTCAAAGAGAGTGGCATATTGGATTAAGTTACAAGCACAAAGCTTCCAGAAGGTGGGGGAACTATATACAAAAGTCCAACCGGTATCCCCACGGGGGAATTGCTGTAAACGTGATAGCTAAATTTCATCAGAAAACATGCATGTAGCTCTAATCAGTTAACATCGTAGCTGTATATCACGAAATATTAAAAAAACCAAACAGACATAAAAAAAAAAACCCACATAAAACAAGGTAGCAACAACAAAAAGCATGATGATGCCGAATTAAAGAGTAGCAGCTGCAGCTGGCAGATCTTTATTGGCGGGACGTGGTGTTATCGTTTCTCCCCTAGCAGGCGATATTGGCAACAGCATCAGTCTCGTGTTCTATTCCTAACGGCTACCACTTCCACAGAGAGGTTCTTCAAGGCGAAAACTCCGGGGCTTCAAAGTCGCTGGTATCATCACCACACCTGTTTCAGTTCTGGAACTCTCTCTCTCTCTCCGGTCAGTTTGGATTAACCCTGATCAGCTTTATCCTTGAGCTTATTTGTGTTTGGTTTGCCTGCATCCACTATTTTTAGAGTTAAAGGTGTTCGGAAAGACAGGACAGGGGTGGGAGGGGGGGGGGGGGGGGGAAATAAGGCGTGTGGTTTCTTTCTGCAAAGCATTCGTCTAGAAAGTTAAAGGTGAGGCTTCTCGTGTTTTTCGAAATAAGGCGTGTGATTTCTTTCTGCTAAGCATTCGTCTAGAACGGTGCATCACGTTTTGCCCAATCACCTTTCGCCAAATCACCTTTCGCCCAATCACGTTTTGCCCAATCACCTTTCGCCCAATTGGAAATTATACCGGTTTACATCCAATACGTTCCGCCAAAAAATCATGCAAGGAAATCAGGGAATTGAATCAATAATTTAATGGTTGAATCAAACAGATATTCAAAAGAGCGAACAGTAATGACAAAAAGAGCGAATTTCAGAGAGTCGCATAAAACTCAGAAAGTTAGGGATAGGGTTAGGGATAGGTTAGGGATAGGGTTAGGGATAGGTTAGGGATAGGGTTAGGGATAGTAAGAAAGTAACAGACTTTTTTTCTTGTAAGGTACTTCTTGCCTCATCCCAATCCTCAACGACCCTCTCGCTTTCTGTCATTTTGGGCGAACAGTGCTAGAGCAATTTGGGCGAACCGTGGCACATTCCGTTTGCTGAGCTTCGACTCGGAGGTACTCACTGATACGCAACGAGAACAAAGACTTGGGCAAAAGGTGATTGGGCGAAAAGTGATGTATCCGTCTAGAAAGTTAAAGATGAGACTTCTCGCGTTTTTTTCGAAATAAGGCGTTGATTTATTTCTGCAAAGCATTCGTCTACAAAGTTAAGGGTGAGGCTTCTCGTGTTTTTTTTTAAATAAGGCGTGTGATTTATTTCTGCAAAGCATTCGTCTACAAAGTTAAGGGTGAGGCTTCTCGTGTTTTTTTCGAAATAAGGCGTGTGATTTATTTCTGCAAAGCATTCGTCTAGAAAGCTAAGGGTGAGGCTTCTCGTGTTTTTCGAATCCGTGTGTATCTTTTAGTTGAAATTTCGAATGGTGAAAAATGCGAAAGTAAGTAGAAAGTTTGCCGGTTGCGAGTATGTTGGTGTTGTGTGATATTTTCTCTTTTTGATTGATTTTCTGTCTGTTTTTTTGTTTTTATTTGGTTAGTTTTTGTTTCTCTGCTTGTTTTATGCCTTTTAGATATGTGTCTCTGTCTCTACCTATTTCGTTGGGTTTTTTTGTTGGTAGTTCTGTCAATCTGTCCCTCTGACTTTCCGTCCACACATTTCTCGCCCTCTCTCTCTCTCTCACTCTCTCTCTCTCTCTCTCTCTCTCTCTCTCTCTCTCTCTCTCTCTCTCTCTCTCTCTCTCTCTCTCTCTCTCTCTCTCTCTCTCTCTCTCTCTCTCTCTCTCTCTCTCTCTCTCTCTCTCTCTCTATCTCTCTATCTATCTCTCTCTCTCTCTCTCTCTCTCTCTCTCTCTCTCTCTCTCTCTCTCTCTCTCTCTCTCTCTCTCTCTCTCTCTCTCTCTCTCTCTCTCTCTCTCTCTCTCTCTCTCTCTCTCTCTCTCTCTCTCTCTCTCTCTCTCTCTCTCTCTCTATCTCTCTCTATCTCTCTCTCTCTCTCTCTCTCTCTCTCTCTCTCTCTCTCTCTCTCTCTCTCTCTCTCTCTCTCTCTCTCTCTCTCTCTCTCTCTCTCTCTCTCTCTCTCTCTCTCTCTCTCTCTCTCTCTCTCTCTCTCTCTCTCTCTCTCTCTCTCTCTCTCTCTCTCTCTCTCTCTCTCTCTCTCTCTCTCTCTCTCTCTCTCTCTCTCTCTCTCTCTCTCTCTCTCTCTCTCTCTCTCTCTCTCTCTCTCTCTCTCTCTCTCTCTCTCTCTCTCTCTCTCTCTCTCTCTCTCTCTCTCTCTCTCTCTCTCTCTCTCTCTCTCTCTCTCTCTCTCTCTCTCTCTCTCTCTCTCTCTCTCTCTCTCTCTCTCTCTCTCTCTCTCTCTCTCTCTCTTCTCTCTCTCTCTCTCTCTCTCTCTCTCTCTCTCTCTCTCTCTCTCTCTCTCTCTCTCTCTCTCTCTCTCTCTCTGTGCTGTTGATCATTTTGTCCCTATTTTCATTTCATCCAAATACTTCCTCCAATCTATATATAAACATCTTGATAGGTTATCACAGGTGTTGTCTGCAAAAGAGGAAATACTGCTTTTCCTCCTAGATCATACTGTTCCCCCTGTTATCTCCTTAGGCCTTCTTTCTCTCAATCATTGTTATCTTTGAAGCGCCGTGTACTTACACGACGAACTTATGATTCACTCTTAAAGGGGCACCCGAATGGATACGTTTTTGCAAGAAACTCATCGAGATCAACACAAAAAACAACACACTTTACAGTGATCACAACGCTCACTTTGCTCTGATTTCCTCTGACTTCGCATTATAAGGTCACACCTAGGGGAAGACGGGGTAAAAAGCGCATGGGCGGGTAAGAAGCCCACCCCAATTATATCATGAAATGAAGCAAATTTCAGTCTCATTTTGCCCATGAGACGAGCGTTAATGTCTAGCATTCGTCTCATGGGCAAATTTGACTGAAATGTTCTTTATTTCATGAGATAATTGGGGTGGGCTTCTTACCCGCCCATGCGCTTTTTACCCCGTCTTCCCCTACGTGCATTATTCACGATTGCAAGACGTGTACTCAACGGGTTATTGGCACAGAAAGAGATTTAAACGAGAGTAATTGAGAGAGGAGTAGACTGCCTGGGAGAAAGAGAGAGAGAGAGAGAGAGAGAGAGAGAGAGAGAGAGAGGAGAGAGAGAGAGAGAGAGAGAGAGAGAGAGAGAGAGAGAGAGAGAGAGAGAGAGAGAGAGAGAGCGAAAACGAAAACGAAAACGAAAACGAAATTTTATTTAACCAGGGAACATGAGATAAGCAAGTTACATGCTTTTTTTCCACCCACCCCAGAGAGAGAGAGAGAGAGAGAGAGAGAGAGAGAGAGAGAGAGAGAGAGAGAGAGAGAGAGAGAGAGAGAGAGAGAGAGAGAGAGAGAGAGAGAGAGAGAGAGAGAGAGAGAGACAGAGAGGCCCTTGTCACTTGCAGATGCTGTCGAAATGTATCAACTTTAATTGAAAAACTGTCCTAATCTATTTTGAAGCAGGTTTTTGCGTGTCAAGCTTTATTTCATTTTCTCTTCAGATTGTGCATGCTTTTTTTTTTAATCTATCGTTATTATCGTTCTAGCGATCTTACACTTCATCACCCACAGTCTTTGACTGGTCACTGTGTGGGGGGTGGGGGGGGGGGGTGCAACGTGGTAGGGAATGTGAAGAATGTGAAGAAACCAAGTACTTCTTCCCAGACTGTTTATAAAGATCAGCAGTATTCCAGAATTACACGTTTGTCGTGTTTTGTCGTACATGATACTTACGTCCTCCGGCACTGGCACATACGGGAAAAAATTTTTTTAAAGAAGATAGAAGCAATAGGTGAAGAAGGGGTAAAAAGCCCATGGGCGGGTAAGAAGCCCATGCCAATTATCTCATGAAATAAAGAAAATGTCAGTCACATTTTGCCCATGAGACGAGTGTTAATGTTTAGCATTCGTCTCATGGGCAAATTTGACTGATGAAATGAAGCAAATTTCAGTCACATTTTGCCCATGAGACGAGTGTTAATGTTTAGCATTCGTCTCATGGGCAAATGTGACTGATGAAATGAAGCAAATTTCAGTCACATTTTGCCCATGAGACGAGTGTTAATGTTTAGCATTCGTCTCATGGGCAAATGTGACTGATGAAATGAAGCAAATTTCAGTCACATTTTGCCCATGAGACGAGTGTTAATGTTTAGCATTCGTCTCATGGGCAAATGTGACTGATGAAATGAAGCAAATTTCAGTCACATTTTGCCCATGACACGAGTGTTAATGTTTAGCATTCGTCTCATGGGCAAATTTGACTGACATTTTCTTTATTTCATGAGATATTTGGCATGGGCTTCTTGCCCGCCCATGGCATTCGTCTCATGGGCAAAATGTGACTGAAATTGTCTTTATTTCATGAGATAATTGGCATGGGCTTCTTACCCGCCCATGGGCTTTTTACCCCGTCTTCCCCTACTTATCCCATCAGATCGTCTGATGTGTAATGTCATGTTAACATTTCGCAAATGCACAAATTAATCAAGCAAATGGAACGTTTCCTACATCAAACATCGTTAAGAACGACCGTCCTCTTTGTCTCCCTACATGCGGCAACGTGCCTAGCTGGATTTCCTTCCATAAATGATGGATGCTCTGGTCCCTCGGGGGAAAACGCACTGTCTTGCTATTACTAGTACTGGACTTACCGCAGCTCTTCTGTCATTTACTGACCGTATATGTCTTTGGAATCAAGGTTTCGAAAGATGCATCTGTGTGGCTCCCTGCCCCAGACAATTCCCCGCGTCGACAATCCCCCGCGATTTAGTACAACAAATTCCCGCCATTGAAAACTCCCAACAGTTTTGTGATTGTCACGTAAAGTGGCACGTTCGCGAAGTCTCTCTCTCTCTCTCTCTCTCTCTCTCTCTCTCTCTCTCTCTCTCTCTCTCTCTCTCTCTCTCTCTCTCTCTCTCTCTCTCTCTCTCTCTCTCTCTCTCTCTCTCTCTCTCTCTCTCTCTCTCTCTCTCTCTCTCTCTCTCTCTCTCTCTCTCTCTCTCTCTCTCTCTCTCTCTCTCTCTCTCTCTCTCTCTCTCTCTCTCTCTCTCTCAGTAGGTCTTGTGTTCTCTGCTTTTTCCTTGACAAATCTTGCTGGATTTCTTTTCTTTTCTGCCTCGCGTACTTTTTTTGAAAGCTTGAATTACATGTACTTGTTTATTGTATTTTCTATTTATTTTTATATTTGCTGATGACCCTATCCCGCTGTCCCCTTTGCCATGGGCAGATGGCCCAGTTCAGTAAAATATTGTTCATTGTTCATTGTTGTTCATTGTTCTCTCTCTCTCTCTCTCTCTCTCTCTCTCTCTCTCTCTCTCTCTCTCTCTCTCTCTCTCTCTCTCTCTCTCTCTCTCTCTCTCTCTCTCTCTCTCTCTCTCTCTCTCTCTCTCTCTCGTGTGAACTTTCCTCAGTAAAAGAAGAAAGAGCCAACAATATACGATTCCAATAAGATTAGGTGCTTCAACATTCATTTAAGCTGTTCGGTATGTAGACAGCAAGGCGATGCCTCACTGTGCAAATTTATAAAGATGAAATTGACACTTTGGTATGTTTGACCACTCAAGCAATCAATCAGTCAATCATCCAATCAATCAATGTTGAAAATTAAACACACAATTGCACTTTAAAATGCAGCAAAGTCACAGTCAGAATTGCACACATTTAGGGTACACACGCTACTTCATCTTTTCTAACCACCACCACCCCTTCCCCCTCCCATACACTCAGACTTCCTCTGCACACACACACACACACACACACATACATGCTAGTTTTCAGTAAAAGACAACACGTTTAAAAGATTCATGATGAGTTTCATAAATGGATGGAAGAATGGATAAAGGGTTTGGGGGCCCTGGATTTAAGTTTACGAAATGGATGGAAGAATGGATAAAGGGTTTGGGGGCCCTGGATTTAAGTTTACGAAATGGATGGAAGAATGGATAAAGGGTTTGGGGGCCCTGGATTTAAGTTTACGAAATGGATGGAAGAATGGATAAAGGGTTTGGGGGCCCTGGATTTCAGTCTAAGAATTGGATGGAGGAAGGGATAAAGGGTTTGGGGGCCCTGGATTTCAGTCTAAGAAATGGATGGAGGAAGGGATAAAGGTTGTGGGGCCCTGGATTTCAGTCTAAGAAATTGATGGAGGAATGGATAAAGGGTTTTGGGGCCCTGGATGTCAGTCTAAGAATTGGATGGAGGAAGGGATAAAGAGTTTGAGGGCCCTGTATTTCAGTTTAAGAAATGGATGGAGGAATGGATAACAGATTTCTGGGCCTTGGATTTCAGTTTAAGAAATGGATGGAGGAAGCGATAAAGGGTTTGGGGGCCCTGGATTTCAGTTTAAGAAATGGATGGAGGAAGGGATAAAGGGTTTGGGGGCCCTGGATTTCAGTCTAAGAAATGGATGGAGGAAGCGATAAAGGGTTTGGGGGCCCTGGATTTCAGTTTAAGAAATGGATGGAGGAAGGGATAAAGGGTTTGGGGGCCCTGGATTTCAGTTTAAGAAATGGATGGAGGAAGGGATAAAGGGTTTGGGGGCCCTGGATTTCAGTTTAAGAAATGGATGGAGGAAGGGATAAAGGGTTTGGGGGCCCTGGATTTCAGTTTAAGAAATGGATGGAGGAAGGGATAAAGGGTTTGGGGGTCCTGGATTTCAGTTTAAGAAATGGATGGAGGAAGGGATAAAGGGTTTGGGGGCCCTGGATTTCAGTTTAAGAAATGGATGGAGGAATGGATAAAGGGTTTGGGGGCCCTGGATTTCAGTCTAAGAAATGGATGGAGGAAGCGGATAAAGGGTTTGGGGGCCCTGGATTTCAGTCTAAGAAATGGATGGAGGAAGCGATAAAGGGTTTGGGGGCCCTGGATTTCAGTTTAAGAAATGGATGGAGGAAGGGATAAAGGGTTTGGGGGCCCTGGATTTCAGTTTAAGAAATGGATGGAGGAAGGGATAAAGGGTTTGGGGGCCCTGGATTTCAGTCTAAGAAATGGATGGAGGAAGCGATAAAGGGTTTGGGGGCCCTGGATTTCAGTCTAAGAAATGGATGGAGGAAGCGATAAAGGGTTTGGGGGCCCTGGATTTCAGTTTAAGAAATGGATGGAGGAAGGGATAAAGGGTTTGGGGGCCCTGGATTTCAGTTTAAGAAATGGATGGAGGAAGGGATAAAGGGTTTGGGGGCCCTGGATTTCAGTTTAAGAAATGGATGGAGGAATGGATAAAGGGTTTGGGGGCCCTGGATTTCAGTCTAAGAAATGGATGGAGGAAGGGATAAAGGGTTTGGGGGTCCTGGATTTCAGTCTAAGAAATGGATGGAGGAAGGGATAAAGGGTTTGGGAGTCCTCGATTTCAGTCTAAGAAATGGATGGAGGAATGGATAAAGGGTTTGGGGGCCCTGGATTTCAGTCTAAGAAATGGATGGAGGAAGCGATAAAGGGTTTGGGGGCCCTGGATTTCAGTTTAAGAAATGGATGGAGGAAGGGATAACAGATTTCTGGGCCTTGGATTTCAGTCTAAGAAATGGATGGAGGAAGCGATAAAGGGTTTGGGGGCCCTGGATTTCAGTTTAAGAAATGGATGGAGGAAGGGATAACAGATTTCTGGGCCTTGGATTTCAGTCTAAGAAATGGATGGAGGAAGGGATAAAGGGTTTGGGGGTCCTGGATTTCAGTTTAAGAATTGGATGGAGGAAGGGATAAAGGGTTTGGGGGTCCTGGATTTCAGTTTAAGAATTGGATGGAGGAAGGGATAAAGGGTTTGGGGGCCCTGGATTTCAGTTTAAGAAATGGATGGAGGAATGGATAAAGGGTTTGGGGGTCCTGGATTTCAGTTTAAGAAATGGATGGAGGAATGGATAAAGGGTTTGGGGGTCCTGGATTTCAGTCTAAGAAATGGATGGAGGAAGCGATAAAGGGTTTGGGGGCCCTGGATTTCAGTTTAAGAAATGGATGGAGGAAGGGATAAACGATTTCTGGGCCCTGGATTTCGGTTTAAACGTTCTGTTCGTGGTGCCTGTACTAGCGTGTTTTCCCCATCCCCGAAAGACGGTGCACTGACCATCTCTACCCTTTGACCTTTTCACATGCATACTGACCTGACAATTAGAAGTTACGACCAATATTCCTATGAGATTGACCACAGGAGACTCTAATACAAAGGAACCTACTAACTTGAACCCTTGCTACTTTCCAAGGTACCGTACACACACTGATCACTGGCAAAGACACTGTAATGGGAATAAGACAGACAACTGGAGAGTTACGGTGAGCCGGGCTGATAGGGTTATCGTTCGTGATCCCATTAACAGTGGCGGCTCTATCCAAAGACTGGAATTTGAATCGAATTTTGTTTTTAAATACCAGATTCAAATTTGAGTACTAGGGCAAACCTTTTTTCTGTTTTCCTGAAGACAAAGAAAAGTAAGGAAGCTGCAAATACGGCCAGGAAATCTATGAAACAGTAACAACCAGTGTTAGATTACTGCTGATGTTCATGGTTCAAGGGGGGGCATAATCAGGGTTTCTGTCCTCACTACTCATATAGGGTCAAATGGCCGCTTGTCTGTCTTATTCCCATTGCAGTGTCTTTGTCCCTAGTCCCTTGGCAGTCATGTACAGTGGAGATCTGTCACTCCTCCTTGTACGCCCACCGTACTTTCCTTGGGGGACACAGGGGGTATGTATGTATGTATGACTTCTGTTGTATCTCTGCGAGAAGAGTGTGCCAGGGAATGTGATATGAAGGATGAGTAGATATAAAAAGGTTCGCTTTAATTAATTTGTTTTTCTTATTTTAAGTCTAATGATCACCATTGTTGTGAACAGACTTTAAATCAAATTAAAAAAATCATAGAGATAAAAAGGGCATTGTAGGGGGGGAATCTGGGTAAGCGTCCATCCTCGTCTTTTGTTTTCGGCTATTTCCCAGACTGTTTAAATATTTCTCATTCATTTCTTTCGCAAACGTATTGCTGCTGATCAACATCCATTTTATCTCTCTTTCTCTCTCTCTCTCTCTCTCTCTCTCTCTCTCTCTCTCTCTCTCTCTCTCTCTCTCTCTCTCTCTCTCTCTCTCTCTCTCTCACACACACACACACACACACACACACACACACACACACACACACACACACACACACACACACACACACACACACACACGCGCGCGCGCACACACACACACGGATCAATAGTTTTTTTATTTTTCACAATTCTGTCGACGACTTATTTTTCGAAAAATAACGGATGGATACTATTCGAAATTTGTGAAGGAACAGGAGAACACAACACGAAAAGTGTGTATTTTTCTTTAATACAGCAGCGGCCTAAATGTGTATTGTGATTCACAAACAGGACATGGTTAGTTTTCCGTCAGTCAATAGTCTGGTTTTGCCAGCTACTATTTTTGTCACGACATTACAGCTTATGTTTTTGTCACAAGAAGTGTCCACGGGCCTCGTTACTTACTTATTTCTTCCCATGGTTTGTAAGCAAACCTGATATAACAATGAGTCCGGGGCGGTGGGTGGATGCCTCGTGCCTCCATACGGGGAGCTGGACCCACCCCGCCCCCTCCACGAGTCTCTTCCCGTGGGGATACCGGGGGATCGTTCGTAAAAAATAGTTCCCCCACCTTCTGGAAGTTTTGTGCTTGTACCTTCCTCTAATCTGCCACTCTCTTTGACTCTGCCTTTCCCTTTGCTTTCTATCATCTACTATCTTTCTGCCTTATTGGCCCATTCTCCTGCCTTTAACAAAATAAATCTTCCGAATATTTGTTCTCCTTTGAGCTCCTCCAAAATCGGAATGTGTCGGGGAGTCGGGAATGTGTACGCAGCGGGGAGACCAGTGAACACTGAAAACCGGACACATACGTACATTACTCGTTATGGCCATATGGCCTGGGAACACAGAAGACGAAGAAGAAGACATGATGAGTCGTGCGAGTCACGAGGTGGGGGTGGGTGGGGGTGAGGCTGATTGCCCCTTTTCTTCTTTGGCTGTTTATAGGGTGACAATGCTATGCCCCCCTTGGCAAAGAAGGGCTATGTAATATGAATACAGAACTTATTATTGTCCTTATCATTGTCTCTCTCAAGAGCTTTGCAGCATGTTAACAGCTTTCTATATTGTATTTCACAAATTATTTCTAATAATTTGTTTTAGTCAAATCTCTGTCAAAATTTTATTTAGACGAAGGCTGTCATCCAAAATATCAAAACAAAATATAAAGTTTAGAGCTTAACTTAACAATCCGTCGAACTCATGATCTTTTATTTCCGCCACGTTTGTAGGCTAATCCAAGACAACAATCCCGTTGACAGAATACGGATAATGGCTCTGAATTCCAGAATTCTCTGCTTTAGATAAACATAATTATTACTGTATGTTTTCTTTTGTTGTTTTCTAGCACCAACATTCCCGTGTGCGTGTTTTCCCTGTTTGTTGGTTGTTTTGTTGTTGTTGTTGTTATTGTTGTTTTGTTGGGGGGGGGGGGGGGGGGATTTTGTTTTATTTTGTTTTGTGTTGCTTGAAGATGAACCTGTAGATAGACACATCGAAAAGAGTTGAAATCAGAACCCTGTGCCGTGAACCTGTGTCCACGGGCAGGATAGCACAAGAGAGAAAAAAAGCCTCGGATGTTTTGTGCAAAATAACAATAGGATTATTGAAGTCAAGGTGAAAAGAAAAGGGAAGGAGAAGGGTGGGGGTGGGGGTGGGGTGGTTTGAGTTACGATGGCTCAATTGAGATGCTAACTGCTTGACGGCGAATGGCAGCCACAGGCGCGCTGACGAACAGACTGACAGAAACATCGGCGGCATCCACTAGAGCGGGGCGAGAAGGTTGAACTGTCAGGGATTTGAGGAGAGAGAGAGAGGGTCACTCTGTGTGTGTGTGTGTGTGTGTGTGTGTGTGTGTGTGTGTGTGTGTGTGTGTGTGTGTGTGTGTGTGTGTGTGTGTGTGTGTGCGTGTGCGTGCGTGTGTGTGTGTGTGTGTGTGTGTATGCACGTATGTGTGTCTGTGTGTATGCGTGTGTGTGTGTGTGTGTGTGAATGTGTGTGTCTCTGTGTGTGTGTGTGTGTGTGTGTGTGTGTGTGTGTGTGTGTGTGTGTGTATGTGTGTGTGCGTGTGTGTGTGTGTGTGTGTGTGTGTCTGTGTGTCTGTGTGTCTGTGTGTATGCGTGTGTGTGTGTGTGTGTGTGTGTGTGTGTCTGTGAATGTGTCTGTCTCTGTGTATATGTGTGCGCGAGTCTGCGCACCATGTAATTGTTCTATGATTTATTGTTTCTGAATGTTAACGAAAAGGTGATTTAAGATGCATGCACGCGCACCACCTCTCCCCCCCCCCCTCGCACACACCCCTCCACCCACCCACTCACACACACATACCTTGAGCGCAGGCGACTTTATTCACGAAAATACATACGGACAGGCAAACATGTACGCACAAATACACACACGCGCGCGCACAAACACCATCACTTATCTCACTCTGTTACCGGGGCGCAATCTAAATGCACGCGCACATGCATAGATGCATGAAGAATTAAATGGCCAAGAAAACAGGAGCTTCTCAATGCAAGCAGTGGTTTAATCCAGTCCCCTGGCTACCCCTGACAGCCTACCCACAGTGTAGGCATTAGAGCTGTCCAGCTTTAGCCTTTTAGCCATACCTTAAACCCAAATATGCCACACACTCTCTGGGATGGGTTTGTGTCTATCTTTCTTGCCCGTTTGATTACCAGCCGCAAACGAAGAGAGCGAAGCTGGTAATGTTTTCTGTGGATTCCGTTCCTGACTATCTATCTATCTGACTATATTAACACGATAACGTTTGAACGAAGGGACCTAGGACGCTCATATTTCGCATGCGGATAGGTACTGAGACTATCTAGGTCAGGTTCAAGAATGAAGGTCATAGGTCAAAGGCCAATGTCACTGGAGCTGAAAATGCTGCCGAACACCTGGCGCAATAACGGAGGGTCTCAAATTTTGCATGTAGATAGGTACCAAGGATATCTAGGACAAGTTTTAAAATAATGAAGGTCATAGGTCAAAGGTCGACGTCACTGGCGCCGAAAATGCTGCCGAGCACCTGGCACGATAACGACCGAACGGAGGGACCTATGACGCTCCAATTTTGTATGCGGATAGGTACTAAGAATATATCGGCCAAATTGAAAATGAAGGTCATAGGTCAAAGGTCAAGGTCACTAGAGCCGAAAATGCTGCCGAACACCTGGCACGATAACAGAGGGACCTAGGACACTAAAATGTTGCATGCGGATAGGTACTAAAAATATGTAGACCGAGTTCAAAAATAAAGGTCATAGGTCAAAGAGCAAGGTCATTGGTGCCGAAAATGCTGCCGAGCACCTGGCACGATAACGATTGAATGGAGGGACCTATAGGACGCTCAAATTTTGCATGCGGATGGGTACTAATAATATAAGGATATCTAGACCAAGTTCGAAAATCAAGGTCATAGGTCAACGGTCAAGGTCACTGGATCCAAAAATGCTGCCGCGCGGCTGGTAGTCTAGCGTCTTAACGCTCTAGTTTATCCTGTTATTTGTTTTCTTCCCTAGATCAGTAAGCGCAGAGATGCTTTACACTTGGAATTAGTTTGTTGGTGTTGTTTTTCTCTCCTCCGTATGTTTGTGTTTATCGCCGAAATCAGTAACACAGAACATGTTTATCGTACCAAGATCGACATTGAGCGTGCGAGCAAAGTTGTGCAACAGTTTGTGGCCACTGCAGCTGCCCCTTGTGAAGCGCTGCATACACACACTCGTCCTTTTGTGCATTTCTGCTAGCAAAATACTTTGACTTGCTGTTAATCTTTGCATTGATTTTGATGACATCTTTCTCTCCCCGATCCCTTTTCTCTCACCCCTCACTCCTCCTCTGTTTCTATCTCTATCCCTCTCTAATGTTACCATCACACGATCTAAGTAGTTGGGGGGGGGGGGGGGGTATGTGTATGCAGCTTCCAATCCTGATGTGTGATATTGATAATGATGAAGTGGTAGTGCCTTGTCATTATATACAGAGTAATGTTAGTGATCAGTATTCTTCACACAATTATCCTAGAACAATCCAACAAACAGACATACAACCTACTACGCATGTTTATTAACATTCATAGGAGCGAAAGCGGCTGTTACTTTGGGGGTATCAGTTTTACTAAATTTAAATGATAGGTTATCGAATTTGTGTACAAAATGAATCAAACTGTTTTGAAACTGATAAATAGACCCTACGTCTCAAAATAGTAACAACAACAAAACGTACTAACTATTGAATGAACGGACGAAGTGAAATGAGTAAGGATAATCTTTGGCACATAAAAAATCTTAACAAATTTCGTCACGATCATTTTAATATTTTAGGCTGTGACTTCTGAAATGCATACAGACGGAAAGACACAGCCTCTCGCTCTGGCCGCAAAGTACACCTGCATTATTTGTTACAGTTCTGGGTTTCAACAAAATGCCTCTTAAGAACGCATGTCACACCCCTCTACGACGATGTCCCATTGAGATCGGTCACTGATGTCCATTGCTTCTGTTAAACACCACTCTTCAGCCCCGAGTGGCCATGAAACTGACCCATTCTTCATTCAGATCATAAAACGTTCAGGCAGACAATGTCAATGACGCGCAGACTGACCACTACTCCATAAAACAGCAGTGCGTGTTGAGGGCCGAATTTCCGACCAGTGACTTGAGGATCTATACAGGTGTTCAGTTCTCACTTTGCTCTCCTACTTTTACCACAAGTGTGGTCTCATCTATACTACGTATCTGTATCGTTAAACATTCGTGACTTTCCTGGTGTTGCACTGCCTCCGGGCATTGCCTCCAGGATCGTTCCCACCATCTTTATATTTACTAATGTCCCATTTTATGTGTCTGTTCCAGACCGGAGGACGCTAAGCAGAATTTCATCATCTATACTACATTTTAAAACACTTTTAGCCAATCTATAATTTGAAGACAAGCGCTTTTGTAGTGCACATCCCTGACGCTCATCCAATAAGCATTTTTCAAGTAGGGTATTTTATTATACTGCCCCTAGCACAATAGCAAGGCAAGCTCCCGCGGATAATTATTACTATATGAAGGACAGAAGCTGCCTCAAAATTGAATATGTTTTTCTTTATTTCACCTCAAACTATCATTTTCTCGTCCAAAGTGGCTTAGGGAAATAGAAATATCTAGTGAATAGTGTTAACGTGTACACATACTTTAAATAGTGTTAACGTGTATACGGACCTTAAAGGTATGTGTACACGTTAACACTATTCACTAGATATTTATATTTCCCCATGGCAACACAGTGAGCTGCAAGTCATATTAAGAGTGGGCTATCACCGTGTTGCCATGGGGAAGTAGCAATATCTCGTGAATAATGTTAATGTGTACACAGACCACTAGTATGATACACAGGGTGATAGGCCTATATCAAGATCAAGTGTATGAGCGAGAGCTTGAGCTAGAGCTTGACCTCGTCCGGCATTACCCATTCAGTATGTTCCATCAAAACATGTCCAGAATCTTATTTCAGTTCGTCCTGATCTTCCCTTGGTTGTAATGGCCCCATTACAATCAGGGTCAACACAAATGTGCAAGTGGATG
>CM065683.1:49505441-49512941 GCA_017654935.2 Phymorhynchus buccinoides | reverse complement strand
CCTACCCTATTTAGACTTGAAAGCCAATGTGTGTTGTCTGTGTACTACTACTAATAACGTTTTCTGTTTTCAAAGGCTCAAAATGTTAAATGTCTGGCCTGTTCGGGAGTTTACGCGAAAATGACTCTCTATTTTAATATTTCACACTTATGCGCATGTCAATTGGCCTTCTAAGCCGAGTTCAAGTAAGCTTAGTTTGGGGTTTTGCCCTTCGAGTTTCTGTACGCACCATTTTCAAAGGCTCAAAATGTTAAATGTCTATCCTGTTTGGAAGTTTACGCGACAATTGCTTTCTTTTTTTAATACTTCACACTTATGTCAATTGGCCTTCGTCTAAGCCGAGTTCAAGTAAGCTTAGTTTGGGCTTTTCCCCTTCGAGTTTGTGCGCATCTTTGTTTTGCGTCTGCAGCTCTGAAAACGTGCAGGCCATTGTTCAGATGTTCACATCTTCAACTTTGAATATCTTCAGTTGCTTCGTTGTGCGGAAAATGTTTGAGGGATGGCATAATGATAAAGACCCACACGAGTGACATTTCAATGGGCCTCCAACACGTCAACTAATATCGTACAACTATAAATACGATTCGATCACGTGGTTTCGAAGAACAAGATTTGAAACCACGTGATCGAATCGTATCGTAGGCCTACAGTCGCACGATATTAGTTGACGTGTTGCAGGCCCATTACCAAACAAAAACTACAGTATTTTCATTATCAGAGTATAATGAACTCGCATGCAATTCAAGTTAACTTTAAAACTGCAAACTCGTTAACTTATACTTGCTGTACGTACGAAAGCGTGTTTATTATGTTAAATTATGATGAGTAGAGAGTATGCAGAGTTCTGGACCCATCTGAACATATGATTATTATGTGCTGCTAAAAAAGTTATTTTTCACGACCTGTGTGTTTGCTTGGGACAGTACTAACATCACAACATGGGTCAGAAAAGTATCGAGGTAAGTTTTGTGTTTTTAATTTCATCTAGTTTTAGAAACTGTACAACAGTATCATACATGATTACATGTGTATATAATTATGTATTTGTATAAATACATGTTTGTGAGAACGAGAGAGACGGACAGACACACAGACAGACACACAGAGAGGGAGTTTTCATGTTTCCCTTCATGCATCATCCTTTAACCCTTTCACTGCCAAAGTCGCATTTTAGCACCACAGTGATTTAACACCTATGTCACTAAAAGGCATCAAATTGGGGTCTGTTATCCAAAGACCCTATTGTTTTAGTTTTGAGAAGTAAGGGTAGACCTTATTTTATATACGTCACAGAATAATCCCCAAATACTGCAGATAGATTTTGTTCTCTATCCAGGTAAATTTAATGGAACTTTTTGGTTCAAATATGGTTGGCGGTGAAAGGGTTAAGGTCCTGTTACCGTTTCACCATCCTTTAGCTAAATAACTGTGTGTTTTTCTTATCGGTGTCACACGCACATTTTCATTTGTTGGGCATACTGTTTTTGGTCCGTTTCCATTTATTTTTCTAAGGTAGTAGCTCTTTTTGGCATTCCTTTCCTTGCCTAAAATCTTTCCTTCTTCTTCTTCTTCTTTTTCTTCTTCTCCTTCTACGTCTTCTCTCTCTCTCTCTCTCTCTCTCTCTCTCTCTCTCTCTCTCTCTCTCTCTCTCTCTCTCTCTCTCTCTCTCTCTCTCTCTCTCTCTCTCTCTCTCTCTCTCTCTCTCTCTCTCTCTCTCTCTCTCTCTCTCTCTCTCTCTCTCTCTCTCTCTCTTACTGTCATATTCTGTGACTGGTCTTCAACGACAACTAAACATTTTAAGAGACACAGCTAACAGACTAAGTCTTTTTGTCAACTTTGAAAAGTCCAAAATTGTTATATTTAGAAATGGTGGCTATATTTCATCTAAAGAGAAATGGCTGTATGATAAAAAAGAAATTGAAATTGTTAACTGTTATAAATACCTTGGTGTAATTTTTTCGAATAGGCTTTCCTTTTCGCATGCACTTGCAGATATGGCGTTAAGGGGAAAGAAAGCAGTTATTTGTATTTTGAAACTATTATGGACTGTTGGCGATCAATCACCTTCTGTGTTTTTTAAGTTATTTGACTGCCAGATACAGCCCATATTGTCTTATGCTTCGGAAGTTTGGGGTCTCATGGCTGATCACACAATTATTGAAAGGGTTCATTTGTTTGCGCTAAAGAGATTTCTCAACGTCAGCATTAGGACTCCTAATGCTCTAGTTTATGCAGAAACTGGAAGACATCCGCTTTACATAAATAATGTTGTTAAATGCATAAAATTTTGGCTAAAATTATTGGCAATGCCTGTAAACCGATATCCATATAAATCATATAAAATGTTGTACAATTTACATTGTAAAAACAAAACTACTTGGGTTTCAAAAGTGTGTTTCACATTGTATAAGTATGGGTTTGGCCACGTTTGGGAAAACCAAGGTGTATCTAACAATAATGTATTCCTACGGGTATTCAAGCAAAGACTAATAGATTGTTTCCGTCAGGATTGGAGTAGTGATGTTTCAGGTGAACGCTATTCTTTCTATGCATCTTTTAAATCTGTTCCCACCCTCCCTCATGCAGTTTTTGATATTAATAACATAGCTATAAGAAAAGTCCTTATACGCTTTAGACTTGGTGTGTCTCCTATTAAAACTCATAAATATCGTTTTCATGCTAGTTCACCTGATATTATGTGCTGCCCTTTTTGTCCCAATGTTTTAGAATCTGAAATACATTTCGTATTTGTATGTCCACATTATTCTGATATAAGATTAAAATATTTACCTCGTAAATTCTTTGCACGACCATCAGCTTTTGCCATGGCTATTCTAATGGCTAGTGAAAAACACTGTAAAGTTGTTGCTTGGTATTTATTCGAAGCCATAAAACAGAGGTACGTTGGAATAGAACAGAAAGGGAGTAATTAAAAAGAACTATGAAGATAGTCACGAATAAACTTGTTTTCTTAATTGCTAATTTGCTAAGCTTATACGGCATAATAATATGGAACCTGATATGTATGTATTTCCTTGTGTGAATGCAATCAATGACTGTTTTCTATTGCTTCTCAAAATTCTAATATCAGTACGTATCTGATGTTTCTATACATGACATGTATGTGTATATTCAGGTAGCCATGCTTGGGAGTAGGTGTGCACATGTTTGTATGTGTGTGTATATGTGTATGTGTGTTTGTATGCGTGCGTGTATTTGTGTATTTATGTGCGTGCGTGTGCATGTACGTGTGTGTATGTATGTGTGTGTGTGTGTGTGCGTGTGTGTGTGTTGTTGTGTGTGTGTGTGTGTGTGTGTGTGTGTGTTTTGTGTGTGTGTGTGTGTGTGTGTGTGTGTGTGTGTGTGTGTGTGTGTGTGTGTGTGTGTGTGTGTGTGTGTGTAGCTGTGTGTGTGTGTGGAATTACAGGGGAAGGTGTGTATGTTAAGGGAAAAAAGAAAAGAAATTTGAATTGCTAGCGGGGAGGGGGGGGGGGGGGGGTCCCGAAATGTAATATGAATACATTGTGACTGTGTTCACTATGTAAAGAAACACGCTGCTTCCTGTGCTAATATAGGGTATGCTTGGAGTGCATATTTTGTTGTAAGTTCCCTATGTTTGCATATTTTGTTAGCATGTTAATTAATTGAATTGTCATAGGTGGCTTACGAGCTGGTTGTTTGGTTGATTATTTGAAGTTTGAATGATTAAACGGCTGGTTGAATGAGGGGTGGTTTATTTATTTGGCTATATATTAATCATGTATCATATTACGACTGTTTTCTATTGATTTTCAATATTCTACTAGCGGTACATATCTTATGTTTCTACATGATTATGAACTGTATGTATATATTCATGTATTCACGGTTGGGTGTGTGCGTGTATATGCGTGCATATGTTTATATATATATATATATATATATATATGTGTGTGTGTGTGTGTGTGTGTGTGTGTGTGTGTGTGTGTGTGTACGTGTGCGTGCGTGCGCGTGCGCGTGCATGCGTGCGCGTGCGCGTGTGCGCGCGTAGAATATGAGATGAAGGCATATATGTTTGCTGGATGCTTGATTGATTTATTGAAGTTTGAATTCTTGATTGGCTGGTTGAATGATGGATTGTTTGATTTGATTTGATTTAAAATGGTTTGTAGGTTGGCTATTATTTTGATTAATCGATTGATGGATTGAAATTGGTTGTTTCATCAACTAATTTATTTATTGTTTTACTGGCTGGTTGATTGGTTGGCTAGACAATTGTTTGATTTATTTGTTCACTAATTGAACAAGAAAACTGCTTTGATTGAGTATTTTATGTATTGATCAAGTTAGTTGATTGATTTAATTGATTTAATTTCAATTAATTAAATTATTATTTTTATTTATTTAGTTAGTTAGGTATAGTTTATTTATTTGTTTATTTATTTATTTATCTATTTACTGATTCATTCTTTTTTCTTTTAATTGCTTGGTTCAACATAATTGATTGATTTTGTTTCAACTATTTAATTGAGTTATCATTTATTTTGTGTCATTCATATTTATTGCTATCTTTTATTCTTCCCTATTGTAATCCCCATCCCCATGACATGGGCACCATGGCCTGGTTCATTAAACCTTCCGAATCCGAATCCGAATGCGAATCTCTCTCTCTCTCTCTCTCTCTCTCTCTCTCTCTCTCTCTCTCTCTCTCTCTCTCTCTCTCTCTCTCTCTCTCTCTCTCTCTCTCTCTCTCTCTCTCTCTCTCTCTCTCTCTCTCTCTCTCTCTCTCCCCCCCCCCCATCCCTCTCTCTCTGGACTCCTTTCTTTTCTTTGCCCAAAATGCAAAACAAAAATATAAAAAAATAACACAGAGACACACACGCACACTAGCCGTACACACACGCGCACGCACGTAGAGGTACAGACATACAGACATAGAGACCGACAGATACGCATTAAGCGTGGTACATAAACGTGTCAGGAGTGGTCTTCTATGGCCATTGCAGTCGCGGGTAGCTATCTTGAGCACCTGTAGCCAGTACTGCCACTGCCAGCCCCTGACCGATAAAGCGACTGACCAGACCCTCATGTATCCTTCATTACCACTTGTGGATAGGTGAGGAAGAGAAGAACAAATAAAATAAAATCATGGAAGAAGCAAAGAAAAAGACTTAAAATTAGAAAGCGCATAGTTGAATGAGTCGCCTAGAAAGCGCTAAATAAGAATGAAGAAACGATAGAAAATTCGACTAACTTGATTAGCTTTCGTTTTTAATTACAGATTCTGCTTTGCAATACCTTAAAGATTCACTACGCCGATGTGTATTTTTCCTCTATTTTTTTCTTTTAAAAACAACAACAAATCTTTATTCATTCGGAAACGATCAAACAGAAAGACAATTAGGGGAAACAGGGGTAAAAAGCGCATCCTACCGGGGTAAGAAGCCCATGGGCGGGTAAGAAGCCCACCCCAATTATCTCATGAAATGAAGCAAATTTCAGTTAAATTTTGCCCATGTTCCTTTGCACGTCTTTTAAAATACCTCATATTTAAGTTTCATGATGTTGTGGTCAATAATATGAGTTTTTGAATATTTGTTGACGTTCTTTTTTTTTTCATTTTCTGTCCTTGGAAAAGTTAAATAAAAATCCAACAACAGCAAACTACCTCCATATTTTTATATTTATACAAAGCTTATTCTATGGGCTTTTGAACGATACTTTTCTTTTTTAACAACACTGTGATTGTCAGCTACACAGACTGAAATGAATTAGCTGACTGTGACGGGGAAAAACGCCCACGGGAAAGAAGCCCATGCGCGTTTTGCACGCCTATAATTGTAGGTGATGGTCATCTTTTTTATTGCCACATATCCTGACAAACGTTGTATTTAAGTTTTTAAATGATTAGCGAACACGTTCTGCAATGTTCAAAGGTGCCTATCAGCACAAGCATTATTCATTAAGATCAATTATATGACAGTTTCAGCTTTGAATTTAAGTGAAAATCTTATTCCGCGCACTGCTTCATCCATTCACAACCGATTTAATCTTCCATTGTCGAATGTATAATGTTGCAGCATGTCGGATCTGTGAGTTCAATACTGCGCAAGGCCACATTTTTTTAAAGTTTTGTGAGTGTACGTTCCTTTTTCTTTTTTTTTTTTTTTTTTAATGTAATGGAGACATTTATAAGTGTATAATAATTGCAAATCCGATCCAGTTTTTGTATTCTAAATATCTTGAACTGAAGCAGACTATTTAACTTAGTAGGCCTACAACAGGGATTGAAGAATACACACTGTGTCAAAACGGCAACACGCGTAGAACTTCGTTGTTTCAGTCGAGACAAAATGGCGTCGATGGTAGGGCCTAGCATGGCGCGTTGGGAGAGTGACGGTGACTTTTCAACTTAGAGAGGGGGGGGGGGGCGCTTTTTACCCGACCTGGGGTGCGCGTATTCCCGACTACGGGGCAAAAAGCGCACCTGTAATATGTTTGCAAAGAAAAAGCATTTTCTATCAAAATCCTTTGTTTTTTTCGCCTAAAAATTCATGGATGTATAGAATAACTATTCCTGCATATTTTGCAATGTTTCAGAGGCTTCCTGTGCACGAAATAAGCAAATTATCCAACTCATAAGGCCTATCCTGAGACATCCATGCGCTTTTTACCCCGTCTTCCCCTAGAGCAACAACAAGCTCGAAGCTTATACCGTGCTCCTGAAATTAACGTCATAATTGCACAATTGATTGAATAGATCTGATGGAGACTGCATTTAAACCAAGTACTATAAACAACTGCTCGGAAGATTTCTTCAGATTTCTTACCAGCGAGCAAGGGAAAACACGCGAAAACGATGCTTTTCACACATCGGTGTGGTGGGTCTTTAACATGCTCAGAATTTTATTGAAATTTAAATAGTCCTATTATTGGTTGGTTTTACAAGGCAGATGAACAAACAAACAGACAAGCCTACAAACACACACAAACACACAAAAACTTGACATTGGGAGTTAAGAGATGAAAGCTAAAATATATTGCTTGATGTTTTGAAATATGTATTGTGCTGTAGTGGTGCGCTCTGGCATACAAATTTGCGGCTGCTGTGGTGTGACTGGAGATCCCATTTATAGGGTCTTTAACCCGAAGTAAGCGTGGCTAAACGACATCGATGATGGTTTCTGCACGCAGGTCTATCAACGCTTATAAGCGAGAACGAGACAGAGATAAGTAGAAAAAAACAAAGAAAAAAGAAAGAATACATGAAAGAAAACAAGAAAGAAGGAAGGAAGGAAGGAAAGACAGACAGACAAGCAGACAGAGAGAAACATAGAAAAGGGGAAAGGCATATTTGGTAATTACTGAGGATTTCTGGTTGTTAATGTTACAATATAGTGTTGCTGTTGTAGGCAGTATGAAAACAACAACACTTGTTTCCTTCGTAAATGAACACTTCTAGTTGGCCTGCGCAAGCATAAAAAAAAGTTCTCGGAGAAAGAGGACAGTTTCTTTGATACC
>CM065683.1:49495441-49500441 GCA_017654935.2 Phymorhynchus buccinoides | reverse complement strand
AGAGTGTTATTTGTTTTAATTGTGAGTTTATTTCATGCAGCTCAAGTGAGATCGAAATTACGTAGATAGAGAGAGAGAACGTATGTACAGAGGAGAAAGAGAGTGTTAGAAGAACGAGTATTGTTTTAGATTGTACATGAGTTTTGATTTTGACGTTGTATTACGTAAGGATTGAGAAGTAGAGAGAGAGAGAGAGAGAGAGAGAGAGAGAGAGAGAGAGAGAGAGAGAGAGAGAGAGAGAGAGAGAGAGAGAGAGAGAGAGAGAGAGAGAGAGAGAGAGAGTGAGAGAAACACACACACATACGCGCACTCACATACCAATACACACACTAGCGTTCCGTGCACAACCTTATAAAGCTGTAGAGGTAACTGGGATCACAATGCAAGCATTAAAGTAAGAGGTAGATGTAACAGAAAATAATAAAGTAACTCCTTTAGTTTGTGCGCAAGACTTTATGAACAACCCATCACTCTCCAACACTCTCTCTCTCTCTCTCTCTCTCTGTGGAACACCACATAAATAAACATATTCTTAATCACTTTAATTCTTTTGGTCTGTTTCATCCAATTCAATCGGGCTTTAGAGCTAACCATTCATGTCATACGGCCCTAACTAACCTAGTAGACCAATGGCTTATTAACATAAACGATGACAAAATCACGGATGTTCTTGCTGTTGACTTTATGAAAGCCTTTGATGTTGTCGATCGTAATCTTTTACTAAAAAAACTGAAGATATATGGCATTACTAACAATACCATAGAACTCCTAACATCATTTTTATCAGACCGAAAGCAGCGAGTTTCTTTAAATGAATGCGAATCTTCTACTATGCCTGTCAACTATGGTATTCCCCAAGGCTCCATCCTTGGTCCTATATTATTCTCAAAATATATTAACGACTTACCATTATATCTAACGACTTTATGTGAAATGTTTGCAGACGATACTACAGTACACTCCTGTGACAGTAAAGTGGAAAACGTTTTTATTTCTTTACAAGATAACATTAACAGACTAATAAAATGGTCCGAATTTAATCACATGCAGCTACACCCCAAGAAATGTAAATACTTACTTATCACCACCAGACAAAAGCGTCAAAATCTTACCCTTGGTTCTCAATCCCTGTATATCAATGGTGAAATCATGGAAGAGGTTGACTATCATAAAATTTTAGGACTTATTGTTGATCACAACCTTTCATGGTCCCATCAAATATCCATGGTTTGTAAGCAAGTATCAAAAAAAGTCTATCAACTTTCCAGGATAAAGCATTTTCTTGATTTAGAGAGTCGTAAACTTTTTTTCAATGCTTATATCCAGTCACACATCAACTATGCCTCTACAATTTGGGATCTGGCAAGCGAGAAAAATTTAAAACCATTATGCAGTTTGTATAGACGTGCATTGAAATTGATCCTTCTGAAATCCTCTTCCCTTACACTTACTGATTATCAGCGTTTAGAAATTCTACCTCTAAAATGGAAGCTTGTGTACAACAAAGCAATTTTTATGTTTAGATTAATGTCCGATAATGCTCCTCCAACATTAAAAAATAAATTTGAAATTAACCTTGTCCGTAATGTTTTTAAAATAAAAATACCTCTTCCAAGAGTTGACCTTTTTAAATCTAGTCTTGTATATTCAGGTGGCTGCTTATGGAATACTATTTCATCTTCCTTTAATGTGTACTCGGGCATTAATGTTTTTAAAAAAAGAGTACCATAAGTATCTTATGTTGAAACATACAAGCAATGTTGTTTAACCCCATTCTTAGTTTCAAATATGTTTCCACTTTTGATATGTTGACATGTATGCATATTATCAACTTTGTTGTTGTTAAATTATTAACAAGTTTTGTATTTACTTATTTCATGTGTTTCCTCTCTCTCTCTCTCTCTCTCTCTCTCTCTCTCTCTCTCTCTCTCTCTCTCTCTCTCTCTCTCTCTCTCTCTCTCTCTCTCTCTCTCTCTCTCTCTCTCTCTCTCTCTCTCTCTCTCTCTCTCTCTCACTCTCTCTCCTTTTGTGTGTGTGTGGGGGGGGGGGGGAGGGGGGGGGAGGGGGGGGGGGGGGGGGGGGGGGGGGGGGGGAGGGGGAGGGGGGGGGGGGGATAGATAGACGGTTTTGTTGTATCTATTTTTTTCTTCTTCATGGATAATTCTTCGATGATTTTTTTTTTGCATGCTTCGTCATTATTTTTGTGTTGAATATATTGATTTTCTTGCATGTTTGTTTGAGGGCAAGATGTAAAAAAGCCCATTGTGTGCTTACTCTTTTTCCCTCAATAAAAAAAAAAATTCGTTCGTTCTCTCTCTCTCTCTCTCTCTCTCTCTCTCTCTCTCTCTCTCTCTCTCTCTCTCTCTCTCTCTCTCTCTCTCTCTCTCTCTCTCTCTCTCTCTCTCTCTCTCTCTCTCTCTCTCTCTCTCTCTCTCTCTCTCTCTCTCTCTCACACTCTCTCTCTCTCTCTCTCCATGAACAACACTAAAATCGTTATCCTTGTTAAATAAAGTGTCCAGTGTCTCAGTCTCTCTCTCTCTCTCTCTCTCTCTCTCTCTCTCTCTCTCTCTCTCTCTCTCTCTCTCTCTCTCTCTCTCTCTCTCTCACACACACACACACACACACTCTCTCTCTCTCTCTCTCTCTCTCTCTCTCTCCATGAACAACACTAAAATCGTTATCCTTGTTTAATAAAAGTGTCCAGTCTCTCTCTCTCTCTCTCTCTCTCTCTCTCTCTCTCTCTCTCTCTCTCTCTCTCTCTCTCTCTCTCTCTCTCTCTCTCTCTCTCTCTCTCTCTCTCTCTCTCTCCTCTCTCTCTCTCTCTCTCTCTCTCTCTCTCTCTCTCTCTCTCTCTCTCTCCAGTTCTTTCTTACTCACAACTCTCCGTAATGTCTTTTCCACCCCTCCCCACCCCCACAGTATTTGATGTGATTGATGACTGCTGCTTCCCAGATGCTTTCCTGTTTTCATTTGTTGTTTTGTTTTCTTTGTTTGTTTGTTCGTTTGGGCCTCATGTTTCTTCTTTTAATCCGTCTTGCTCACAATGAGAGAAAGAGAATTATGCATGCATTATGTAACTTAATGAACATACATCTGTATCGTTACAAATTCGGGTCTTTCCTGGAGTTGCACTACCTCCGGGCATTGCCTCCATGATCGTTCCCACCATCTTTATATCTACTAATGTCCCACATGTGTGTTTCAGACCGGAGGACGTTAAACGGATTTTCATCAATGAGAGAAAGCAAAGATGTGGTAGCAGGGAGATAAAGGGTGTCATCTCTTTTTTTCTTTTTTTTCTTTTTTGAGTATTGGCTCATTTGGTGGTTTGGATGGAACTAACTGTCATGTTGGCCTTGAACCGCAGTTTGTAATGGGACTGCCAGACTACAGCTTTTTTGTGTTTCCCTCTCATTTCTTAGTATGCCCTTTCCTCCACCTACCTCCACCTCATCATCTTAAACTCTATCCCTCTCTCCGTATATTGTTCTTTGTCTCTGTCTCTGTCTTGGTCTCTGTCTCGGATTTCTGTCTCCCTGAATTCCGATTTGTACTAGTAGAAATCGGAATTCTGATTTGTACTGGACTTTTTCTAGTATACATTTTGAACAAGATGTGCTTCAAAAACATGAATGACAATATTTATAATACATTAACCCTTTCGCCGCCAATGTTGCATTTTAGCACCACAGTGATTTAGCGCCTATATCACTAAAAGACATCAAATTGGGGTCTATTATCCAAAGACACTATTGTCTTAGTTTTGGGAAGGATATACCTTATTTTACCATATTATGTCACAGAAGAATCCCCAATACTGCAGATGGTTTTCGTTCTCTATCCAGGTAAATTTAATGGACATATTTAGCTGAAATATGGCTGGCGGTGAAAGGGTTAGATCAAAACACACATTATGATAATTATCACTTGAGAACAAAACAGCAGTGCTTAAAACAAAACACGTCACAAAATATTATAAACATTTTAAAACACAGTACAGAAAATATCACCGTTTAACCCTTTCACCGCCAGCCATCTTTGAGCCAAAATTTCCCATGAACTTACTTGGCTTCAGAAAAGATTTCGTCTAAAATATTGTGGGATTTCTCTGTGACACATTAAGAATGGGGTCAATCCTTACTGCCCAAATTTAGAAACACAATATCATTGAATAACAGACTCTGATTTCAAGGGTTTTAATGACATGGGTGTTAAATCATTGTGGTGCAAAAATGCGACATTGGCGGTGAAAGGGTTAAGATAAATCGAAAGAGAAGAGATAGCCCTCGTTACATAAAGAAAAAACACTTTCGAAGACATTGAGGCGCTAAGCGAGATGGGCAAGTGATTAGTTCAGGGAACGTGCCAAGTGGGACGAAAAGTAGTGAAGTCTATCTTTTACCAACTTCTAACTACCCTCTTCCAGAAAAGGTTATGTTCAGCCATTGTGTGTTACGCTGGCATGTGTGCCCATGTGTCTCTGTTTGTCTGTCTGTCTTTCTGTCTGTTGACGATTTTATTGAGAGCGTTCTGATCAGATTTCTATGGAATTTGGTTGGAGGTTAGAATATCGCCCCCACCACCACCACCCAAAAAAACACATTTCAAGTTTAAGGTCAATCTGGAACAATCATGAACATGCAAGGATATACACGTTTTTGTTTTCTTAATAAATAATTGCTTTGGGGCAGATTTGCCAGACTTGCCAGAAAAGTTAAGAACGACATATGATTACATTTTGTGGTCAAAATGTCATTTTGTACAGTGGGGTTTAATCCATCAATCTAAAAATGTTGGTTGATTTATTTATCGTCTGGCTGTTATAAAGCAGGTGTAAGTTAAATGCGATAATTTATTGTTGCATCCCTTCAATTTCATTAATGTATTTTACTTTAAACTAACATTAGGCCTAACATTCTCCAAGGATAGTAATCATTTATATATTCCACTAGCTATTGGAAGAGAATTTGCTGACTCGCGTGGTTCGGTAGATCCCAAAC
>CM065683.1:49472941-49485441 GCA_017654935.2 Phymorhynchus buccinoides | reverse complement strand
CTTCTTTATTAACTCCTATCCAACTAACGTGGTAATATGGTCATAGTTTTGACACTTTTCTGTTTCAGTGATAGTCTTAGCACTTTTTTTATATTCAGAATAAACATCACCCTTGAAATGTAAAAACAGTCGTACCTTTAGGGTGCAATTTTTTTATGGCGTCTTCAAAATCACTGAATGGCCAAGAAAACAATTTAAAATTTCATTTAGGCATATAAATCGAACATTTTTTATGCAGACCTACTACCAAACGCATCCAAAAGCATCCTCATCAATATCACAGTGCCCATAATGCTGAAGTGAAGTCCACGTGTGGCCATGAGTTGCAACAATAAAGGACAGCCACAATCAGCCTGGAACGCGAATGCCACTCTCTGAGATGAACGTTTGGGAAACATTCAGTCAACGGATAGCCTATCTATATTACTTAGAATGCCGGGTGTTTATTGCTTTGATGAGTCTAGCTGTGTGCTAGTAACTCTGTTCTTGTTGCTTGGTCCGCTCTCACAAACGTTTGTTTATAAAGCTGAAAGCGGAATTTTATGTTACGGTTATTTCTTTTACGATTCCTGTCTGTGCCTTCTCTTCCTGCCTCAGAATGGCGGGCACGAGCAATGTCAGTGACAGGCAGTGATTGATGCCGACATAAACGTAGTCGGACACGAGTGCATTTATTGCGCAAGGATGTTGTTTCATGGGTCATAAGTGTTGGCTTTTACATTTGTGATTGGGCAAAATATCATTTTCTACGTCATTTGGTTCCTTTTCTCTCATAGAAACATTCAAGGCAACTGATGAATGATCCCACTCTCCAAGTTCCCTGCTAAGAGATGTTTTACATCAGAATCTCATTCATTATATTATTAATATATATTGTAGGGGAAGACGGGGTAAAAAGCGCATGGGCGGGTAAGAAGCCCACCCCAATTATCTCATGAAATGAAGCAAATTTCAGTCTCATTTTGCCCATGAGACGAGCGTTAATGTCTAGCATTCGTCTCATGGGCAAATTTGACTGACATTTTCTTTATTTCATGAGATAATTGGGGTGGGCTTCTTACCCGCCCATGCGCTTTTTACCCCGTCTTCCCCTAATTGTTTCCTTGTGTAATATTGCACAATAGTGACTGCCGTGTTTGTTGCTGCTTTTTCTTATGGTCGTTCTTGTTCCTGTCCTTATTGTTTTCTGATTTCAGAACAGACCATAACCATTTCACATTGAAACTTTACAGTAGGCCTACCTATTTATCAATATTTGTTTCTTTACTGCTACGAAGGCCACATAACTCTGTTGACAGAAGTCCGTCTGATGTGTCTGTCTGATGTGTCTGTCTGATGTGTCTGTCTGATGTGTCTGTCTGATGTGTCTGTCTGATGTGTCTGTCTTTATCTGAACAGAAAGAAACGGAAATGCCTGGAATAAAGTAGAGAAATAAAAGCAGGCAATAATGGCCTGACAGAAAGGCCACGATATATTTCTTATAAATTACTGTTGACGGCCAGATAATTCTCTTTTTTTTCTCGGGATATGTGGGTGGAGAGGGGGTAGGCTATATGGCTATATAAGAGATAGGTGTTTGTAGCTAGGGGAAGCGTGTAGAGAATAGTGGATATATCAAATGGTCAGTCTAGCAGAAAACTGAACAGCCAGAGCTGGAACACAATGTGTCAAGATCGGTTATTTACCGGTATTTCTCTGTCTTTGTCCCTCCCTCTCTCTCTCTCTCTCTCTCTCTCTCTCTCTCTCTCTCTCTCCTCTCTCTCTCTCTCTCTCTCCCCTCTCTCTCTCTCTCTCTCTCTCTCTCTCTCTCTCCTCTCTCTCTCTCTCTCTCTCTCTCTCTCTCTCCCTCTCTCTCTCTCTCTCTCTCTCTCTCCTCTCTCTCTCTCTCCTCTCTCTCTCTCTCTCTCTCTCTCTCTCTCTCTCTCTCTCTCTCTCTCTCTCTCTCTCTCTCTCTCTCTCTCTCTCTCTCTCTCTCTCCCTCCTCTCTCTCTCTCTCTCTCTCTCTCTCTCTCTCTCTCTCTCTCTCTCTCTCTCTCTCTCTCTCTCTCTCTCTCTCTCTCTCTCTCTCTCTCTCTCTCTCTCTCTCTCTCTCTCTCTCTCTCTCTCTCTCTCTCTCTCTCAATAAGTGTATAATATGCTTATTCTTTTCCAGCAATAAAAAAAAAAGATTCGTTCGTTCTCTCAGCTGGGATTCAAACGCGACATCCAGTGTATTACAAAATGTCATCGCAGACTATAAAGTACCGGTAATCAAACACGATATACTCGTTATTGATCATAATTTCATAAGTTCATTGATTATGGCAGACCAGTAAATGTGCGTGCAGTGCAATGTATGTCAGAAATTCGTGGCTGTTTTGTTCCCTCTCAACATGCAGTGTCACATGCAAACCCCAAGCTGCAAATCGGTTTTGACGTGAGAAAGATGGACCTGTTTCTATTTCAGAGTTTTGCAAATGAGAAGAAAATGTTCTCATCTTCAAAACTTATCCGCATGTATTGCTGTCTATCTCTGTCTCTGTCTGTCTGTCTGTCTGTATGTCTGTCTGTCTGTCTCTCTCTCTCTCTCTCTCTCTCTCTCTCTCTCTCTCTCTCTCTCTCTCTCTCTCTCTCTCTCTCTCTCTCTCTCTCTCTCTCTCTCTCTCTCTCTCTCTCTCTCTCTCTCTCTCTCTCTCTCTCTCTCTCTCTCTCTCTCCCTCTCTCTCTCTCTCTCTCTCTCTCTCTCTCTCTCTCTCTCTCTCTCTCTCTCTCTCTCTCTCTCTCTCTCTCTCTCTCTCTCTCTCTCTCTCTCTCTCTCTCTCTCTCTAACTATCTATCTGTCTGTCTATCTATCTCCCCTCGTATGCTTTACTTTGTAACATGTTCTGGTGATTATATCATTGTTTCAAAGAGAAAAATAGTATCTGGAAATTTGTTTTTTTACAGGGAAGTTGGACTTTTCTAGTGTGACTTACTTCTAAAGCAATCTGTGCAGGCCTAGATGAAGAAAGGAAAGGAAATTGATGCGTTTGGGGAGAAATGGGAAATAAATCAGTATTGACCTAGTGTGGAAATGAAGAAGAGAAATGCGAACTGCTGAAGACCATGGTAAACTAGTAAAGGGGGGAAAATGAGAAAGGTTCAGTATCGTTTGTTCCGTCTAAAGAATGCTTTATTGTCCATCACAGGGCTTGATCAACACAGTCAGTACCCATCGTTCTGGGCTTGTAACTTCCTCTAATCTGTCTCTGTCTTTGACTCTGTCTTTTCCCCGTGCTTACTGTCATTTACTATCCTTCTGCCTTACCGTTCCATTTTCCTGCCTTTTTTCAAGAAACTCTTTCAAAAAGATTCCCTCCAGCCGAAGACGGACTTGCTGGGCCTAACTAGTCTCTTAGTTAGGCGCATAACGGCAGCATAACGCATCTGCGCTCATAATTGACCGGAAACTGTCTGAGCGATCGAACATGAAGAAGAAGAAGAAGAAGAAGAAGTACCCATCGACTATCTGTCATCAACTGTCTGTGAAATACCCAGATTTAGCCAGTCAAGTGACCACTGGTCACGAGAGAATCATTACGATCAACACAGAATACAAGCGCCACTTTCTGGGATGACATTCTGTAACGTCCTCCAGTAGACACTTTTTGTAGCCGAAGATGTATCATAGGTATATATAGAACACATTAACGGGTTTCCGTGCCAGCAACACCGTTCGCTTGTTTGGTCACCTATCCACGAGTCTGATGATGTAACGTCCTCCAGTAGACACTTTTTGTAGCCGAAGATGTATCATAGGTATATATAGAACACATTAACGGGTTTCCGTGCCAGCAACACCGTTCGCTTGTTTGGTCACCTATCCACGAGTCTGATGATGTGGCGTCCCCGCGGGCTTTATGTCCCACTTTGTTCTGATCATTTTCCTTCCACTTCTCGTGTCCATCAGTAGGCCTATCTCAGTCCAGATATCGTCTTTGAGACTGGATCAATGATAACAAGAAATAGCTTTCGAAGGTTTATAGAAGCAGCAATGTATGATGGAATTTATTGATTTTCGAAGTCGTGACTGATATTGAGGAAATATTAGTTTCTCGGTGATTTTTTGTCACCTTACATTGGATGATGGGGGAGGGGGAGGAGGGCAGGGGGGGGGGGGGGGGGGGGGGGGGGGGGGGGCTCGTGTGTATTATTCAGAGTTGATAAGCCGAGCTGTCTCTACTGCTTAGCCAACGCTTCAGCTGGACAAAGGTTTTATAATAACCCGAACAATTGCTAGTTTTAACGACGGTGCTGCTGTTTGTGTTTCTAGTTCTTCTTTCAAGTTTTAAACTGTCTTAATGATTTGATTGATTGATTTGATCTAAAGTCGGTTCACACAATGTGATATTAGACTTTAAAACAATTATTAAAAAAATGAAATTTTGTGATTGTGTATTTATGCCTGTATGTATGTGGGTGTGCATGATAGCACGTGTGTGTGTGTGTGTGTGTGTGTGTGTGTGTGTGTGTGTGTGTGTGTGTGTGTGTGTGTGTGTGTGTGTGTGTGTGTGTGTGTGTGTGTACGTGTGTGTGTGTGTGTGTGTGTGTGTGTGTGTGTGTGTGTGTGTGTGTGTGTGTGTGTGTGTACGTGTGTGTGTGTGTGTGTGTGTGTGTGTATGTGTGTGTGTGTGTGTGTGTGTGTGTGTGTGTGTACGTGTACGTGTGTGTGTGTGTGTGTGTGTGTGTGTGTGTGTAAGAAAACATTTTTATAACAATGATGAAAGAGGGCAAAGAAAAACTCTTAATTGGTTTTGCAATAGTATGTTTTTCAATGTTGTTGGTTATTCGTTCTTGGTTTTACTCAATTGTTGGATATGAACAATAATCGACATTTATTTTTTCAGTATTTTAAATTAAAATTAAACCATGGGGTATTTGTTACTGTGAATCTAATACAAGAGATGTCAGGTTTGAAACACGTGTTCAAGTTTAGCGTAAGTGGAAGGGGGGCATTTAAAAAATGTTTTAAAGTTCACATTTAAAAAAATATGTTATCTAATTGAAAATGTAAATTTTTAGCATACCCTAATTGACATACCCTAATTGACATACCCTAATTGACATACCCTAATTGACATACCCTAATTGTTACAGAAACTGTCGTCCAAAATCTGTGTTAATGTGTTGTGGCAAATCAAATTTCATAAACAAAACATTAATTCAAAACGCCCATAACCGAGTCATAATGTAGAGTATCTCCACAGTGAATGAGCCGCTCTTTGGATTATATTTGTTATCAAATATCTTCACTCAGTTACAGAGTTTTGTTGCTTGCAGACAAAGACGAAAACGGTAACCATCTCGACAAAAATAGTTTTATACTGAAGTTGACCCAATGCTTATCCTATTAGTGCCTAGCTGCTAAAAATAAATCAAATAATTGTTATTATTTTGTTTCCCCGTAGAAATAATATCTGTTTTTTCTGATGTTTGTTGCTCTGGTGGGTTGGATGTTTCTAAATGATGTCCTTGTCAAGTTTGAAGAAACTCTTGAAGCTTGCAACTTAACCATAATGTTTTTTATATATAACAACAGAAAATATGTAGAAATGGGATGCACAAACATACCCAAGAAAGGAGACGCATACGCTTCGTAACCCCTTATCAGGTACACTACATTAAGCATCTAAATATAGCATCCATGCCCCTTATGAAGATACATTCCCAACGCTCAAAGAATTTGCCGAAGTGGGGGAGGGTGTGGGGGAGAAAAAAAAGAGGATGTCGGGGGTAAAATGAGGGACCTACATGTCCAGCATTGAGGACGACTTTTCTGGCAGTTCTGATCTATACAGTAGGTTAGCAATCTACCTTTTTCTAAGTAAGTATGGGCAGGAATGCTCAGTCAAATTGCACTTTTTCTGGGATGGTTATAGGTGACGATCTATACAGAATTCAAAACTTATGTTCTGGGGTATCTCTGTGACCCATCCCAGTGGTGGTCTCTGTGTCTGTCTGTCTGTCCATCTAAATCCCAGCTTTAAAGAAGTTTTGTTGGCAATGAATCAATTTATAAGTCTGTTTACTGTCTGTCTGTCTCCAGGAAAGGAATAATCATTATTTACTTCGCTATAATCACCTGTTTTCTCGAGTAGCCACATCTCTCTCTCTGGTTATGTCTCTCTCTATCTCTATCTCTCTCTCTTTTCTCTCTCTCTAGGACCCCTATGCTCTCTCTCTCTCTCAGGGCTGAGTGAAAAAAAGCTCTCTCTCTCTCTCTCTCTCTCTCTCTCTCTCTCTCTCTCTCTCTCTCTCTCTCTCTCTCTCTCTCCCTCTCTCTCTTCCAGGCAGAGTTGTTCATTCACTCCACAGTATCCCCCAGCAATCACAGTAGCAAATAATAAATAATTATCCGTCAGATAGAGTGACAGGAGAAATCGAAAAGGGGAGGGTGCAGACAAAACGAAGGTGACTGTGGTTGCTACGTTACTTGTTAAAGACCCACCAGATCACGTGTCAAAATCACGGGTTTCACAGGTTTTCCCTCTTATAGCTGGGAAAAAAATCTTGTTTTGACCAGGTCTCACTACCATACAAATGCCCCCAAATTCAAAGCAATAAATCATTTTAAAGAGCAGCCTCAATTTGAACATGGGGGCATTTCTATATAGGATCACAGCTACCCAGAAAAAAGCAAGGGACTTAATCGTGGCGCGTCTGTGTATCTTTAAGTGTGTATGAAGCAACAGAGAACACAGAGGCGGGTAGCACAAACGCGCGATCATCAGAGCACACACTCGCCTAGACTGTGAGCTTACTTACGCTTATGTAGTATTGTATCTATTTATCAAACAGACAATACGGATTTGCAAGCTACCCCCACCTTCACACACACACACACACACACACACACACACACACACACACACACACACACACACACACACACACACACACACACACACACACACACGCACGCACACACACACACACACACACACACACATACATACACACACACGCACATACACACACACACACACACACACACACACACACACATTGTTTCAGCAATAAAAAAATTTACCAAACTGTTTCCATTCTAAATATGGAATTCATAGCCTAGGTAGACAGTCTCCAAGACTTTTCCTGTTTTGCATGTTGAGTTATTTTTCGAGTTGATATCATCAATAATGATCATTTTGACTTGACACACACACACACACACACACACACACACACACACACACACACACACACACACACACACACACACACACACACACACACACACACACACACACACACACTTTATTTCAGCAATATTTTTTTATACCAAACTGTTTCCATTCTAAATATAGAATTCATAGCCTAGGTAGACAGTCTCCAAGACTTTGCAAGCTTCTATAAAAGAGTAGATAACTCCTGCTGCTCTCACCGCAAGGTTGGGAATTGGAAGTAAGTTAAAGTATGGACCCATGGTTAAAGTTGTCCATACTTTAGTCAGAGAGAGGGAGATGGGGATGAGGCTATGCTAAGCGGAAGCCTGTTTCCTTCCATGATGGATGGCGGCTGTGAAGCACAGATAGTAAGTATAGGGTAAGACGGGGTAAAAAGCCCATGGGCGGGTAAGAAGCCCATGCCAATTATCTCATGAAATAAAGAACATTTCAGTCAAATTTGCCCATGAGACGAATGCTAAACATTAACACTCGTCTCATGGGCAAAATATGACTGAAATTTGCTTCATTTCATGAGATAATTGGCATGGGCTTCTTACCCGCCCTTTTTACCCCGTCTTGACCTATACACTATCAAGCCAGACCGGGTGTCAAGAATCGATGGTAGCTGTACAGTGACAGAGGAGGAATGGCTGCAAGCTCGTCTCCTCACTTTCTGTAGCTGTCACGATTTATACGAAAGCTGTCCTGTCCTTGATTCAGTCCTAGATCAAGTCTGCCCCTATTCATGTAGGCTACATGCCTCCTCCACTTCCTTGATTTCTTCCATCGGCGTTTGCTTTTCATCACTTTTTTCGTGTTCTAATACGGTTTATTGTATTTTTTTGCTTTTTTGTATGTTTTGCTTACATCTAATACATAATGTGTATCGTTCCTGTGTATGTGGGTTTTTTCTTCAGAATTATTGTCGTTTTGTCATCGTTATATAGTTTTTGCCGGAGCTACACCCCTTCAGTCAAAGCAGATTGCAACACTTTTCGCTTTAAGAAAGGTGATTAATCATATTTATATTTTGCATCACAGACCTATGACGTGTATTTATAACAACTATCAAAGCATTATATATAAAAAGAATAAGAGGAATGATATACTGTAGTTGGGAAATGGTCTATTAACGTGAACAAAATAATAAATGGAGTAAATGAAAATAATTGACAAAGAGAATGGACCTATAAAATATTCCTGAAAGTAAATCAACATAGCTAAACACATAACCAATCAAAACAACTAGAGTTTGCGTGAAAAGAACATTTAAAATAAAACAAATAAGAAAAGCAGTGGGGAAATTATAAACTAGGCCTATTTCATATGGATTTAAAACAGCTAACATCTTAGAAAGACGGGTCATAAACAACCACCTTCGTGGATTTCGTGTCCCTGGCGTGCTGTGAGAACGGAGCAATATCGTAGCTCCTTCTGAGTGGGGCCACCACCACCGCAGGCTCCGTCAGCGCATTTTCATCAATGCTGATCAGATCACCATCTGAGCCTGCGAGCACTGACAACTAGACAATATACAATTTTTGGAGGGGAAAAAATTAGGGGAGAGCACTTCGTGAAAATTAGAGTTGCTTACCTCCATTACTCGGTCAAATACCAAAGCAACAATGCAACAATTGCGTCGAAGCTTAAAACCGCAGGGTGCGAGTCAGCGACTTGCAAACATACTTTTTGGAAACATTAGGGGTGGCCAGTGGCCACAAACTGATAAAATTGCAAAATGTGACTTAAAAATATAAATTACATCAATTTTAGAATGACGCACGGTGTTCTAAGTGTGCTGTATGCCTGCTCAAGCACACGAGGCGAGAGCTGGGGATCTACCTGATGGTAGATTAACTTCCCCTGTTTGACACTTACAAACTTATCTTCCCCTGTTTGACCGATTGAATTAGGCAAGATCACTCCCACACACCATGAAATCACTCCCCTTAATTATTTCCGAACAATTCGTATTAGTAGGGGTGGGTTTGTTGGGTTTTTGTTGCTTGCTTGCTTCTGGGAATGGGGCCTGGGACTTCCCGGCTGAATTGGAGGGTTTAATGGTCTGAACCCAGGGTAAGCAGTTGATCTTTTCCCCTCTGTGCTTTCTATTAGGTGCATGCGCCCTCCTTCTTCCGTCACGAATTGGCGTCAGAAGTGACGTCTGCGACGTACCGAACCAGATCCAGAACCAGATCCAGATCCAGATCCAAGCGTTAGTGCTCTTCCTGCCGAGGTTGATCGCGGCAAACTATCAGTTGAATGATGGGAATGGTGCAACATGTTTTAATTTCCGGATGTTAGGTCTCGCGTGAACGTGAGTCAAATTGGCAGCCCAAACAAACCAGCTGGACAAAGACAAGTATTCTTTACTCAATCGCGAACACATATGGGATGATGTAGCAAATAAAACTAGCACATATGTTTTGAGTGCTTTTCTTAAAAAATATTTCATCATATTATGTGTAGATGCATAACACAGTGCAATATTAGGCCTAATTTTCTGCACACAAATAGTCGCCATACGTGAATGAAAGTGAAATCTATCTGCAGTCTAATTTAAAGATACAATCCATCTCACTTTTGATAGGAACTCTTTCTTTTTACCGACAGTGACGAATAGTAAAGTTACCAGAATGTAGCCAATGCTTAATGAAGTTGTGTTGCGTTTCTTAGACCGCCTTTGTCACAAACGCTCTTCGCGAGCAGAACGCTCTCGTGTGAAACTGGGCCCTGAAGAGTTACCATCTTGTCCGATTTACGACTTGACAGTTGACACTTCGCTCTGTAATCAAGATGATCAGGGCCATCTTCAGCACCTCATACAAACCTCAGGGCGCGGAACTGATCTAAACAGTAATAACAAGATACCTGTAGGTGTGATGTGAGAGTAGGAGGAGAATAGGGATAAGAATTCAGAAAACAAAAGTTTCCTTATGTCCCCTTACCGCCTTTGTATCTGGCTAGGTCGATAGATGATCAACTAGCCTATGTGATTGCAACGATACTGTCGGTTTATAAACAAACAAAATCTTGTCGGATCAGTGGATAGTCAGAGCAGTGATTGTGTCGAAAGAGTACATTTCAACCTTTCATCAAACTTGCTACACCGTGTATGCAGTTTTGAAACATGTTGGCAATAATTGCTTTTTGTAGCAGGGCCTATGCAGATGTTCATTAGCTGAACTTAAAAACTGCAAGGTCCTTTGCATATTGGTCGTGCACAACACAGTCAGAACCAGATGTAGCTGGTGTGGGACATGCGGATTGTACGGGGTTAACCAGTTACTAACCAGGGCCTGTATTCACATTGAGATTGTATGAGACTTACCATCGTGATATCCAAAATGTCCTTCTTATGTCCTATTAAATCCTACTACTTTGGAAAGACTACTAAGATATCACGATGATAAGTCTCGTACTATCTCAACGTGAATACGGGCCCTGTATAAGTAATCTGGAGCTTAGAGTTATGCAACGTTTTTAAACCATTGTTTTTGTTTCATTTATACCATGGTAAGCTTGTATTAATTCTTACTTACATCTGGTAACGGATTATTGTTAGAAATGCCATGATCCACCCAGACTCATTGGATCAATGGGGAAAATATCGTTATAAAGCTACTAACAGATCCTGGCTATAAACGACTACTTCCATAAGCAAGGTGAAGCGAACTCTTCATCCATCATTGCCATACATGCTCATTCAGATATTACTTACTTGCCAAGTGGCCAAGTTTTCATGACTAAATCACGGCAAGGTCGTTTTCGGTTATCGGCCAACTGTGGTCATCATGGCAATTGCCCAGCCAAAAAAGTACCTGCCCTTGTATTTTGCACATCGCGCGCGCGCACGCGCACACACACATACACACGCGCGCGCGCTCGTAGGCTACATGCACGCGCGCGCGATTGCAGACAGACACACTACACACACATACACACACTCACACACACACACACACACACACACACACACACACACACACACACACACACACACACACACACACACACACACACATATATATATATATACACACACACACACACACACACGCACGCACGCACGCACTCACGCGCGCACGCACGCACACACACACAAACACACACAACACACACACACACACACACACACACACACACACACACACACACACACACACACACACACACACACACACACACACACACACACACACACAATGTAGCAGCTTCGACCTTGGGATGAAGAACTAGAGTTGTGTATGCCTTCAGGCCATTGGTTTGTGTGGGTCATCGTTCTCGTTTAATGCGCTAAGATTATACCCATGCTTTAAAATATTGGTTCATATTTGACTCTGTACGTATATATCAGGTTTACTTGTCAATTATAGGTAGGCTTTCCCCCCTTCCATTGAGAGAGAGACAGACAGAGACAGGCAGACACAGAGAGACAGACAGACAGGCAGGCAGATACATACAGAGAGAGAGACAGACAGACAGAGACACAGAGAGAGAGAGAGAGAGAGAGAGAGGGGGGGGGAGAGAGCGAGCGAGAGAGCGAGAGAGAGAGAGAGAGAGAGAGAGAGAGAGAGAGAGAGAGAGAGAGAGAGAGAGAGAGAGAGAGAGAGAGAGAAAGCGGAAGCAGAATTTTAATCAGATAGGCCACAGCCCCTTCTGATGGGGTTACAACACATCATGAATACAAATGGCAATAACCAATAGATACATAAGTGACGCAATATTCAATAACATTACACTGATGATAAGGAGAGAGAGAGAGAGAGAGAGAGAGAGAGAGAGAGAGAGAGAGAGAGAGAGAGAGAGACAGACAGACAGAGACAGAGACAGAGAGAGAGAGAGAGACAGACATAGACAGAGAGAGACAGAGACAGAGAGAGTTAAGCGTAACGAAAGGACTTTCAATTGGAACGAGGGATGTTCGTTTCTTTGTTTTATGTAACTGTCTGTCTGTCTGTCTGCTGTCTGTATATGCTAGAAACACAGACCAGCACATTCCCCTGCTTAAACTTCTGAACCATTCAAAATAAAACTTGACAAGGCCGAGCGACCTATGAAATTCAATCAGCTAAGGCGTTAAGCAAGAGAGTTCACGAACCTACGGGCAAAATATACGGGCAAAGGTGTAGTCAGACACTAGTCTTGTCTATGAATAGTACGACCGCTCGTGCCAAATGCCCTATTGTCCCCGATGTTTCGTCTAGCCCATTATATCAGTTCACTTAAAGATTGCACTGTTTTGTTTTTGTTTTTGACATACAACAAACAAACAGGCACACAACAAGAGACCTAACAAAAACATTTGGATATTT
>CM065683.1:49462941-49470441 GCA_017654935.2 Phymorhynchus buccinoides | reverse complement strand
AGACCATTCGCCAAGGCCGAGCGACATTGAAATTCAATCAGTTAAGGCTTTAAAAATACACTGACCCACCACGATTAAGTCCCTTGGGTTTTTTCTGGGTAGCTGTGACCCACATACAAATGCCCCCAACTTGAAATTGAGGCTGCTCTTTAAAATGATGTCTCGTTTTCAATTTGGGGGCATTTGTATGGGAGTAAAAACCTGGTCAAAACAAGATTTCCTACCAGCTATAAGAGGGAAAACACGTGAAACCCGTCATTTTGACACGTGATCTGGTGGATCTTTAAACAAGAGAGTTCACGAAGCTACGGGCAAACTATTTCACTAAAACGACCTAAGCAGTAAGCCCAACTTTATACTACACGTGGCGGTACCATAGCCGATGAGGTTTAACCGAGGCGTGGTTACTACTACACCTATCTGTATTGATTTAAAAAATCGGGACTTTACTGGTGTTGCACTGCCTCCGGGCATTGCCTCCAGTATTGTTCCCACCATCTGTGTATCTACAAATGTCCCATATGTGTCTGTTCCAGACCGAGAGGACGTAAAACACCATTTTTCTTCTAAGCAGTAAGACCCAATGCTGTGTGTGTGTGTGTGTGTGTGTGTGTGTGTGTGTGTGTGTGTGTGTGTGTGTGTGTGTGTGTGTGTGTGTGTGTGTGTGTGTCTGTGCCCAGGCCCACGGGGACAGGCTTCGTCTCCTGTACACGGTTGGCTACAGCGTGTCCCTGGCCACGCTGCTGATTGCCGTGGTCATCATGTTCTGCTGCAAGTGCGTTTGTCTGCTTGTCCGTCTCTCTCTCTCTGTCTGTCTGTCTGTCGTTCGGTCGGTCGGTCGATCTGTCTGGGGTATCTCTCTGTCTGTCTGGATGGATGGGGTGGGGTTGATGGATGGATTTTTGATGTCTCTCTCTCTCTCTCTCTCTCTCTCTCTCTTCTCTCTTCTCTGTCTCTCTCTCTCTCTCTCTCTCTCTCTCTCTCTCTCTCTCTCTCTCTCTCTCTCTCTCTCTCTCGTCTTCTCTCTCTCTCTCCTCTCTTCTCTCTCTCTCTCTCTCTCTCTCTCTCTCTCTCTCTCTCTCTCTCTCTCTCTCTCTCTCTCTCTCTCTCTCGCTCTCTCTCTCTCTCTCTCTCTCTCTCTCTCTCTCTCTCTCTCTCTCTCTCTCTCTCTCTCTCTCTCTCTCTCTCTCTCTCTCTCTCTCTCTCTCTCTCTCTCTCTCTCTCTCTCTCTCTCTCTCTCTCTCTCTCTCTCTCTCTCTCTCTCTCTCTCTCTCTCTCTCTCGTCTCGCGTACGCGTACGTGCGTGCGTGCGTGCGCGCGCGCGCCTGCGTGTGTGTGTGTGTGTGTTCGTTCTTTAATTTAACGTCTATCCACCTTACAGTGATCTTAGACAACCAACAAAAAATGTATGTGTATGATTATGTGCAAATGTCCGTTTAAGGGTGTTTGTGGGTGTGCGTGAATGAAGGTACGGAAGGATTGTTAATCATGCATGCATGTAATATAAATGAATACATGGGGTGAGGGTATGTGTATCTGTGTATGTGTGTGTGTGTGTGTGTGTGTGTGTGTGTGTCTGTCTGTCTGTCTGTCTGTCTGTCTGTCTATCTGTCTGTGTTTGGGTCTGTTTGTCTATTTGCATCTCTTTCTTTTTCCAAGTCGATCGAGTGCTGTGATCCAGCCAGTCAGATGTGTATCAGATAAGTAACTCATTTGTGTTGGCCATGATACTGATCAGAAAATGTTTTGTGCTTTCTTTGTATCATTCTGGAACATTTGTTTTGCTCTCTGAGTTTCTTGTGTGCTAGTGTTCTGGAGATCGTTTCATTAATTCGAATCGTTACAACGTTCCTTTGTAGGTTTAAATTCAAAGTGTTGACATTTAAGAATATGTATGCTAAACCTATAGTAGAGTTTGGGGGGGAAATCACACACTTTCACAGATCAATAAAATAAAAATGCTATGGTAGATTAATAAACCAAACCAATACAAAATGTATGGCGCTGTTGCTGTGTGTTAGCAGACGTCTTCACTCCAAGAGCAACACTCTTCACATCAACCTGTTCGTGGCGTTCATACTGAGAGCCGTCATCTCCTTCCTCAAGGACCTGCTGTTCGTCAGCAACCTGGGTCTGGCCAAAGACGTCAAAATGAGAGACGACGGCTTCCTCGAGTTCATTGAGGATGACGTGGTATGCAGTCTGAACCGTTTGGAATCTTTCTCTTTTCATTGTTGTTGTTGTGTTGTTGTTTATTCGTCTCCTTTAAATTCTGTTTCCACCCCCCCCCCCCCACATTTCTCGGTTAATTGTATGTTTCCCTTTTTGCCTTTCTTACCATACATAAAGCTGTATTTTATTAACCTTTTTAGCTAATAACCTTTTTGGAATACTAACCCTACCCCCCACCCTATAAGACGGGAAAACGCAACGAACCACAACTGTGACAAATCGCGGTGTACTGCAGTACATAGTGGGGGGTAGGGTTAGGTTTAGGGCTAGGGTTAGGGATAGGGTTAGTATTCCAAAAAGAGAATTAGCTGAAAATGTTCCTAAAATACAGCTTTATGTATGGTAAGAAAGGCAAAAAGGGAAAAATACAATTAACCGAGAAATGCAGCAGGGGGGGGGGGGGGGGGTGGCGTACGATACGATTCGATCACGTGATCTCGAAGCGCGAATCACATTTGTTCTTGGAGACCATGTGATCGATTTTAGTGGACGTGTGGCTGGCCCTTAGGATGAAAATGTCACGAAATAAATAACAGGCTGTACTGATTGGGGAGGGGGAGGGAGGGGGGGGGGGGCTCATAAAATGAACAACCTATTATGAATGTGGGGTGTCGTTCCACTTTCTAAAACTGTCTTTTATTACAGTCACGTTGGTTCCTTTGCACTTTTGTTGAAATAATGAAAATATTTCCTGCTTACAAAACTCTAGTCAGTCATGGTGGGCTTTGGTTGTTGTTTTTGTTTCGGTGTTTTTTGGTTTGTGTGTTTTTGGGTGGGGGATGGCAACATCTTTATGAATTTTTTTTTATATTAAGACCACGAACGTTATGGTATATTTCATAAATTTGTAATGGACAACTACAATGTTAGGCCTATGGTAATAATATGAATGTTATAAAACATTGTTCACCCAGCTTGCTATTCTCATATAATAATACTTGAATCCTCTTTAATTAAGCAGTGAAACGCATTGTAGAATCCGAGATGCTTTCCATTTTGAACTTGGCATTGCTTTAATTGCGAAATTAATTCTGTTCATGCCTGTTGGAAGCTCACTGTGTATGCTTTGTTTTGTTTGTTGTTGTTGTTGTTGTTGTTGTTTTTAAGCTGGCATGTCATTTATTTTGTATTGGTTCAATTGTTGCATGCTGTCTATAAATCACTATTCGTGTGAAAAGACATTCAATTAAAGATTCATTCAAATTGTGAATGCAAGTTGTATGTTTGTATGTATGTGTAAGCATATGTGTATGTATATAAGTTAGATGGATGGGTACGGGGTACATAAATGGTTGTATGCGTGCGCATGATGTGTGTGTTGTCTGTGTGTATATATGTGTGTGTGTGTGTGTGTGTGTGTGTGTGTGTGTGTGTGTGTGTGTGTGTGTGTGTGTGTGTGTGTGTGTGTGTGTGTGTGTGGTTGTGGGTGTGGGTGACCAAGAATTGTATGTGCGCACGGTGTTTAACATAGTCGCATATTTTATTTTTTGGCTTTTCCACATTCTATGTCTCTGTCTTGTTGGGTTGTTTTGTTGATTGTTTAGATGCGCCCCCCTCACACACACACACACACACACCCCTCGCCCCCACCCCCTCCTCCTCCATTTCTCGGTTCTTTCCACTTTTTCAGTCTTGCCTTTCTTACTGCAGATTGAGTACTTCATCCTCTATCGTTTGCTATGTTTAATACTAATTTTCATCCATTTACATAATTAAACACATGCATTCAATAATAGTAGAAGATAAAGGCAAGACGGAAAAACGCAATGAACCAGGACTGTGACAAATGCTCCGGGGGCTATTGGATAATGGCCTTTCTCGTGACTGCGATTAATTATTCAACATAGATAATTAGCTGAAAATGTTCATAAAATACAGCTTAATGTTTGGCGGCACATCTTGACCGTTACCGATTGATTGATTGATTCATACCCAGCATATTTTGAGCAACGATGTTGCGTTTGTTTTTACTCGAGGCATTGTTTCATCCACGGGCCTGTTGTTGTTGTTGTTGTTGTTGTTGTTGTTGTTGTTGTTGTTGTTGTTGTTGTTGTTGTTGTTGTTGTTGTTGTTGTTGTTGTTACTGTTGTTGTTGTTGTTGCAGCACTGGGAGTGCAAGCTGCTGTTCACGGTGCTGCTGTACGCCGTCAGTGCCTGCAAATGTGGATCATGTTATTGTTGTTGTTGTTGTTGTTGCAGCACTGGGAGTGCAAGCTGCTGTTCACAGTGCTGCTGTACGCCGTCAGTGCCTGCAACATGTGGATCCTGTGTGAGGCCTTGTACCTCACCATGCTGGTCCAGCGGCCCCTGCGCACCGAGAGGCAGGGGGTTCGTGTCTACGTCGTCCTTGGATGGCGTAAGATTGATTTTATTGGGTTTAGTAGGTACTTTATAGTCACAAAGGCATCTCTTTGAAAATCGGGTTGCTCCCACCTGGAGAGCGCGTCGCAGCCAGAGGCGCGCCACCCATTTTTAGGCCAGTGCAAAGTGAAAGGAAATATCCCCTGTACCCAGGTTCGAACTCGGGTTTACTTGTGTCGCCCCTGTGGGGATACCTGGGGGATCTTTCGTACAAATGGTTCCCCCACCTTCTGGAATACCGGAAGTTCTGTTCTTGTAACTTCCTCTAATATTGACTCTGCCTTTTCCAATTGCTTACTGTCATCTACTATCGTTCTGCCTGACTGGTCCATTCTCCTGCCTTTGTCAAATTCTTGGGAAGAGTTTCTTCAGTGAAAATCGAACATGTCGGGTCTATCTATTTCTTAGGCGCATAACTGCAGCATGACGCTTCTGCGCTCATGTGACAGGAATCGTTCTGAGGGATCGACCAAGAGGAAAGAAGAAGTGTGTGTGTGTGTGTGTGTGTGTGTGTGCGTGTGCGTGTGCGTGTGCGTGCGTGTGCGCGTGTGCGTGTGCGTGTGTATGTGTGTGTGTGTGTGTGCGTCTGGCTATCTGCTGGCTATCTGTCTGTATGTTAGTCTGTCTGTATGTCTGCCTGTGTTTGTGTGTTTCACGATTTGAAAGCGCAAGTCTCTAAATTGATTGTCATGGTCAAAACATCTCGGGACTAGGGCGAAACCCTTCCTAAACCACAACAGTAAAGGTCTCTGTACCGTGGACATTTGTCACTCTATCCCCATGGCAACACAACAATAGGCAGTCATAATATGACTTGCATATCACTGTGTTGACATGGTTAAAAAAGTGAAAAATGTTCACGTGTACAGCAACATTAATCACTCTTTTTCGGGGGTGGGGGGTGGGGGGGGGGGGTGGGGGGGGGGGGGGGGGGGGTTGAAGGGAAGTGGATGTTAGTGTGTTGTGTTATGATTATATGCTATGCATTCTCTAATGTATTCATTTTCATAGAGATGTATGGTGAGGATACGTGAACCAGTCTGTTAGAAATGTTTGTACGAATGGTGAGTGAAAAGCGCATTGAGTTGCTTCGCAAGATTATGCGCTATATAAGCATTATTAATTATTATTAATATTATTATTCTGAGTGTGTTAGGAGTGCCCCAATTGCTAATATTATAACACTACAAAGCACAATGTGAAACGTTGTGCACATTGAACGTCTTGTGACATTTCTTGCTTTGTTGTTTTCGTTATTCTCTTCTTCATTTAATTGTCTCGTTCTTCTGTATTTAGTGGGGGGGGGGGGGGGGGGGGGGGGGGTTCTTTCAGTTCGGACTCTTTTCTTGCCTAGGCCTATTTATGTCAGCTTCATAGGCTATAATTGGGCACAGGTTCTTCGCATGTGGTTCTGTTGGGTTTTCTCAATTGTGCTTGGTTTTTTCCCCTGGGTTTGCAGTGTTGCCGTTCCTCAGCCTTATACCCTGGGTCGTCATTAAAGCCATGTACGAAAACACATTGTGAGTCTGTTCGGTTTTATTTCCTTTCTGATTGTCTGTCAGTCCACCCTCTATTTGTCTGTTTACAAGTCTCTCTCTCTCCTCAGTTCTCTGTCTGTCTGCCTGTCTGTCTGTCTACCCCCACCCCACCCCTCTCTCTCTCTCTCTCCTTTTCTCACATTCACCACTCCTGATCACAAATAATTTGATTTCAAAGTATGCATATCCGTATATAGGTGCATAAGTTGTGTGTGTGTGTGTGTGTGTGTGTGTGTGTGTGTGTGTGTGTGTGTGTGTGTGTGTGTGTGTAGACTGTGTGTGTGCATGCGCGTGCTGTGCGTATGTGAGCGCGTGTGTGCGAGCACGCGTCACAGTGTGTGCCTGTGCGTGTATGTGTGCTTGTGGATATGTGCCTAGTCTGTGTGTAACGTCTGTGAATGGGCTTATGTATGCTCTGTACTCTTACATACATGCGTCTTCTATCTCTTCGTTTCTTCCCATAACCTACATCTACCAAACACTCGTAGGGCTGTCCGCTTCAATATTTGAATGTTCATCACATTTAACCAATTCCAATGACGAGAACATCATCTGTGTGTGTGTTTTAACATGATGTATTGTTGCAGCTGCTGCAATCTTTAAATGTCCATCACATTTAACCAGTTTCAATGACGAGAACATCATCTCTGTGTGTTTTAACATGATGTATTGTTGCAGCTGCTGCAATCTTTAAATGTCCATCACATTTAACCAGTTTCAATGACGAGAACATCATCTCTGTGTGTTTTAACATGATGTATTGTTGCAGCTGCTGCAATCTTTAAATGTCCATCACATTTAACCAGTTTCAATGACGAGAACATCATCTGTGTGTGTTTTAACATGATGTATTGTTGCAGCTGCTGCAATCTTTAAATGTCCATCACATTTAACCAGTTTCAATGGCGAGAACATCATATGTGTGTTTTAACATGATGTATTGTTGCAGCTGCTGCAATCTTTAAATGTCCATCACATTTAACCAGTTTCAATGACGAGAACATCATCTCTGTGTGTTTTAACATGATGTATTGTTGCAGCTGCTGGAACATTCAGCATAACCCCTATTACTACTGGATCCATCGAGGATCGGGAGTAGCCGTGGTAGCGGTAAGGTTATTTCTTGCATCTGCACACTGTAAGCTTAATAAGTGTACTTCTTGCTTGTGTACGTACTTGTACGTGTATTTCTTGCATGTGCGCTTGTAAACTTATCAAGCGTTCGCTGTGACCTGGTTAAGGTGCAGTATTTTATTGGGAATCACTTAAATCAGTTGGGGTTTTGTTGGGTTTTGTGTGTGTTGTTTTGGGGGTTTAAGTTGTGGGGTTTTGGGGGTTGGTTTGGGGGTGGGGTTTTTTTTTGTTTTGC
>CM065683.1:49397941-49452941 GCA_017654935.2 Phymorhynchus buccinoides | reverse complement strand
AGATACCCCTTTTGGCAGAATCGCCTAAGATAGGCTATATGGAAAACCGTACAGCATCTGTCAACTGTGATGAAAGGTTGCATGTCAGCAAAATTTTCTTCTCATCTTGTCGTCTCATACAGTAATTATGTAAAGTATACCTGTGTTAGGCCTATATAAAATGTAAGCATTCGGTTGAAGTAAGCTTACTTGAATGTCTGAATCTGGCGCTGAACACTAAATCAATATGGTACTAGTTTTTTCTTTGGTGTTTTTTAGTGTGTGAGGTAATAATCGAATCTTATGAGAAAGAGGTTACATTGAATGTACAGACACGTGAATATTTTTTGTACGCTTAATGCGCTATTGTGTATAGTCGCATCAATTGGTTTGAAAGCTTGAGCACAATGTCAGATCATCCTATCGTTGTTTGCAAAAACATAGCATGTGTCAAAAATGTTCATTTTAAGCGCTTGGTTGTATTCTCTATTACTGTATTAGATCTCTATTAAGATCAAACCAAACCACAGGCAGTTAAGGATCTCACGCACCAGGCCACTAAAAACAGGGCACTAACTGTCTGTAATCGTGTGAGGTTTTGTTTGTATTTTGTTTTTGTTTTTAAATATAAACCATAATTATATTTAAAACATGTATGATAAGTATAAATAAGAAGGACTAGGGCATAATACGTTATAAATATAGGTCTGTGTTCAAGTATTCCTCTCTATTTTGTTCTTGTTGCTCCATGCTTAGACACCCCCTTCCCTTTTTCTTTAACTTTATGGCCTAGCTAGGGATAGCTGTAGATATAATATTCTTCAACATTGATTTCTATGCTTTTTAATATTATTAGTAGGCCCGTTCCAGGAGATGGCCAGTTTGCCTTCTGTTCTCAACGAAACTCTATTTTATACTCGTGCTCTTTTTATATGATTTCAGAAACCCTGCTATGTAGTCTTTGCTTTTTTGGGTCAGATGGAAGACGTTAAAGTTTTGCTAAGAAATAGCAGACATCAGAAAGGTTCTAGATTCAAGCCACGATATCATTAACTTCGTTGAAATGCCGTCCTTGTTCATAATGAAACTAATTTAACCCTTTCGCCGCCAACCATTTTTCAGCAAACAAATTCCATTAAACTTACCTGGGTCAGTCACACGGTCTTACAATATCCAGCCATATCTAACAACATGCAAGAACGTGAAACATAAAACAGTTCTATGTCGCTCAAGATTAAGTCAACACGACCTTCACATTGAAAGGGGTCGCCATCGCAGTATCCCAAGAGAAGACAGACTTTGTCAATCTTGTAGCGTGGTGGAGGATGAACTTCATTTTTCTAGATGCACACTGTATACCGATTTCCGGCTTGCTCTTATTAATGGTATTAACAGACAGATGCATTCTTCATTGTTAACAGATTTTCAGTCTCCAAGTCTCATACTGAAATAAAATTCCTTTCAACCTGAAATAGCAAGATACATTTATGAATGCTTTGCTGTCCGCAGTAAATAATTAGCAAGAATATGTAAATGTTGTATTATTATTTTTATCTGCTGCATTTACTTCGTCACGAACTAAACCTTGTGCTTTTTGTTTTATTTTCTTTCTTTCGTGGTATGTACTTACTACTTCTGTGTCAATAATTCCTTTGATGGTTTTACGACAAATAAAAGAGTTTGAATTTGAGTTTGTCTGTAATATTGGGGATTCCTCTGTGACATATTTAAAGTAAGGCCTGTCCTTATTTCCCAAAAATAACAGAATAGGGTCTTTGAATAACAGACCCTGATTTGATGCCTTTTAGTAACATGGGTGTTAAATCATTGTGGTGCAAAAATGCGACGTTGGCGGTGAAGGGGTTAAACGTTAACATGGAAACACCTGATAAAATTATTCACTTGAAAGCTTATAACATTGATATCTGTGATTTTGTTGTTCCTGTCAGAGTTACATCTGTATTGCTAAAAATTCGGGACTTTCCTGGTCTTGCACTGCCTCCGGGCATTGCCTCCAGGATCGTTCCCACCATCTCTATAATGTGCTAATGTCCCATATGTGTCTGTTCCAGACCGGAGGACGTTAAGCAGAATTTCATAGTTGTTCCTGTCAACATTACGTGGGGTGAATGCCAGAACTGCCTATCTGTGTTCTTTATTCCTTCTGAGATAGACCATTCTGGCAGTCTATGCTTTGTTAGTTATTTACTCTGGTGACAACACAAAACAACTAAGCCTTACATCGACTTTGCATGGGTTAGATTAAGTAGCTTAATTGCCTTCATCAATTTTGAGAAGTGGCGGGTCTTTTTTTGTGGTAAAATTTTACGTGTGGTATCATCGCGTGCGCGCCTCTCTCTCTCTCTCTCTCTCTCTCTCTCTCTTGCTGTCGTGTTTAATGATGATGTTATAATATTGCTGTTTGTTTGTCTATTCATTACTCTATTTTGCTTGTTTATTATTGTATTTGTTTGAGGACCTGATGAAAAGAAGTGTTGTTATGCTTATTCAGTTCGCATTTCAAGTTCAAGCTCTCTCTCTCTCTCTCTCTCTCTCTCTCTCTCTCTCTCTCTCTCTCTCTCTCTCTCTCTCTCTGTGTGTGTGTGTGTGTGTGTGTGTGTGTGTGTGTGTGTGTGTGTGTGTTAAAGAGAGCGAGCGAGCGAGCGAGAGATTTCACAAAAATGTTAATCGTTTTTTACAGGTTGTTGCATGGCTTTTTGCTTTAAGGGAAGTAACTAAATGCTAGCGTTGTGGGGTTACTCCCCTTTGACTATTTTATGCGCGCCACACATACACGTGCGCGCCCACAGAAAGAGAAAGGGAGAGAGTGTATGGGTATGTGTGTGTGTGTATGAGTGAGAATATGTGTTTGAGAATGTGTGTATGTGTGTGTGTTCTTTAGAAAGAAGCTTGTGTATTTGCTTGATGTTTTCGAGTCCTAATAAATATTAGTGGAAGATTTCCATTATATAATTATTGTGTATCGTTGGTCTGTATAGGCTATCTTAGCAATACGAATGATCATTCTCGCTGCATATCAGATATTATAAAATATAATTTGCGATGCTATAGTGTGCATGACTAAAAAATAATGTTGTTGTCAATTAAATGTCTCACGACCAATCAATGTCCTTAGGGTGTCACTGATGCTTTTGTTTTGTTCAATCTATGTGCGTGCGTGAAGCATGCCGGTACGTGCAAGAGCATGCGTGCGTGCGTCAGTGTGTGTATCTCATTGAAGTTTATAGTTCAGTCCGTGGTTGGGTGTATACGACAAAGAATTAGGCCTAACAGAAATCGAAATATTTACGGTTTTAAAGTGGGCGTTCGGGTGTTTTCATTGTATGATTCTATCTCATTTTGTCTGTGTGGTTTTGACATTCACATTTCCCCCGCATTAACCCATAGACACAGGAACCTTAGGTAGCTTAGACACAGGTGGCTTAGATTGATCACTTTCAGTTTTGTTCTCACTTTAATGCGCGTGTGTATGTCAGTGTTTGTCTGCCAAGTGTGTGTGTGTGTGTGTGTGTGTGTGTGTGTGTGTGCGCGTGCGCGCGTGTGCGTGCGTCCGTGTGTGTGCGCAGTGTGTGTATGACACGTGTCGATCTCTGCAATGGATAATGTATGAAGAAAAACTATGTCGGAGATAGGACACTTCGTGTCTTCATCAGAAAAGATCTAAGAGAGTATCATGTTTTGGCATCATTAGGCTACGGTATACATCATCATCACTGACATTTCATACCAACAGGTCAAGTTATTTCCACACCACACCACAGAAACAGAGAGGATGGGACGAGGGTGCAGTGAGAGGTTGTATTCAACTGCATAATTATGCTGGTAGACCTATGCATCTACGACCCCCAAAAAAAGAAGTATATTTATGGGCCCAACGCAGAACTTGGCAAACCTTGCAAAGGCCAACGACATCATATTATGCGAGATCATAATATTATGATATTGCGAGCCGTATTTCTGTTTCTGTCTGGATACGTCGCAGACGCCACTTCTGACGATACATCGCGACGGAACCTGGGGGGCGCATGAACCTAATAGAAAACATAGAAGGAGAAAGACCTACTTTACTGCCGTAAATTTAGATGACAGCCATTGACTGGATAGTGTTGAGAGAGGGGGAGGGGGGGGGGGGATATGGACAGCTAGACCTGTACAAACGCGTCTTGAGAGACGTAAGCCTGGGTCTGTAATAGAAAGATCACAAAACAGATACTGTGTCCAAGCACAGACTATCTGCGGTCCAAACGTTGGCGGTGCAAAAGTGTGCGGGTCCGATTACAGTGACGAAGTTCCGGTCGAAACAGCTGATCAGGAACACCGATTGGCAGTACAACTCTCCTGGGTCTGAGAGTCTGAAAAGGAGCTGAGTTAAGAATAACTGCAACTATGACACTAACAGCCCTGCGGTGACGTTACGTTACGCTCGAGTTTCCGGAAATCGTTGAATGGTAATTAAGAGGACGATGTCGTGATTAAATGAACGGGCGGACATTATTCTTCATGTTGAGAAATATTATTGATGGAGAGCGTGACCTTCACCTATGATTGGAAAAAAAATTGTAAGCAAAGACATAACACACACACACGCACGCACGCACGCACGCACGTGCGCACACACACACGCACACGCACACGCACACACACACACACACACACACACACGTAAGTTGGGAAAGAAACCTTTGCCAGAGTTCACAGACCGGTTGTACTAAGAAAAAACAACAGTAAATACTGTAGATTTCGGGGAAGAAAACTTTTGAGGACACAGGCCGATTGTTATGCATGCAGATCACTTGTTTTATTCGTTTGTTAGTTCTAGAGCAAAGCGGGTAATTACTGGTTTTGTTTGGGTCATCCGTGTGTTCGGCATCCGTCCATCCATTAATTCGAACCCAACCCAGATAATCACGCGAGGGAGCTTTGCATCCGCTCGTTTCTTTTTCCCATAAAAAAGGGTTTTTAAAGTATCCAATTCAAGTTGGTGTTTGCACCACACAAACAAGTAGGCCTACGCCGCAACAAACACAAAATGAGGTTATTTTATTGACAAATAATGTCTTTTTCTGCCACACAGACAACAAGACAAAACTTCCCCTCTTCACACACAAGCAGTCTCCAAGTTGTGGTGGGGTTTTTCCACACGGGGTTGTTGCAACACTGAACCATGTTCAGGGACAGTAACTCTTGCTGGTCGATTTTTTTTTGTCAACAATTTTTTTTTTTTTTTCATATATTTAACGCATTAAGGTTTCATAAACAATGAGGAATAGGGTTAGGGATAGGGTTAGGAACGTGTTGGAGTCAATGTTAGTACAGTGGAACCTCTGAGCCTTAAGACTAAGACCTTCAAAAAAGATCATCCAAAATGAGGTCTTAAGTATAAGGAGGGGTTATTTATTAGAAGGGAGGTAATTTTAATACAAAGAGGGAGGGATATTTAGCTGTCTTATAATGGGGAGGTCTTATAAGTGCTTGCTCTATGCTTTCTCACGGTCTGAACAAAAACAAAAAGCAACAAAAGGCATCACAACAATGCTTGTAACAATCTTATCCCGTGAAGAGTGCTTTGAACTGCCAAACCTTATCGCTCTTATAACTATATAGCACTTCATCTTAAACATGAGTCATTACATGACCTTTTGCCATCTCTCATCTATGAGAACAATCAGACTGAAAAGAGGATACGCCTAATTAGACGTTAAACCAACCATTGCGAGAGAGAGACACAGAGAGAGAATATGAGAATAAGTGATTTGAGAAAGAGAGAGAACTATTAAGAGAGATGAGAGTTTGAGAGAGAGACTGAAAAGAGGTGTGTGTATGTATGAGTGCTTGCGGGCGTGTGTGTGCATGTGCGCTTGCGTGTGTGTGTGTGTGTGTGTTAGATGGTTTTTAAGAGGATGGTATAAGAGTGTGAGTGTGGGTGTGTGTGTGTGGAGGGAGGGAGGGGAAGGGACCCCTTCTCCGCTTCTGAGGTCTTTGTGAGAGTGCTTCAGCCGCCCAAAAAATGACCAGTTTCTAATGCTTTGCCTCTTAGTTTCTTAATATCCACATGTAATTCACTGATCGAGACCTTATGCTGATTCTTGATTGCGAGTCAACAAGTTTATACATAGCATAGTGGTGGGAGTTGGCAGGAAGAAGAAGAGGAAAGAGAAAACATGTCTGATGTGTACGTGTCCTGTCTGAGAAAAAATGACCAGTTTCTAATGAGAGACATGATAGAGAGAGGTGTTCTTGTTGTCAACAAGTTTATACATAGCATATATAGTGGTGGGAGTTGGCAGAAAGAAGAAAAGTGTGTACACGTGTGTACGTGTGTCTGAGGGTGGGAGGTGTGGGCACGTGTGTTTGTCTGTGTCTGGTGATAATTTGGAGGCAGAAGACAACTTCACAACTGATCACATATTCAAAAACATGAAAAGAATGTTTACAAAATGCCCAAACAAGTATTCAGAAAATCATTTTATTATCATCATTGATTTTTCTTTCCGAAGTTTGGAAAATAGTTTACATTATATAAAAGTAAACAAACTCAGTATAGAGTTTTCATTCCATGCAAAACAACAAACAACCAAAGGTAAAAATCCTGAAACAAACAATGAGAAATTGAAGAAAACAAAACCAAAACAGAAATTTCCTACACCATATTTTACGGACTATAAGACGATACTTTTTTTTTCCAAGATTGAGACCCTGCACCTTATAGTAAGAAACTATAATAACAAAATCAGAATGTTGTGAAACATTTGGGGGGTGCGCCGTATAATCAGGTGCGCCTTATAGTCCGTAAAATAGGGTACAGAATAAATACAAAGTACACTTTAAATCCTTTTACCTTGAATTAACCTGAACATGAAATGAAAGTTCATGTATCTCTTTCAGGAATTTGTCCTAACTATTCATCCCTTTCACAACTATGTACAATTATTGATTTTTTTTTAACAGAAGTGCACACAAAGGAAGGAAGGAAGGGACAATTCAAATATTGTTGTTCCACTATAAACTCAGAAGCTCAGGGCTGCCAATTTAGGTATTAGGTATTAGGTGCTTTATAGTCACAGTCTCTGTGAAATTCGGGTTGCTCCCACCTGGAGAACGCGTCTCAACCAGAGGCGCGCCACCCTTTTTGTTTAGTTTGCATGCTATTTTTGTGTGACTGATGAGGAAGGAGGGGGAGGGGGTAAATTTTGACTAAATGACAACTTTTTCGTTGCAACTGGGATTAACGTGTGCTAAGTGCATGGGCACACGGGACCTCGGTTTATCATCTCATCCGAAAGACTCCACGTTCAGACCGTAAGGCCTAGTGCAAAGTGAGAGAAAAAATCCCCTGTACCCAGGTTCGAACTCGGGTTTATTTGACACAAGGCGAACGCATTTCCTTTGTGCCACTGTAAACACTTATGCTCCTTGAATCACCAGTTTAGGTCTTGTTAACACACACACACACACACACACACACACACACACACACAAAATCAACCACATGATCTTTTTAGATTCACATGATGATTTTAAAACAAATTGAGCCTATGCTTTTGTACCTTGTACAAGTTAGCAGGCTACAAACAACTGTGAAATCCAATGTCATCAGCAAGCATAACAATAAGGAAGCCTGAGCCTCAAATTGTGTTGCAGGTTCATTTAGCAGTCGTAACTATATGTAGGAGCGTGCAAACTGTTCCTTATGTACCGAGCATTCAAAACAGCTTACCTAGTTCACTTTTAAAAAACACCACAGACAAATAACAAAGCAGTAACGCAATGCAGTGTTACTTCAGGTGGTTGAGGGTGTGGCCTTTTGACAAATAACAAAGCAGTAACGCAATGCAGTGTTACCTCAGGTGCTTGAGTGCATGGCCTCTTGACAAATAACAAAGCAGTAACGCAATGCAGTGTTACCTCAGGTGCTTGAGGGTGTGGCCTCTTGACAAATAACAAAGCAGTAACGCAATGCAGTGTTACCTCAGGTGGTTGAGGGTGTGGCCTCTTGACAAATAACAAAGCAGTAACGCAATGCAGTGTTACCTCAGGTGCTTGAGGGTGTGGCCTCTTGACAAATACACCACTTGTAGAAAAGAAATCATAGTGAGCAATGTTCTGGTAATACTTCTCTGAGAGAAATCATGCATGCACATGCACACACGTGCATAAACATCTAAGCATGCATATACACATGCACAAACATGCATCAGCATGCATAATCATCAAATTGTTGAAGGAGGATGCTTATATGCAAGAAGAAAAAGATCAGCAAAAACAAGCATCCACGACAAAGGAAGGAAGGAAGAAGAGGATGAAGAAAGGTGGCAGAGTGGTTAAGACGTTCGCCTGCCAAATTCAATGCGTGACTGCAGTGTGAGTGGCCCAACTTCGAATCCCGGCCTCGCCCTTTCTTTCTAGTTCGACAGAAAAATCGAAATGATGGGGTGGGGGCTTGAAGCTAGTCTGACCTGTGGACTTTATGAACGTAAAAAATCCCATGGCAGTTGAAATTCAATAAGAGCATGGAGAAATCCTGCTGCCTGGTATGACCAAATTGATAGCTGGTTTTCCCAAGTCTGAGTCTGTTGAGTAAACTTTTTTTTACTGAAGGACAGAGACACAAACATGACTTTCTTGGTAGAAGTAATCAGGGATATTCTGATTCTTCATGAGACAACAAATGTAAAGTCTTGACAAAGTAAATTTGTCAGATAATAAAGACAAGTTCAGATTCACCATACATACATCCATGCCAGTTTTTGTTAACAGCCAATTCAAGATATATAAAAAAAAAAGTTATCTGATATATATTGAGAGAAGAAAATAGTTATCATCAGTAAAATTTTAAAAAATTAAGTAGTGGCATAAAAACAGTACTACTGAAATAATGAAAACTATAAATGAAATGAGAAGTAGAAACGCATTATTCCTACAAATACCTGGTGTACATTATTAAAAAAGGACAAAATAGGAGGGGGGGGGGGGGGGGGGGGGGTACCTGTTTCATGCTTTAATAATAGTTTTTATTATATGCTGGAAAACAACCAGAATATTGGAACAGTTACAATAAAACGACAGCCACATGACAATGTAATCACAACATAAGGAATCATCTTAACCTATCACTTATGGTACAATGCTATCACAAATATTTACTTACTAAACAAAACAAAACGACAAAGATTCCATAATTACCCTTCAAATCAAACAAACATATCACAAGTGGTCTGAAAACAAGCCAAAAACACAAAACCAGAGCTCAATTCTAACAATCAGCAGCCTTTCCTTGGATTAATTAAGAACGCAAGAATCCCTCTTATGTTTGATTCTTTACAAAACCAGAGCACAATTCTAACAATCAGCAGCCTTTTTCTTGTATTAAGAATGTAGCAGTCAGTCTTACGTTTGATTCTTTACTCATCCACTGATCACAACAAAGACAACCTACCAACACAAATAGAAATAATAAAACTATCTTAATCAAAGGAACACATTTCAACGCTTGTTATCAATTCCAAAACCGCTAGCCCCTACATGATCTTTAAGCATAATGCTTATGACCATTTCATCAACATAAGTCCTTTGGTGTTCTTTTTTTTTATTATTACTATTATTCATTTAGTCCATAGCAAAAGAATATTTTAAAATATAAGCAGAATAAGCAACACACTGACACACTGGGGTACATGTGATCTATTACTGTTTAAACAAGCATCTTATACACCTGTCTTTTTTCAAAATAAAAGAAAAATCGCTGTATTATATCAATTTAGAGAATGTGTCCATACAAACAGATATACACAATATGAATGACAAATGGTGTTTTACGTCCTCTCGGTCTGGAACAGACACATATGGGACATTTGTAGATACACAGATGGTGGGAACAATACTGGAGGCAATGCCCGGAGGCAGTGCAACTCCAGTAAAGTCCCGATTTTTTAACAATACAGATAGGTGTAGCGGTAACCACGCCTCAGTTAAACCTCATCGGCTATGGTACCGCCACAAGTTATATCTGATATACACAATACCCCAAAAACAGAACAAAAATGAAATTACTGAATTACAACATGGCAATTCTTGTAAACAATTTATCTTCAAAGAGAAGTTTTTAAGACTAACACTTTCTTTAAATAAACACACTAGTCAAACTTTCACATGAACATTAGTTGTTGTTTTTAGCCATATCACATAATCTAGCTTTTCATGCAAAATTAATCACATTCATTGTTTATAAAATTACAGTATAAGGCAGCAAAACACACTCATAAATATGAATATAATCACATATGCATTCACTGGCACTTTCAATATTAGCCTATAAGCAGCAAACAAATACAACACATTATAAGCTTCCAAAAATATACCATCCCCCCCAACAACAACAACAAAAAAGTAAAGAAAGTATGCTTAATAAGTTTTATCACAGATGTGCAGAACTGAATACCCCAATGCTGTTACATTCAGATGTTGATAGCTTTATTTATTTTATTTTTACATTGCTTATAGTCCCGTCAACAGCAATGGTTTTCTCAGGACTGTCACCACAGTAGTTAAATATAAAGATCATGTGGAGTACTTTTTTTAAAGAACATTCTGGTACACTTGATGCTACTATTCACATCCATAATGTTTCCCTTTTTACTTTTTTTATTACATTTGTGCTGATTTAATTTAATGCGAACATATTATTATAAATACAGAGCAAAACAGAGGTGTGCCAATGCATCAAGGCAAACATTTCTTCAACAATTAACAAAGCAGTAATTTTTTTCGTCTACTGAATCTAAATGAACTAGAATACCGCAATTAATTAGCAGGGATGCAACACAAAACTGAAAACACAAAACTGAAAATTGACTCATTCCTGTCGGGAAAGAGTAACTTTTGCTCTCTTTCCAGTAAGGAGCACAATTGGGTAGTAGTTATCTACTGTCTTATAGGCCTTTGCAACTAGGGTTATTAATGCCCTTGACAGTGAGAGTATTGCTCTTGCTGGTCAGTACTGACAAGGGCATTCACTCTTGCGAAAGGCAGCCATTTAGTGGCATCAAATAGGGGTTATTAGCGAGTTATCCCCCTGTCTGGTCAGTACTGAACCATCTTCCCCCACCCTCCAAGGGCACACTCTTGCAAAAGGTGTTTGTTGCAGACCCCAATAGGATGCTTCACAATAAGACCCATAATGCCACCCTAAACTTGCCGCATTGTCCAACGGTGAGAACAGGAATGATTGCCTCTTCAACACTGAAGAAACAAGGTGGTGGCTATGCATGTCTTAACTTGTTTGGATTGTGTTCTCAATCAACCACGATTGTCTTGAAGTGGTTATTTGAATTGTTGTGAAGAATTCTTGTCTTCATAGACACATGAGCCAGAATCAATCAGTGATCTTTGGTATATGACAAGCACATTTTTTTTATAAACTGGATAAAGTTTGTAAATATCTGTGTATAAGTTAGTGCTCTTCAACACTGTTTCATTGTCTTTCAATACTCTTTTGATTTTCCTCCTTTCTCAGTAAGAGTTCCCTCTCTTACAACTGTGCGATTCAGATGCTAGTCAATGGCCTTCTTTAATACCACTGCATTCTCTTATGCAGAATGCAGAGACCATTGCCATGCCTCAATGGCCTTTGTCAAAATAACGCAGTCGAAGGTTGAGGACATGATTGGAGAATGCTGTGGAAAAGGATAAGCACCAACGAAAATCGCAGAGTATCGTGCAGGCAGCGACTACAGAAAATACTCTTCCATCATTTTCTTTCCATTAGCCGAACAAAATGAATCCTCAGTTGAAAGCATGCAATACTATGCCGGTACAGCTTTAGATAACTACTTGGTTGAAATCCAGAATTGGATACGCCAAAGAAAATTGGCCACAAATGATATGATGGGCGTTTGTGTTTTTTGTTTAGTCTTGTATAACTGTATAACTGTATAACTAGTCACAAACAGCCAATTATTCAGTGAGAAGAAACGTTTTTTGTGAGACACCACATTTTGGGGTAGGATCTGAAACTAAAAAATATTTATTTTACATTCCTGCTCATTTAAGAAAACATATTACTCTTCAAGAGTATAAGCTGTCAAACAGCAGGTTATTTAATATAGTTGCAGTGTTTCCTTCTGTTCTTATAAGAACTGCTTTACAAAGAGTTACAATCGATGTAGCTCAAAGTAATACTGGTTATGTAGTTCATTAAAAAAAAACTCTACAACAAAAGTACAGACTGTTCAAAATAAAGGTAAATATACTTTGTGTTTACTCTGTGATGGGACTTTTACAGCATCAGTAACACAATCATTACAGCACGTAGCAGCTGGTTTTCAACACTTTAGATTATAATCTGTGCATAGGCGAAAATACCTTGAAAATATAAATGTATATTGACACCGTTTTAACTGACTAAACATCCCAAAACTGTTAAGCCTGCCTCATAAGCTTTAGCCAAGAAGAGCAGAAGACAAGGACGGAGTGAACTCAGCAGTAGACACTTCCACGCTGCAAAACAGGACGGAAAGATTTGAAAAAGGGCAAGAAATACTGTGCGGAAGAAACATAATTCTTCGAAACAAAGTCAGCCTTAACCGTTACTTCAACGCACCCACAATATAATGCTGCACCCTTGTCATATCACAGTCAATGGTATCAGTTCTCCAGTCAACGGTATCAACTCTCCATCCTTTCGCAATTTCCCATTCACACTGTCACCAAAAGTATGTCACACAGGCCACAGGCCAAGCAGGGCATGGGTGTGGGGGTGGGGAGGTGGCACTACTTGACAAACTTCTTGGAGAATCCAGAGGGTTGGGGCAGGGGCTTGGTGGGGTTGAGGGCGTTGTCGTGGAGGGGGGAGTTGGGCAGGGGGTCCAGCCTCTGCTGGCTGCCCATGCTGCCGGAGCCCAGGGACGAGGCGCTCAGGTGCTTGGTCGGCTGACTCCTCTCCCCTTTCTTCTTCGGCTGACAACACACACACACAGGGGAGCAAAACGTACAGCATAGTCAAATTGCTTTTTTTTTTAACACAAATTTTAAAAAGCCCTCTTTGCCATAAAATGTACATATCTTTCGGATCATTAGGCTCTGCTGTGTATAAGGCGAATAGGGCAATTTTCAAGAAAAATCTGAAAAAATTAAAGTAAAAGGCACCCTCGTTTATAAGGCGATACACACCTTGCAAAAGAAAGTCGAAGTTTGAAGCCCGTACACGTCCTGTAAACGCTTACCGACCACGATTACTGCTGTCATAAACGAGAGTTGGCTCCCTTCTCAAATAATCGAACTTCCATTTTCGCGACTTCCGGTTGTTGTGTTTGGACTTTTCTTCGCGAAAACTGGTAGAATTATGGCATTTTAAGCTCTACAGCGATGCTTTTTACATCCAATGAAGGCTTATATATATATGGCATCTGTTGGACAGTATCTTGGATGATAATAGGGATTTTGAAGCATTTTAACATGAGTATTCGTCGTATCGGCGACTCGCTACCACTTTTGATGTTGTGACTCACAGTAGACTGTACGGAGTACGGCAATCGTTGCCTCTCTTCTCACTAATAGGGCGCCCTCGTTTATTAGGGTCATAGATCGAAATTGGAGAACAAAATATCGCCTTATTGTCCGACAATTACGGTAGTTTTTTTCATAAGCTGTGTGTGTGGGTCTCTTTTCTCTCCACACCTTTTCCAACACTAGCACTCAATTTCAACATAATGAAGTTCTTCAGCAGTAAAGATCACCAGCACCACTATAAAAAAAAATCAATCACAACAAAAAGGCATGACAAACTTTGCCACCAACAAAAATCCATCAACCAGTTAACACAATGGATTTTGTCTTTTAGATTTTAAGGATATTTTAATAAAGGACACACTGGAACAGTAAAAAAAAAACTGAAAGAATTTAGGTATTTAGGTATTAGGTACTTTTTAGAACGATACAAAATTTCATCTTTTAACAAAAATTCAAACCACAGCCTTGGGGGAAATATTAGGACATCTAATCATTCAACAAAAAATAACTACCATATTTTTCGGACTATAAGGCGATACTTTTTCCCCGAGACTGAGACCCCTGCGCCTTATGTGACTGATAATATAGTAAGAAACTATAATAACAAAATCTGAATTTTGTGTAAACTTTGGGGGGTGCAACTTATAGTCCGAAAAATATGGTCAACTTCAACCTTCCAACAAAGATTTAAACACAAGCTTTTCAGCAAAGATTAGGACATTAATCTTACAACAACAAAATAAACTTCAACATTCCAACAAACCTTTCCGCAAAGATTAGAACATTAATCTGTCAACAAAAGAATTCAACTCAGCCTTCCAACAATGATCTCACTCATTCTCATCGCAACAATTTTGAATTATTAAAAAAACTCACAAATCACTCCAGCCATACACACAAACAAAACATACATAAACAAATGGAAACATAAGGCAGTGGTAGATCAGACGTTTTTATATATAGACTTTATATAGAAAAAACTCTCTACACCGATTGGTTTCCCCACAACAAACCACTACAAAAACAAAGTCAGAGGCAAAATTGTGGTCTAAGGGAGCAAAGCGAGTTTAGAAGTGACCAAGGTATGGTGTGTACACAGATTTACTTCCCTTGAAGCAAATGCATCAAATTGACAGCTATCTATTAATTCCGGACATATATGGATGAGTTGAATGAGTTAAACCCAAGCCTTTGAGCAAAGTGTCCCCCGCTAACTGCTGATTGTTGTGTAGGTTTCTCACCTTGGTGGCGGCAGTGAGGGGGTTGAGGACCCCCACATTGGGCGAAGTGTTGAACACCTTGTTGAAGTTGGTCTCCCTGTTCACCAGCTCCAGCTGGTAGAAACGCTTCTCGTCCTGAAACATCAACACACCAGTGACATCAGCTGGCAGGAATACTTTTCATCAAATGACGTTTCTCTTTTGGCAATTATGAACGACATTACTATTATCTTGAACAAAATTAATTAACATATTGTACGGACTATAGGGCGCACCCCCCAAATTGTACACAAAATTCTTATTTTGTTATGATATTTTCTTACTATTTTGTTATTCACATTATAAAGCACAGGGGTCTTGGTCTGGGGAAAAAGTATCGCCTTATTGGCCACTGCAAAGAACACCTTTGGCAAGAGTTAATGCCCTTGGTGGGTGGGGGGAAGACGGTTGAGTACTGACCAAACAAGGGAATAACTCTCGCCAATAACCCTATTTGAGGCAACTTAATGGTTACCTTTTGCGAGAGTGAATGCCCTTTTGGATACTGATCAACAAGGGCTTAACTTTTGCCGTCAAGGACGTTAATAACCCTACTTGCAGTGGCCAATAGTCCGTAAAATATGGTACACATCAAAACGAAATCATTGTGAACTAATAAGAATCAAAACTCAGGAAAGAATGAAAGGTTCAGTTTCCAGCTAAAAAAAGATATATCACAACCAGCTAACAGGAATTATAAAATGAACAACATTTGAAAGGAGCGACTGCAAGATTAAAGGGGGTCATTATTAACATCAAGGCTCAGTGTACTCACAATAAGCTGTTCGGTTATCATCTCCTTCAGATTGTTAAGTCATTATGAATTTATAGCTGAAATCAACCCTTTTACCCAAGTGCAATACGTTACAATACGAGTTTTGTCTCTCTGTGCCTTTTTCTTTTCTTTCCCTTTAAGTCTGAATCACTTATTGTTTTCAATGACATGTGATGTTTTTTAGGGCGTGAAAGATTTTGTCGGTTGGCCAACGTTTTAGCTGGAAAAAGGTTTTAGAAATAAACCGAAGTGTCGCTTATCTTTTACAACGGTGTTGCTGTTTTTAATTCCTTCAAGTCTCATGAATTTACATCAGGGTTCTGTGTACTCACAATCAGCTGTTTGATCCGCATCTCCTTCTCCTGCAGCTCCTCCCTCAGCTGTTGTATGAGCTCCAGGTCTTCAGGGCGGGACTCCCTCTGGTAGTATCGGTCCTCTGCCTCAGATAGCCTGCGAAACAGTCAGTAATACCTGTCTGTAATTCCTTAATATCACTGCATGGTAGTATCGGTCCTGTGCCTCAGATAGCCTGCGAAACAGTCAGTAATACCTGTCTGCAATTCCTTATATCACTGCATGGTAGTATCGTCCTGTGCCTCAGATAGCCTGCGAAACAGTCAGTAATACCTGTCTGCAAATCCTTAATATCACTGCATGGTAGTATCGGTCCTCAGCTTCAGATAGCCTGCGAAACAGTCAGTAATACCTGTCTGTAATTCCTTAATATCACCACATGGTAGTATCGGTCCTGTGCCTCAGATAGCCTGCGAAACAGTAACACCTGTCTGCAATTCCTTAATACAGTGGAACCTCCCTTATAAGACCTTCAAAAATCATCCCAAATGAGGTCTTAAATGGGAGGGAATTGTATAAGGGAGGTAATTTTAATATTTACAAAGAAGGGCAATGTCTCAGAGAAGTAGGTCTCAAGCGGGAGGGAGTCTTATAATGGGGGGTCTTATAAGAGAGTTTCCACTGTATTACCACATGGTAGCGCAGGTCTGCGTTTATCTCGTGACATCAAGATAGGAAGAAAAAATAGTGGTCAGCTGCAGGTGCTATTATGTTTAGAAAAATAAAGGTTACAAGGGTCAGAATAAGGAACATCAACCAAGCCATATATCTTTTGTTTTTGCAATGCTCTGTATGTTTCCACGCTGCTGAACTCATGAGGCATTCAATAGACTCCACCAAAAACAATAATGTTCACTCACAACAAAGCAAAACAATGTCAGAGACCAGATTTGAACGTGTTCAAAGGACAATGTGGAAGCCAGTATAATAAGAACTAAAACAATTTTATTTTTTCATTTGTTTATAAATTATTAATTTTCTATCTTTGGTTCTAATATGTGAGGATTTCTGAAAAGACAACATATCTTTAAAAGCCAATTATGCACCATGCATTTGCAATGCCTTTTCTCATTTGAATAAAAAAAATTAAAAACTGTGTTCGTTACAAACCCAAAACTCATAAAATAGTGCTAGGTTCCATGTCTCAGCACTGTAACTGAACAATTCGTATGATATAATGAATTTTCATACAGCAGATATTGTGTGACTGATGAGGAAGGAAAGGGTGGGAACATTTGGACCAAATGACAACTTTTTCGTTGCCACTGGGTTTAACGTGTGCTAAGTGCTTGGGCACACGGGACCTCGGTTTATCACCTCATCCGAAAGACTCAACGTTCAGACCGTAAGGCCTAGTACAGAGTGAGAGGAGAAATCACCTGTACCCAGATGGCTTTCAAAGATATGTTGTCTTTTCAGAAATCCTCACATATTAGAACCAAAGAAAGACAAGCCAACATCATATCATAGCTGCATGCAAGCAGAGACCATTCATTCTTTTTTTTTTACCGTCATACCATCTGGCATGGCCTGTGCCCTGCGGTGAAGACTCACATGATCTGCAGCTGGGAGATCTTGTCCTTGAGCATCTCCTGGGCGGAGTTGAACTGGCCCACCATCTCCTGGCTCTCCTGGGCGTGGTCAGCCCTCAGGTTGTCCAGGGTGTGCTTGTGCTCCCGCTTCAGACGCTCCTCCCCTTGACTGCAACACACAGGCCACTGAGGAATGAGCCTTGCTCAAAGAGAGGCAACCGTCTTGATGGAACAGTGCTCAATTCTAAGAGATGATGGTGGAGTAGGTTTTGATACATGGCGAAAGGTTGTGGTTACTGTGCTTTCAGTACAAAGCGTCTCTCTCTCTCTCTCTCTCTCTACAGATTCTCTCTCTCTCTCTCTCTCTCTCTCTCTCTCTCTCTCTCTCTCTCTCTCTCTCTCTCTCTCACACACACACACACACACACACACACACACACACACACACACACACACACACACACACACACACACACACATATACCGCACACAACTGACCGCATCTCCTCCTTGAGCTCAGTGCGCATTTTCATGACGTCCCCGTCCTTGGCGGCGATGGCTTTGTTGAGGGCGTTGATGGTGGTCTGCAGGCGCTGCACCTCCTCCTTCAGCTTCACGATGTGCGTCTCCCGCTGGCTGATCTCCTCCTGGAGCTCCTCCACACACAGCTGGTGGTCACGCTCCTGACGCCACATACGTATGAAATGAAAATGAAACACCCGAAGGTGCTGATGGGACCCAGAGATGCCCCAGCCACGCCTGCTCTATCTACACGACAGCAGCCCTGCTCCAAAATGACGCACAGATTGACAGGCAAAACAAAGTACAATAACTTACAAATACTTCCACCAAGTACCGTTGCTCTACAACTAATAGTAGCTGAGTGGGGATATGTGAAAGTGAGGACCTCCGAACTGTCTATTTTATGATAAAATTTCCTGTAAACAAGAACAGTATGGAACAGTATAGGGTCTCTCTGAGACAGAGAAAATGCAAGAGGGTTACATTTCTTTACTTCTGCTCCACTGCGTTCTTCTCTCTGATTGGATTGGCCTTGATGCAGACTTGATTACATTTATTCACTGTATGATTTTAAGCTTACAATCAATCAAGACTTATTCGAGGGGGTAAAACCAAAGGAAAAAAGAGGGGGCAGGAATGCTTACTTCAAGCCCTGCAATAGTTTGCTACATTCATGGCGCACTGAAGAGGAATTTTCTACGCAGTCTTTCTTTTTTACCTGTGCACAGACTTCCAAATATTAATATTTTTTTATGTTACAGTGGAACCTCCATTATAAGACCTTCAAACATCATCCAAAACGAGGTCTTATAAGGGAGGGGTCTTATAAAGGAGGAAATTTGAATACTTACAAAGAAGGGCAATGTCTCAGAGAAGTAGGTCTTATATGGGAGGTCTTATAAGGGAGGTTCCACTGTATTTCCTTTGCTTTGGAACAAGTTTCCCCCAACAATGGACGCATATTATCTGTTCCTCCAGGCACTGACCTTCTGTTTGGAGATCTCCACGGCCCGTTCCAGCTCCATGCGCGCGGCGCGCAGCTCAGTGCCGTGGGACTTGCGCAGGCCCTCCAGCTGGCTGTCCATCTTCTGCTGCAGATCTGACCGCAGTTCCTCTGGAACAACAAACACAACAGCAATGGAATTCGGGAGAGGACGCTTTTGCTGAGCGGAGTGGGTGGAGGAAGGGGGTACCAACAGACATGCCAATTTTGATGATTCCACGGCTGTCATAGCATTTCCAGACCTGTCTACCCTTATAATGAACAACCTGGAATTTGCCACAGAAAAACCCGGAATTTGAGAGAGAAAAAAAACAGAATTCACATCGCAATGTCGCTTATGCCGCCATGCGAAATTTCAAAGTCCACGTTGCAGTACTTGCAGTGTGCATGCTCGTCTCCCAAACGCGAACTCGTTATTCCTGGCACTTTCAAATACTTTTGAGAAAACTTCTGCTTCACTTCTGTTTCACCCTATCACTGCTGTCGTTTGTCGAAGATTTCTGGCGCTTGCCGCCTGCGGTTGACTTTCCTGACATGTTTGGCGCAAAACTACAATCTCTGCCAACAAAAAATACTATAATTGGTTGAGGGGGTCCACAGACCAATGAAACATCGCATCTCAGAACTCCAAGGTTTCGGTCAACCCTTGCGTCTTTTCATACAAACGGAAACAAATAATCCCGGGGTTTTCAACGTTCACCCGGAATTTATTATTTTACCCAGAATTTTTGCAAATTCCCGGGATAATTCCGGCAAAACCGGGAGGGTAAACAGGTCTGCATTTCACACATTGCACATAAACGTGGGTTTTTTTTGGGGGGGGGTTGTTTTGTTGTTGTTTTCAGCAGACATAATTTTTCATAAACTAATTGGGTTCTGATGTATGCTACTCTTTTTGATAATTTAAACACAATTCAGAAACTGGACATTCTTGCAAAGTGCTTACCAGGCATCAGAATAGTCTGAAGTCCAATCCTCTGAAACGGCAGTAAAAGGGACATCAAGGCCCTAGACTGTAGAGGGACAACACTGAAATGAGTTCCCAACACGACCAAAAAGGCTTAATAAAGTGATAAATCACTTTAAAATGATATTTAACACAAAGAATAACACTCAATAAAAAGGCATATTACCCCTGACAAGAGAAGCCAATCCTCTGTCAGAAATTCTTAATCCTCTGAAATCCTCTGATCCTCTGACAATTCTGATGCCTGAACTTACCGTCTTACAGAAGATAGCCAAGCGCTTCAGTTCCCTCCATCACTGAATTATCAAATAGGATAAAAACTGAATATTGAAAATTACCTAAACCTGTGTGTAGAGAAACTCTTAAGAATAGCTGGACAACACACAGGCTTCAGGAGAACCCCCAATTTCAGTCCCCCCCCCCCCCCCCCCCCATCTAACACACACTCAGGAGAACCCCCAATTTCAGCCCCCCCCCCCCCCCCCCCCCTAACACACACTCAGGAGAACCCCCAATTTCAGCCCCTCCCACCCCCCAGCCCCCATCGCCCTCCATCTAACACACACTCAGGAGGACTCCCAATTTCAGACCATTCTCCCCACACCCCACACCCCTCTCCCCATCTAGCATACACCAAAAAGCCTAAATTAAACATTTTGTCCCCAAACATCTCCTGTGGCTAACAAAATGCCATTTCTTTTGCACATTAACCGATGACTAAAGAGTTTAGCATAAGGATAAAGGGAGTGTTGATGGTAGCTTACCCTGCTTTGCTGTGAAGGCCTCCTCGGCCTCGCGGAGCCTCATCTTGAGCTGCTGGTCGGCCGTTTCCTGGGCGGTCTGCATGGCCAGTTTGTGGGCCGTCACATGGGCCGTCATGTCCTCACGGTGCACCCGTGTCAGCTCCTGCTCTAGCTCCTGTCCATAAAGAGCACCGTAAAGACAGAACAGACATTACAGCAAGATTCCTCTCTTTCTCTCTCTGTATAATTCAGAAATTATCTTTTTCTTTGTCATAAAATGGAAAAGAGACCAGTTAGACTCAATCTGACAAAATGTCTAGAGATATGGATGTCTTTCTCGACATGTCTAAGACAAAAATCAGCATTCTAGGACATGCAATCTTCTAGGTATGACATCTTCAATGACATCACCCACCCCGGTAGTAGACACGGGGCAGGTAGGGAAGGGGTTAATATCACTACCACCATCATCATCCACATCATCATCATTACCACCACCACCACCATCATCATCATTACCACCATCACCACATCATTATTACTATCATTCTCGTCATCATCTTTATCCCAATACAGTCGACCCCCTCACGAACGGCCCTCTGAATTACGACCTCCCCTCTTTTACGACTGAAATATGAATGACGGATCGTTTTTCTTCTAAACTTGCCTCCTCATTTACGACTCCCCCTCTAACGCGTTTTGCGACCGTAAATCTTGTTGATTTTACGACCGATGCAACACATTCTGACAATTATCAGTCGCAAAAACGATGATATCTATCCTTCTCGGCCTCAGTTGTTAGGTCAATCTCGGTAAAAACGAACCGTTCTCATGCCGAAATTGAAGAATTTAATCAGCGATATCACAATCTGACCACTAAATGTCACCACTTTTATGCACATGTGTCATCACTGAGCAGTTTATGATAAAGTTTGAACTGAAACGGTCGCGATCGTGTCGATCTTTACGAACTCTGTGCACACGTAGGCCTAAATGCGAAGTCAACTCCCAAGTTGAAACTAGGTGATCGGTCACACTCCATAAGTTGGAACTCAGTGAATGGTCTCACTTTACAAAAAAATAAGTTGAAAAGCAGCTCCTTTCCGTTATCAAACTGATAAATCAGCGTTAGTGCGTTATGTGTAGTTTGTGTGTGAGTGCAACACGGGCCGCGAGCACACTTTCTGTTTTAGCCCGTTTTCGCTCGTTTTCGTATATTAGCTAGACCGCGATGTTTCATTCAAGAATGACGGAGAAAGCATGTTTTAGTTCTAGTGTATGCATATGCTGTGCGTCATATATGGTGTAGTGAGTCACTGAGTGCATTGTTTTGGTCACCCCTGATTTAAGACCCCCCTCTTTTACGACCGATTTTCCGCGATTTTTTGAAGGTCTTAAAAGAGGGGGTCGACTGTACCACCATCATCCTCATCAGGACTTGCTCCTTACCGCCTTCTCGGCGTCCTTCTGCTGCACTGTTTTCTGCAGGGCTTCAGCGTGGATCTGCTCCAGCTGCTGGATCTTGAGGGCGTAGTCCTCGGCGGCCTTCGTCATCTGGGCCTCCAGGCGGGCCCGCTCCGCCTCCATCTCCGCCCGCAGCTGGCTCTGCGTCTCGGCCGAGCTGTTGTGGGCCTTGTCCAGCTTGGCCCGCAGCTCTGACAGCTGAGGGGACAGGGCAAATTTGGCAAAGCCAGGGTCAAGCTCATGGTCCAAATACGTGTGGTTATTTTTCACTTTTTCCCCCAAGTCATATGCTAGTGATATTCGAAATATACATGCTCATTTTTCACTTTTCCCCCATGTCATATGCTAGTGATATTCAAAATATACATGGCTCTTTTTCACTTTTCCCCCATGTCATATGCTAGTGATATTCGAAATATACTTTTTTTTCACTTTTCCCCCATGTCATATGCTAGTGATATTCGAAATATACATGCTTATTTTTCACTTTTCCCCCATGTCATATGCTAGTGATATTCGAAATATACATGCTTATTTTTCACTTTTCCCCCATGTCATATGCTAGTGATATTCGAAATATACATGCTTATTTTTCACTTTTCCCCCATGTCATATGCTAGTGATATTCGAAATATACATGGCTCGTCATATGCTAGTGATATTCAAATATACATGCTTATTTTTCACTTTTCCCCCATGTCATATGCTAGTGATATTCAAAATATACATGGCTCTTTTTCACTTTTCCCCCATGTCATATGCTAGTGATATTCGAAATATACATGCTTATTTTTCACTCTTTTCCTCATGGCAACACAGTCACACGCCAGTGACTGGCAACACAGTCATATGCTAGTGATATTCGAAATACATGGTTATTTTTATCTCTTTTCCTCATGGCAACACAGTCATATGCTAGTGATATTCGAAATACACATGGTTATTTTTCACTCTTTTCCTCATGGCAACACAGTCATATGCTAGTGATATTCGAAACATACATGGTTATTTATCACTCTTTTCCTCATGGCAACACAGTCATATGCTAGTGATATTCAAAATATACATGGTTATTTATCACTCTTTTCCTCATGGCAACACTTTCATACCTGAGTGACTGGCAACACAATCCTATGCTAGTTATATTAATAATAATAATAATAATGGGAATTTATATAGAGCTCTTTCTCACATGAGCTCAGTGCGCTTTACATTGATAACAAGAACATTAAAGGCAAACAAATAATGAATCATTAGAAAGTAAAATAAACACGATGCTTGCACGCAATGTTCTCTTTCTTCCTCACACACACACACACACACACACACACACACACACACACACACACACACACACACACACACACACATACACACAGTCATATTACTAGCGTATGACTGTTTGGCATGGGTAAAATGTTAAAAATAACCGTATGTATTTCGACCATAAGCACACCTACAGAAATTTCTCTGTCCTCTCACTGACAGAATAATGTGTACTAAGAATAAGTGTTATCCAAGTGCCAAAAATGTCTGATGACTCTGGATAATAATTAATGATAAAATGAAAGGTAAAAAAACTGTAAGACTATGAGAAAAGAAATGTCGACATGTTGGCACAGATTCTACATGGAGCAATGACTAAACCAATTTAAATCTATTCCATATTTTTGCCACAAATACAGAATAAAGAATGTGTGTACGCATGTGCACACATACTAACATTTTAAGCACTAAGCACTTTGTTTTTCTTGGGGGGGGGTTTCGAGAATGAGGCTCCAGTGCTTTATAAGTAATATTTTAGACTTTAAACTTTGTGTGGGGGGGGGGGGGGGGGGGGGTGCTTTACAGTATGATGTGCCTGTTAGTCTATAAAAAAAATGATAAGCTACACACACACACACACACACACACAAACAAAACATGCGCACACGCACTCACACACGCACACACATGTCCATCTTACGTCAGACACACAGACAATAGGATGAAAGAGAGTGGGGGGAAAGCCTACCTAAAAATAATATATTAAAAAAAAGAAGAGGGAAAAAAAAGAAAAGAACAAGGGAAAAAAAAAAGAAAAGGAACAAGGGAAAAGGGAGAAAAGGAAGGGGGAAAAAAGAAGAAAGGGTTAAAAATGAAGGCGGAAGTGGTGGTGAGTTGCATGATGAGTGAGCAAGATAGCGGATGAATGATTGGGTGTGGTGTGAGAGTTACATATTTGTTTTAATGTAAATTTATGTTTCATATTTGTATGTAATATTTTTATTTTGATATACCTCATCTTATTTTACACGGTGGAAAACAATTAAGCTTCCATGTGCGTTGTACAATGCCAATGGACAATAAAGAAACTTATGACTTATGACATGCGCGCGTGAACAGATGCAGAGAGAGAGACAGAAACAGAGGCAAAGAGAGAAGGATAAGACACGCCCACACACTTGCTGCTGCACATCACGCTGCACTGTTATAATCCAAACGGAAAACGTAATGCAGCGCACCATTCAGCAAGCAGCGACAGTGAATGAAACTATTCCCCCAATGTGTCAGCACCACAGGATGAATGAGCAACAGCTGAGAGAACCAGTGACACACTCCCCTAGTAGATATAAGGTCGGTCAGGTAATGAGGGCAACTAGGCCTCGCGGCCTCTGAAGTGCCCTTTCAATATAGTTTTTTTAGTATTGAGCACAGCTGTGATGGTTTTTGATGACACAATCAGTCATGTTGGTATCTCAATTCTGTCAATTTAGGGTCTTTGTCCAGGAGGTTTTTAAACTGGTTAAGGTTTGGTGCAAGCTTGATTTGTGCAGAGAGGTTATTCCAATACTTTGCAACTCTGTTAGCAAAAAAATGTTTTCTAATGTTAGTTCTGCTGTATTGTATTAGTATTTTTAATTCACAGCTTCAAGTTTTCGAATAGTTCGAGAGCTGAAACAATCTTTTGTTAGTAAAGTCAGTATTGTTAAAAATTTTATAAACATTTATCAGGTCTCCTCGCAGCCTCCTGTATTTTAAGGATGGCAAATCCAGCCACACAGACAATAGGATATAGCATGGCAGATGCTGCTAGCTGTCTACTACCGTATTTTACGGACTACAAAGCGCGCCTGATTATAAGGCGCACCCCCCAAATTTCACAGAATTCATATTTTGTTATTATAGTTTCTTACTATACTGGTCTCCAAAAGTTAAGGGCCGGTTTCTGTTTTCAGTAGCTTGATATCTATTTATTGTACACTAAGACAACAATGAAGAAAATGGCAAAACTTAGGCTACTCAATAACTTTCCTTCCTGTTGCACGTGCCTGAACCAGTTTTGCAGACATTGCAGTACAGCAACAGCGTTTTCAGGTACGCTTAAAATGTGGCAAATTCACGAGAATTTCACGAAAGTTTGGTCTCTTTTCGCTGAAGAATCAGGGCTGATGCAGGTTTCTTGCCTATTGCACGTGCAAGGCATGACTGTAGTGAACACTGCTGAGCAAAAGTTAGACACGAATGTGTATTTAAGGGCGGCAACCAGAGCTCTCAATAAGCATGCCTCCAAGACAGAAGAGAGAAGATCGTTCTTCCGGCCCTTAAATTTTGGAGACCAGTATATATTATCAGTCACATTATAAGGCGCAGGGGTCTAGGAAAAAAGTATCACCTTATAGTCCGTAAAATACGGTACATTTTACTTAGAAGAAAGTGGGAAGAGCACAAAGCACACACTGCGCATAAATGAGCATCAAAGATTACTAAGTGCAGTGGAGAACTGATAACTCAAAAACACTGGATAACTCATAATAATGTTCGGGTCCCACTATAATAATCTCTATGTTGAAAAGTCTTTTTAACTCAAAATAAAATGTCAGTCCCTTCAATTTTGAGTTAAGGGATTTTTACTGTAATAGCAATATGAAGGGGGGGGGGAGGGGGGAATGATTCATATCTTCAGCTTATCAGCTCTGCTTGCCTTGTTTGATAGCAGGTGCTAACCCACAGTTTGAAATAAGAAATGACAGATTCTGTATCCCTCCCTGCTCTTTACCTGAAAATTATAGGTAGGTTTTCATTTGTCAATCTTGAACAGTTACTTCGGTTTCTAAAAGCGTGTCAAGCAAACCTTACATATTATTATTTTACTCAACTTATCAGGATCAGGATCAATACGTCACAGGTGCCAATACTGGCAATAGTCGTGACGGCAAGTTAAGAGTTTTAGAGTTTTCATTTTAAACAGACAAAATGATGAGGAGAACATATAACATTTGATTAAAATATTACTGTTATCCAGGGACGGTATTCATGTCGAGATAGCATGAGACTTAGCATGATGCTAACTTAGAAGCTCTTCCAAAAGTCCTATTAAATCCTATAGGACATTGGAAGAGCTTCTAAGTTAGCATCATGCTAAGTCTCATGCTATCTCAACGTGAATACAGGCCCAGTACTTTAACATAATATCATTGGTATTTCAATAAATAGCGTGTATTTCTCCATACCTTTTCTCTCCAATGTTTCTTCTTATAAGGCAAGGTTTGTGCCCTGTCTATATGTTAAAAGGTGGAAGTTGATGGGTGGGTGGGGGTGGGGGGTCTTACCTGTCGGTTGAGCTGGGCCATGCGGTTATCGAAGCTGGCACGTTCAGCAGCGAAGGCCTCCTCCTTCAGCCTGGTGAGGTGCTCCAGGGCCGCTCGCTTCTCATCGTCCTTCTGGGCTGTTAGCTCCTGCCGCAACTTGCTACACTCAGCCCTGACATCCAACAGTCATCACGATCACCATAATCATCACCATCATCATCATCATCATCCAAATGATACTTATCAGTATCATCAGCATCAGCATCATATTCATCAAATTCATCATCATCTTGCATTGTTGTTTCTTTTTTTCCTGTGTGTCTTTGAGCAACATTACTCTTCTTACAAAACCCAAGTTGCTGAAATGTTAATTTGATGTGATTATACTTGTACCACACACACAAAATATAGATATAATTTCCTTTTCTTTTCTAGAAACACCTGGCTAAACACTAAGGTCTCGAAGGAAATAACTCCTTTTTAATAGAACAGGGGATAAAGAAAAGAGGCAGGGAGAGAGGTGGGAGAAGGGACACACACACACACACACACACACACACACACACACACACACACACACACACACACACACACACACACACACACAAAGTGAGAGAGAGAGAGAGAGAGAGAGAGAGAGAGAGAGAGAGAGAGAGAGAGAGAGAGAGAGAGAGAGAGAGAGAGAGAGGGAGAGAGAGAGAGAGAGAGAGAGAGAGAGAGAGAGAGAGAGAGAGAGAGAGAGAGGGGAGAGAGAGAGAGAGAGAGAGAGAGAGAGAGAGAGAGAGAGAGAGAGAGAGAGATGGAGAGAGAGAGAGAGAGAGAGAGAGAGAGAGAGAGAGAGAGAGAGAATACAAATGTTTTATTGAGGGTAATAAGGATGAGCTACAGGGAGGGAGGGAGGGGGGGGGGGGCAGACAGATTGAGAGAAACAAGGATCATATGAAAACAGAATACAGAAGCACAAACAAGCAAAAGTGCTGGAACATACACAGTACACAAAACAGGACAACCAGATAAACATATACAACTAGAGTACCAAGGAGGGTTGGATACCCCTCAAAATGACGCAAGTATGACGTGATTTCTCTACAATCTCTACGATTTCAAGGAGGGGGGGAGGGGGGATGGGGGGATACCTGTTAGTACTCTAGACTTAAATAGACAATAGACAATAGACACAGCCACAGCACTACTGACTTCATGGTCTGTGTCCACTTGGCGTCCAGTTCAGCGGCCAGCTGCTCCAGCCTGGACTTCAGCTCCACCTGCCACTCCGCCATCTTGCCATTGTGCAGCACCTGCAGCTTCTCCAGTTCACCCTGTGGAGTAGACACACAACACAGAGATAGACACCAGTTTATCCTGTGGGATAGACACACACAACACAGAGATAGACACCAGTTTACCCTGTGGGATAGACACACACAACACAGAGATAGACACCAGTTCACCCTGTGGAGTAGACACACAACACAGAGATAGACACCAGTTCACCCTGTGGGATAGACACACACAACACAGAGATAGACACCAGTTCACCCTGTGGGATACACACACAACACAGAGATAGACACCAGACACCAGTTCACCCTGTGGATAGACACACACAACACAGAGATAGACACCAGTTTACCCTGTGGGATAGACACACACAACACAGAGATAGACACCAGTTTACCCTGTGGGATACACACACAACACAGAGATAGACACCAGTTCACCCTGTGGGATACACACACAACACAGAGATAGACACAGTTCACCCTGTGGGATAGACACACACAACACAGAGATAGACACCAGTTTACCCTGTGGTATACACACACAACACAGAGATAGACACCAGTTTACCCTGTGGGATAGACACACACAACACAGAGATAGACACCAGTTCACCCTGTGGGATAGACACACACAACACAGAGATAGACACCAGTTCACCCTGTGGTACACACACACACTGCAGCTTCTCCAGTTCACCCTGTGGTATAGACACACACAACACAGAGATAGACACCAGTTCACCCTGTGGGATAGACACACACAACACAGAGATAGACACCAGTTTACCCTGTGGGATAGAGATAGACACACACACAACACAGAGATAGACATCAGTTCACCCTGTGGGATACACACACACAACACAGAGATAGACATCAGTTCACCCTGTGGGATACACACACAACACAGAGATAGACACCAGTTCACCCTGTGGGATACACACACACAACACAGAGATAGACATCAGTTCACCCTGTGGGATAGACACACACAACACAGAGATAGACATCAGTTCACCCTGTGGGATAGACACACACAACACAGAGATAGACACCAGTTCACCCTGTGGGATACACACACACAACACAGAGATAGACATCAGTTCACCCTGTGGGATACACACACACACACAGAGATAGACATCAGTTCACCCTGTGGGATAGACACACAACACAGAGATAGACACCAGTTTACCCTGTGGGATACACACACAACACAGAGATAGACACCAGTTCACCCTGTGGGATACACACACAACACAGAGATAGACACCAGTTCACCCTGTGGGATAGACACACACAACACAGAGATAGACACCAGTTCACCCTGTGGGATACACACACAACACAGAGATAGACACCAGTTCACCCTGTGGGATACACACACAACACAGAGATAGACACCAGTTCACCCTGTGGGATACACACACAACACAGAGATAGACACCAGTTCACCCTGTGGGATACACACACACAACACAGAGATAGACACCAGTTCACCCTGTGGGATACACACACAACACAGAGATAGACACCAGTTCACCCTGTGGGATACACACACACAACACAGAGATAGACATCAGTTCACCCTGTGGGATAGACACACAACACAGAGATAGACACCAGTTCACCCTGTGGGATAGACACACACAACACAGAGATAGACACCAGTTCACCCTGTGGGATAGACACACACAACACAGAGATAGACATCAGTTCACCCTGTGGGATAGACACACACAACACAGAGATAGACACCAGTTCACCCTGTGGGATAGACACACAACACAGAGATAGACACCAGTTCACCCTGTGGGATAGACACACACAACACAGAGATAGACACCAGTTTACCCTGTGGGATACACACACAACACAGAGATAGACACCAGTTCACCCTGTGGGATAGACACACACAACACAGAGATAGACACCAGTTCACCCTGTGGGATAGACACACAACACAGAGATAGACAACAGTTCACCCTGTGGGATACACACACAACACAGAGATAGACACCAGTTCACCCTGTGGGATAGACACACACAACACAGAGATAGACACCAGTTCACCCTGTGGGATAGACACACACAACACAGAGATAGACACCAGTTCACCCTGTGGGATAGACACACACAACACAGAGATAGACACCAGTTCACCCTGTGGGATAGACACACACAACACAGAGATAGACACCAGTTCACCCTGTGGGATACACACACAACACAGAGATAGACACAGTTCACCCTGTGGGAACACACACAACACAGAGATAGACATCAGTTCACCCTGTGGGATACACACACAACACAGAGATAGACACAGTTCACCCTGTGGGATACACACACAACACAGAGATAGACAACAGTTCACCCTGTGGGATACACACACAACACAGAGATAGACATCAGTTCACCCTGTGGGATAGACACACACACACAGAGATAGACATCAGTTCACCCTGTGGGATAGACACACAACACAGAGATAGACACCAGTTCACCCTGTGGGATAGACACACAACACAGAGATAGACACCAGTTCACCCTGTGGGATAGACACACACAACACAGAGATAGACACCAGTTCACCCTGTGGGATACACACACAACACAGAGATAGACACCAGTTCACCCTGTGGGATAGACACACACAACACAGAGATAGACACCAGTTCACCCTGTGGGATAGACACACACAACACAGAGATAGACACCAGTTCACCCTGTGGGATACACACACAACACAGAGATAGACACCAGTTCACCCTGTGGGATACACACACACAACACAGAGATAGACACCAGTTCACCCTGTGGGATAGACACACACAACACAGAGATAGACACCAGTTCACCCTGTGGGATAGACACACAACACAGAGATAGACACCAGTTCACCCTGTGGGATAGACACACACAACACAGAGATAGACACCAGTTCACCCTGTGGGATAGACACACACAACACAGAGATAGACACCAGTTCACCCTGTGGGATAGACACACACAACACAGAGATAGACACCAGTTCACCCTGTGGGATACACACACAACACAGAGATAGACACCAGTTCACCCTGTGGGATACACACACACAACACAGAGATAGACACCAGTTCACCCTGTGGGATACACACACAACACAGAGATAGACATCAGTTCACCCTGTGGGATACACACACACACACAGAGATAGACATCAGTTCACCCTGTGGGATACACACACAACACAGAGATAGACATCAGTTCACCCTGTGGGATACACACACACAACACAGAGATAGACACCAGTTCACCCTGTGGGATACACACACACAACACAGAGATAGACATCAGTTCACCCTGTGGGATAGACACACACAACACAGAGATAGACACCAGTTCACCCTGTGGGATAGACACACACACACAGAGATAGACATCAGTTCACCCTGTGGGATACACACACAACACAGAGATAGACACCAGTTCACCCTGTGGGATACACACACAACACAGAGATAGACACCAGTTCACCCTGTGGGATACACACACACAACACAGAGATAGACACCAGTTCACCCTGTGGGATACACACACAACACAGAGATAGACATCAGTTCACCCTGTGGGATACACACACAACACAGAGATAGACACCAGTTCACCCTGTGGGATACACACACACACACAGAGATAGACACCAGTTCACCCTGTGGGATACACACACAACACAGAGATAGACACCAGTTCACCCTGTGGGATACACACACAACACAGAGATAGACACCAGTTCACCCTGTGGGATACACACACAACACAGAGATAGACACCAGTTCACCCTGTGGGATACACACACAACACAGAGATAGACACCAGTTCACCCTGTGGGATACACACACAACACAGAGATAGACACCAGTTCACCCTGTGGGATACACACACACAACACAGAGATAGACACCAGTTCACCCTGTGGGATAGACACACACAACACAGAGATAGACACCAGTTTACCCTGTGGGATACACACACACAACACAGAGATAGACACCAGTTCACCCTGTGGGATAGACACACACAACACAGAGATAGACACCAGTTCACCCTGTGGGATACACACACAACACAGAGATAGACACCAGTTCACCCTGTGGGATACACACACAACACAGAGATAGACACCAGTTCACCCTGTGGGATACACACACAACACAGAGATAGACACCAGTTCACCCTGTGGGATAGACACACACAACACAGAGATAGACACCAGTTCACCCTGTGGGATACACACACAACACAGAGATAGACACCAGTTCACCCTGTGGGATACACACACACACACAGAGATAGACACCAGTTCACCCTGTGGGATAGACACACAACACAGAGATAGACACCAGTTCACCCTGTGGGATAGACACACACAACACAGAGATAGACACCAGTTCACCCTGTGGGATAGACACACACAACACAGAGATAGACACCAGTTCACCCTGTGGGATAGACACACACAACACAGAGATAGACACCAGTTCACCCTGTGGGATACACACACAACACAGAGATAGACACCAGTTCACCCTGTGGGATACACACACACAACACAGAGATAGACATCAGTTCACCCTGTGGGATAGACACACACAACACAGAGATAGACACCAGTTCACCCTGTGGGATACACACACAACACAGAGATAGACACCAGTTCACCCTGTGGGATACACACACAACACAGAGATAGACACCAGTTCACCCTGTGGGATACACACACAACACAGAGATAGACATCAGTTCACCCTGTGGGATACACACACAACACAGAGATAGACATCAGTTCACCCTGTGGGATACACACACACAACACAGAGATAGACATCAGTTCACCCTGTGGGATACACACACAACACAGAGATAGACATCAGTTCACCCTGTGGGATACACACACAACACAGAGATAGACAACAGTTCACCCTGTGGGATACACACACAACACAGAGATAGACATCAGTTCACCCTGTGGGATAGACACACAACACAGAGATAGACACCAGTTCACCCTGTGGGATAGACACACACAACACAGAGATAGACACCAGTTCACCCTGTGGGATAGACACACACAACACAGAGATAGACACCAGTTCACCCTGTGGGATAGACACACACAACACAGAGATAGACACCAGTTCACCCTGTGGGATAGACACACACAACACAGAGATAGACACCAGTTCACCCTGTGGGATACACACACAACACAGAGATAGACACCAGTTCACCCTGTGGGATACACACACAACACAGAGATAGACACCAGTTCACCCTGTGGGATAGACACACACAACACAGAGATAGACATCAGTTCACCCTGTGGGATAGACACACACAACACAGAGATAGACACCAGTTCACCCTGTGGGATACACACACAACACAGAGATAGACACCAGTTCACCCTGTGGGATACACACACAACACAGAGATAGACATCAGTTCACCCTGTGGGATAGACACACAACACAGAGATAGACACAGTTCACCCTGTGGGATAGACACACAGAGATAGACATCAGTTCACCCTGTGGGATAGACACACACAACACAGAGATAGACATCAGTTCACCCTGTGGGATAGACACACACAACACAGAGATAGACACCAGTTCACCCTGTGGGATAGACACACACAACACAGAGATAGACACCAGTTCACCCTGTGGGATAGACACACACAACACAGAGATAGACACCAGTTCACCCTGTGGGATAGACACACACAACACAGAGATAGACAACAGTTCACCCTGTGGGATACACACACAACACAGAGATAGACACCAGTTCACCCTGTGGGATAGACACACAACACAGAGATAGACATCAGTTCACCCTGTGGGATAGACACACACAACACAGAGATAGACACCAGTTCACCCTGTGGGATACACACACAACACAGAGATAGACACCAGTTCACCCTGTGGGATACACACACACACACAGAGATAGACACCAGTTCACCCTGTGGGATAGACACACACAACACAGAGATAGACACCAGTTCACCCTGTGGGATAGACACACACAACACAGAGATAGACACCAGTTCACCCTGTGGGATAGACACACACAACACAGAGATAGACACCAGTTCACCCTGTGGGATAGACACACACAACACAGAGATAGACACCAGTTCACCCTGTGGGATACACACACAACACAGAGATAGACACCAGTTCACCCTGTGGGATACACACACAACACAGAGATAGACATCAGTTCACCCTGTGGGATACACACACAACACAGAGATAGACACCAGTTCACCCTGTGGGATACACACACAACACAGAGATAGACACCAGTTCACCCTGTGGGATAGACACACACAACACAGAGATAGACACCAGTTCACCCTGTGGGATAGACACACACAACACAGAGATAGACACCAGTTCACCCTGTGGGATAGACACACACAACACAGAGATAGACACCAGTTCACCCTGTGGGATAGACACACACAACACAGAGATAGACACCAGTTCACCCTGTGGGATACACACACAACACAGAGATAGACACCAGTTCACCCTGTGGGATACACACACAACACAGAGATAGACACCAGTTCACCCTGTGGGATACACACACAACACAGAGATAGACATCAGTTCACCCTGTGGGATACACACACAACACAGAGATAGACATCAGTTCACCCTGTGGGATACACACACAACACAGAGATAGACATCAGTTCACCCTGTGGGATACACACACAACACAGAGATAGACACAGTTCACCCTGTGGGATAGACACACAACACAGAGATAGACATCAGTTCACCCTGTGGGATACACACACAACACAGAGATAGACACCAGTTCACCCTGTGGGATACACACACAACACAGAGATAGACACCAGTTCACCCTGTGGGATACACACACAACACAGAGATAGACACCAGTTCACCCTGTGGGATACACACACAACACAGAGATAGACACCAGTTCACCCTGTGGGATACACACACAACACAGAGATAGACACCAGTTCACCCTGTGGGATACACACACACAACACAGAGATAGACACCAGTTCACCCTGTGGGATACACACACAACACAGAGATAGACACCAGTTCACCCTGTGGGATACACACACAACACAGAGATAGACACCAGTTCACCCTGTGGGATACACACACAACACAGAGATAGACATCAGTTCACCCTGTGGGATACACACACAACACAGAGATAGACATCAGTTCACCCTGTGGGATACACACACAACACAGAGATAGACACCAGTTCACCCTGTGGGATAGACACACACAACACAGAGACAGACATCAGAGATAGACATCACCCTGTGGGATAGACACACAACACAGAGATAGACACCAGTTCACCCTGTGGGATACACACACAACACAGAGATAGACACCAGTTCACCCTGTGGGATACACACACAACACAGAGATAGACACCAGTTCACCCTGTGGGATACACACACAACACAGAGATAGACACCAGTTCACCCTGTGGGATAGACACACACAACACAGAGATAGACATCAGTTCACCCTGTGGGATAGACACACAACACAGAGATAGACACCAGTTCACCCTGTGGGATAGACACACAACACAGAGATAGACACCAGTTCACCCTGTGGGATAGACACACACAACACAGAGATAGACACCAGTTTACCCTGTGGGATAGACACACACAACACAGAGATAGACACCAGTTTACCCTGTGGGATAGACACACACAACACAGAGATAGACACCAGTTTACCCTGTGGGATAGACACACAACACAGAGATAGACATCAGTTCACCCTGTGGGATACACACACAACACAGAGATAGACACAGTTCACCCTGTGGGATAGACACACACAACACAGAGATAGACATCAGTTCACCCTGTGGGATAGACACACACAACACAGAGATAGACATCAGTTCACCCTGTGGGATAGACACACAACACAGAGATAGACATCAGTTCACCCTGTGGGATAGACACACACAACACAGAGATAGACATCACCAGTTCACCCTGTGGGATAGACACACACACACAGAGATAGACACCAGTTTACCCTGTGGGATAGACACACACAACACAGAGATAGACACCAGTTTACCCTGTGGGATAGACACACACACACAGAGATAGACACCAGTTCACCCTGTGGGATAGACACACACAACACAGAGATAGACACCAGTTCACCCTGTGGGATACACACACAACACAGAGATAGACACCAGTTCACCCTGTGGGATAGACACACACAACACAGAGATAGACACCAGTTCACCCTGTGGGATAGACACACAACACAGAGATAGACACCAGTTCACCCTGTGGGATACACACACAACACAGAGATAGACACCAGTTCACCCTGTGGGATAGACACACACAACACAGAGATAGACACCAGTTCACCCTGTGGGATAGACACACACAACACAGAGATAGACACCAGTTCACCCTGTGGGATAGACACACACAACACAGAGATAGACACCAGTTTACCCTGTGGGATAGACACACACAACACAGAGATAGACACCAGTTTACCCTGTGGGATAGACACACACAACACAGAGATAGACACCATCCTGCCATTGTGCAGCACTTGGATTCACCGGTTTACCCTGTAGCATAGATAGGGTGGAGAAGGAAAGAAGGAGACAGACCTACAGACACACAGACTGAGAGCGAGACACACAGAGAGAGACAGAGAGATACAAAATCATCAATTTTGTCCAAGAAATTGTTAGGACACTGGAGAAGACAAATTGGACAACTGATCAGGCCTCAAAGAAAGAAACTTCTATCCTATAATCGCAGACCCAAAATAAAACTGGTCTAAACACCCCTGATAAGCAAGCTGCAGCAGGAATCAGTAGCAAAGGATAGGCACAGCAAATGCAGAAAATATACAGACTGAGAGATTCAAACAGACATCAGAAATGGAATGAAAGGGACTCTGAGTAAAGATGTGTGTAAGGTGGGGGGGGGGGGGGAGAGACAAAGACAGACAAACAGATCCACAGAAGTGGTGGGTGGAGTTCAGGTTTTAAAAAAATGATGACATAGGTTTTCTTTTTGAAGTTGAATCCAACACAATGTCCATGCCTGTTCTGCTATCACCTTGTGACAATCAAAATGCTTTATAGTAACTACTCTGGGAATACAAGAACAGTGTACATCCTTTGGTCTATATTTACCCAGTGTGGAAAACGGTCTTTATATAATAATGAGACAGCAACCAGTCATGAACCATGGCCAATCCCCATTTCCTGCCACCCATTTTCACACCCTCTCCTTCCCAGTGTTGACAAGGTAATAAGTGGGTGGAGTGAATACTTTAAAAAAAAAAATATATATATACATTTATTTGCTTTTTCTTTTGCCCTCAGAGCTTCCACCGGGTGCTATCCCATGCCTGGGTAATGGAAGGAAACAGATCTCTAACGCGCCAGCCCTTTAGAAGATTGAAATGAAGATAAACTCATCACAGCTAAGTTAAGCTGTTTAGTTAAGTGACTGAAATTAGAAATCTTAGATAAAAATACAACCAAGCATTTCTTTCTAAAAATATTTTGGCGGGATGTTCTTTGTAGTATTTTTAATATATTTCTTCCATCAGATTTATGGTAAAAAGATATTTTTGTTGAACAGTATACCATGCAACTTATTTAGTAGAAAAGGTTCTTAAATAGTACACTTTTCATCACAAACATAAACATAAATGCTCATGAGTGAAAATCTGACACGGGAAACAGAATATAACTATAATTGTCTTATAGGCCTAAAATTATTGCTTGAGACTGTTGTTTATGAAAGGTTTCTCATGTAAAGTTGGCTTGAAAAAAATCCTGAAACTTAACGTTCCTCCCGGAACAGCTATGTGTAATATTCAAAGAGAGAGAGAGATAAAGAGAGTGAGTGTGTGTGCATGTGTGTGTATGTGCGCGACCATATTTACTTCTTGTAGCATAGTGTGTTCATGTAGGACAGAGAAGGGCAGGAATACGACTGAATAATTATGCACTTATGATACTAGTGTCTAAGATTATATTATGTTCATGAAAGTATCATCATCATTGTAAACGGTGAAACAAATACCCATGCACGAGTATTTATCAATTACTTTACATGCTTTAAGCCATGACAACCTTGAAGGAAAACAATATTGCAATCATTGGCTTTGCGCGTAGTTAGCCTGCACAGCAGCAAGAGCAATGCCTTGAGACAACCTGGTGTGTGTATCCGTGGATGTCTGCCAGGCAGTAGGCTTTAAAGACCCACCAGATCATGTGTCAAAATCACGGGTTTCACATGTTTTCCCTCTTATAGCTGGTAAGAAAACTTGTTTTGACCAGGTTTGACTCCCATACAAATGCCCCCAAATTGAAAACGAAACATTATTTTAAAGAGCAGCCTCAATTTCAAGTTGGGGGCATTTGTATGTGGGTCTCAGTTACCCAGAAAAAAACCAAGGGACACAGAGAGTAATTCTCTCTGCTTTTATCAGGGACTTTTATGAAACAACACCAACGCCCCACTGTTAGCTTAGCATTGCAGTAGCCGCAGTAGTTTCACATCGTCCTTGGACAATCCCACATCCTCCCCATTCTGATTTCATCATACCTTTAAACTGGCAACAAAATAATATGAAAGATAGCAGCCTACACACACACACACACACACACACACACACACACACACACACACACACACACACACACACACCTGGGTACAGCGGATTGTTCCTCTCACTCTGCACTAGGCCTGACGGTCTGAACCTGGAGTCTTTCGGATGAGACGATAAACCGATGTCCCATGTGCCCATGGACTTAGCACACGTTAATACCAGTGACAACGAAAAAGTTGTGATTTGGTCAACATTTACCCCTCCCCCTTTCCTTCCTCATCAGTCATACAAAAATCGCATCCCAAAAAAAAATTGGGTGGCGCGCTTCTCGTTGCGACGCGCTCTCCAGGTGCGAGCAACTCGAATTTCACAGAGACACCTCTGTGACTATAAAGTACATAATACCTAATACCACACACACACACACATTACACTGATTATTACTCGAAGTATTAATGTGCCTTTGTATCTTGTTATATATGTATATATGTATTTGAGCGTGTAGAGGTCTGTTTATGAGAGAGAGAGAGAGAGAGAGAGAGAGAGAGAGAGAGAGAGAGAGAGAGAGAGAGAGAGAGAGAGAGAGAGAGAGAGAGAGAGAGAGAGAGAGAGAGAGAGAGAGAGAGAGAGAGAGAGAGAGAGAGAGAGAGAGAGAGAGAGAGAGAGAGAGAGAGAGAGAGAGAGAGAGAGAGAGAGAGAGAGAGAGAGAGAGAGAGAGAGAGAGAGAGAGAGAGAGAGAGAGAGAGAGAGAGAGAGAGAGAGAGAGAGACAGAGAGAGGCAGAGAGAGCATATGAGTATTCGGGGGGGTGCGTGCATGAACTTATTAATGTTTTTTCTTATTAAATCATGTTGATTTTCTTCTTTAATTTTTTGTGTTATAGATGGCTTGATCAGTTGGTGTAAAAAAGCAAACCATTATTGCTTATTCAATGTTCCATCTGCCAAAAAATAATTTTTACTTTGACTTTGACTTTGACACACACACACACACACACACACACACACATATATATATATATATATATATATACACACACACACACACACACACACACACACACACACACACACACACACACACACACACACACACACAGACGAAAAGAGACAGCAGACAAGTAGAAGGGAACAGATTGTCGGAGAGAGACAGGATGGGGGGGGGGGGGGGGGGGGTTTATGGAGGGAGAGAGAGAAGGGGTACTAAAGGAGGAAGAGCGAAACCCCTTCTGTGTTGACAACATGAAAAGCCCTTTGACATTATCACACAGCGCTATCAACCAGCCAATTGGGGCACCCCCACTTAGTCCTGCTTCCTTCCTCCAGTCCACTTTCATGTTCTCAATGCTTCCCCACCCCCACACCTCTCTACCCCTTCCCCATCTCACCCCCACCCCCACCCCCCTCTACATTCTGTTCTTGTATACCAATCGTCTTCCACTATATGCAAATAAATCGTCTCACACACACACACACACACACACCACACACACACACACACACACACACACACACACACACACCACACACACACACACACACACTCCATACACACACACACACACACACACACACACACACACACACACACACACACACACACACACACACACACACACACACACACACACACACACTCCATACACACACACACACACTCCACACACACACAGAATCATTTCAAATTTTTGTGTTGGGGTACCTAAATAGTCCCATAGAAATTTTGAACTTCCAGTGCAAACCTCAGCCAAGGAAGACTCACAAAACCGAAATTTCCAAATTTCTTTGTGCTATATATTTCATGTCCGAGCTGTATCTCATGAACCAGTGGACAGAATGGCTTCAATGTTGTGTGGTGGCGTACCACAGTGCAGGAATGGCCCCATAGAAAAAATATAAACGTGCTGACCTTCATCTTGAAGTTTGACCTTGAAAAACGAAATGTCTTCTTGAGGCCATATCTTTCACATCATTTGACTTACAATTTTCAAACTTGGGATGGGAGACCATTAGCTAATGGTGATTTAGAATATTAGGTACCAATCAAGGTCAAGGTCAAGGACATAGACCTTGGAGGTGTTAAATCGGTGTTTTGGCGATATCTTTCACTTTTTGTTTTCAGTTACCGGCTTCAAAGTTGACAGGCAGGCAAACTACCTGAACGTCATGTGTGGTGCAAAGCATTGATTATCCTAATTACCTTGACCTTGACTTTTGAACTTCTCTTTTTTACCTGTGGCTGTAGTTTGGACACCATTAGGTTTGCACCCACAAAATCATATATATTCTTGATCAGCGTGACCTAAGGAATGCAGTTGGAGACATTTAAAAGCCACTTGACATCAACCTTTATATTTGACCTTGAAGCCATTTATATAATTATGAAAACAGACTGTAACTCAAAACCAAATACCCATAGCTTGAAAACAGTTGGCTGTAGACTACCTTAAGCCATATACATGCATGATCAGCATCACTTGGCGGATACAGTGGAAGACATTCTGAAGTGCTATTCTGGTGACATGACTGCTATTATGAAGACCCGGGCTATTTGCATAAAACGAACAATTGTAGTATGAAAACAATTGGTTGTAAACCACTTTAGCCATAATATATTTGCAATCAACATCACTGGAGGAATTTAGTGGGACACATTTTGAAGTGCTGTGCTGGTGACTGCTATTCTGAAGACCGGGTCCAATTGCATAAAAAACAATTACCATGCACATTCATGATCAACATCACCGGGGAATGCAGTGTGAGACATTTCGAAGTGCTATTCTGGCAACTGCTATTCCAAAGACCTGTACCGGGGAAAAGCTGCCGCGAAGCGTAGCGAATGCGGGGCGTAGCTGCTAGTTATAATGATAAGATACTGTACAAACGATTGCGGGGATAAATGACGATGCCATATTACAATTAAAGGCGTGTGGCTAACAGCAGAGTCTGATATATCACTGTTTCTGTTCGCCTTGGCATGAGGCTGTGTCAGATCAGTTGACATAAGCTAGAACACCAAGGCTACATCAAAATGTTATGTTCTGCATGGTTGTGTGGGGATTGCCTTAAGCCATGACAAGCTCCTAGCATAACACCATCAATCTAAAACTCCTCCGAAGTCGGAGTGTGGCTGCCCACGTGGCGGGGTAATCAAACAACGGTCACACACGTAATGTTCTCATTCCTAGCTGGCGCATTTGTTACCATAGTGTCCAAGTGCTTCGGCTGGTGGGATGATCCCTGGAGACTTTAAGCCAGGGTAAGACAACAAACAACAACTGTTTCTATAATTCTGCTGTAACACCATGATGTGAATTTCGACCTTTCCCCCAAAAATAGATTGTGTTGGGATTACTTTGTTGCCCCCAGGGGATAATAGCAGGGACAGGTAGCAGGCCAACCCTCTTTGGTAATAGTTGTTGCCCCCAGGGGATAATAGCAGGGACAGGTAGCAGGCCAACCCTCTTTGGTAATAGTTGTTGCCCCCAGGGGATAATAGCAGGGACAGGTAGCAGGCCAACCCTCTTTGGTAATAGTTGTTGCCCCCAGGGGATAATAGCAGGGACAGGTAGCAGGCCAACCCTCTTTGGTAATAGCATTAAGCTTTTTGTTAAATCCATGATTCGCACAAACCCCTACCAGAAACATGCATTTTATGTTGGTTGAATTCTTCATAATAGTAGCGGCTGCTGTTCGGTTTGTCGTGTTGCCGTACAAGTTGATGTGTAAGCTTATTAAGTTCCGCGTACCTCCGGTTTTCCATTCTATCACCTCTGATTGTGACTGCAAAGTATGATGCTATCAACTAACCGCTGTACAGAGTCTGCACGTTGTGCTTACGTCAGAGTAGATAGAGTTACGTGGGGGTGGGGGGTGGGGGGGACAGGTCGGCGGACTAAAACAAACTTTCTATTCGGTTCGTGGAAGATAATGGGGGGGGGGGGGGGGGGGGGGGGGGGCGGCCAGAATAGACGGTAAAATCGGGTCTACAAAAAAAGTAAACATATCAAGCGCTTTTATCAGTGATGGACTAAATTTAGAAAGCTGCTGTTAAAACTGCGTTTATTCCAGGGCAGCAGAACCTAGTCCGCCAACATGGTTGGGAGATGAGTCGGGAGATGAGTGATACCCAATTCTGCCCCGCGCCTCCTTCAGAGACAAATGAGGCTGTATGTCAGGCAGCACGTCAATAAGATAGCAGGCGTCAGACAAGAAACTCTTGTGCCAGTTATCAGACGGACGTAAGCTTGCTTGGTGAAATATAAACAGCAGGTTTCAAGGCTGCAAACCCTCCCAGCTCGATTTTGGAGAGTGCATGCTGTGACTGATCATGAGTACAGTAGCACTGTACTCAATTTATTGCAGAATCACAGTCATAAAATCCCATCTTGCTCAGGCTGTTGTAGGGGCATGGAAGTGTCAACTTGCTCGGTTTAATTTATTGTACACTGCAAGGAATTTTAATTTTCCAACTTGCTATCATTGTTCACGTACAGAGGTGGAGAATTTTTATTTTTCCAAATACAAATTTACCTATTTAATGCGCTACCATATTGCCCCTGTAATAGAACAGAACAAATTTTTTATTGTCGTAAGAAAACAAGAGGTTTTGTGGGACACAAATGGTTAGGAAATATTCAAAGAATTTGGCACCATATGGTTACTGTATGGTTGTTCACTATAGTAAAATTGTTATATCAACTTTTAACAACTTATTTATCCCGAACATCGTCATCACCCACATGTTTACCCTATTATCAGTTTGATTACTCCGATAAAGGGTAAGTGACCTCCGACAGGACACCATGAACATCATCATCAACATTCGTCTCGGTACTTGAGGGCTATGCCTGAGAGAGTTGTAAACATAATCGTCATCAGTATTTGTTTGAAATATCAAACCATTCAACAGCAACAAAAACAGAATGTTAACGATTTTATAATTGTCATAACATCATACACCTTTTTATCGATTATATTTCATGTTGTTATTATAAACAAAATAAGAAATAAATGTACAAATAAGTAATAAATCTGTGCATGGACTCCCTGAGCATAGCCTTTACAAAATAAAAGGATCCAATTTTATTCGCCGCATTTCAGGTTATGTTTTCTAGTAGCGAAGCACAAATGTATGTGTTGAGCAAGTACGGGTTGGATGTCTTCAATTACAAGGAGCTCGGATATTGGTGCCCTGCATATGTTTATAGGTTTACCCATTTCGGCCAACCGTTTCCTTAGTGTAGTGCGTTGATTGTCGTATAATGAACAGCTATTCAGGAAGTGTAGCTCGTCTTCTACCGCGCTGCATGTGGGGCATAATCTATCCTCTCTTTGCGTGTTCGTATAGCGACCTCTCTCAATGGCTAAATCATGTGCGCTGATTCGCAATTTTGTTAAGGCAGTTCTAAAATTTATATCCATGCTTTGATCAAAATATGGTGCCTGTTTGTAAACATTGGTAACTGTTTTATAGAATTGGAGTTTAGACATATTATCATTCTTTTGTTTCCTCCAGAAGTTTTCATAAAGTGATTTAAGTTTGTTATTAATGACATGTTTGAGTCTGTGTAAACTAAATGTTCCCTGATTTTCCCAAACGTGGTCTAATCCTATGAGTGACAAGGAGTGTCTAATAAAGTGTGTCCACCTGTCATTTGAGTGGTCTATTCTGATGTTTGTTTGGTAGATTTCCTGTTGATAAAAGTTATCTGACTCCAGAATATGAAACCAAAAGGAGATTGTTTGTAGAGTAACTTTAAGAGTTATTGGAAATCTACCCAGTTCACCAAGTACTGGGAGTGCCATTGCTTTTTTATGAACGCCTAGAATTTGTCTGCAGAATTTGATGTGTACCTTTTCCAGCGGGAACGAATTTGTTAAACTGGTTTGAAATAAATGGTTGACTTTGGGATCTCGATTCTCTTCATTTAAGTATTGGTAGGATAGTGGAAACCATACTTCTGCGCCGTAGGTTACGATTGGGGAAACTAGTGCATCATACAGTGTTGTCACTGTCGACAAGCTAATGTTTTGACCATAAAAGGCTCTCTTCAGAGAATGAGCAGCTTGAGCAGCTTTGTTGCCTTGTTTTGCAAGGTGGTCCTGTGCCTCCTTGAAGTGGCCCCTTTTATGAAATACCACTCCTAGATATTTATATTGATCAGCTCTCTCAATAACATTATCACCACATTTGAAGTAAATGGGTATCTTCGAGTCGGTCTTGGTAAATATGACAACTTTCGTTTTGTCTAAATTGATTTTCATTCCCCAGTCTAGACAATATTTGTGTAAATTATTTAGTTTATGTTGGAGGCCCTGTTTTGTCGTGGACAGAATTGCTAGATCATCTGCATATAGTACTAGTAGACATGGGATTTCTGTTTCAGTCCCCTTTGTATCAGTATCTCTTCACAGACAGAATTGCTAGATCATCTGCATATAGTAGACATGGGATTTCTGTTTCAGTCCCCTTTGTATCAGTATCTCTTCACAGACATAATTGCTAGATCATCTGCATATAGTAGACGTGGGATTTCTGTTTCAGTCCCCTTTGTATCAGTATCTCTTCACAGACAGAATTGCTAGATCATCTGCATATAGTAGACATGGGATTTCTGTTTCAGTCCCCTTTGTATCAGTATCTCTTCACAGACAGAATTGCTAGATCATCTGCATATAGTAGACATGGGATTTCTGTTTCAGTCCTATTTGGGATGGTTGGTGAGTCATTATCCTTGAGGTACTCTACTATCTCATTTATAAATATGTTAAATAGGGTTGGGCTGAGTGTATTGCCTTGGAGAACACCCCTTTGTATCAGTATCTCTTCAGAGACACAGCCGTTATTTCTTGTGCAAATCCTGGTCCCTGAATACATATCTCTTAGGGTTTGAAAACAATTCCCATATATTCCAATTCTTCTCAACTTCATCATTAGGGCTTCGTGCCATACAATATCGAATGCCTTATGGAAGTCTACAAAACAGCAGTACAGTCTTTTTGTCCTTTCCTTCAGGGCTTCGTCAACTAGTTTTGATAATACAAATATTTGATCTGTTGTTCGAAATTTCTTTCTGAACCCTGCTTGCTCTTTTGCAAGCAGATTGTTTATTTCTAAATAATTAGTAATTCTATCATTCAATATGCTGCAAAAAACTTTGGCCAGTGCACTATTTAAAGTTATGCCTCTGTAATTATTTGGATCAAACTGATTGCCTGATTTATAAATGGGTACAGTTATCCCTATTTTCCATTCATCTGGATAAGTACCTGATTTCAGAACGAGATTAAAAACGTCTTTTAGGAGAAAGGATATTTCTGGAAGCATTGCTTTAAGAGTTTCATTTCTCATTCCATCTTTTCCACATGCTCTATTAGTTTTTAGTTTTTTAACAGCGCTAATTACTTCCTTTTCAGTTATATCGGAATCTAAGTTATGATTTATAGAGTTATGTAATTCAGAAGGAGTCAATGACATTTCCTCTATTTCTTGTTTCCTCTCCTCTGCAATTTTGTGTTTCTCTCCTACTAAGGTTTTCAGATGACCTAGCCATTTGTTTATGCTAAGGTTACTCTTCTGATCATACAGAACAGTGATCACCCAATGTTCGGTGCTTGTTCTTAGCAGCCGATAAATGAACAGTACACAACCATGGAAGAAACAAATAATGAATTCTTCATTTAGAAAGAAAAAACCCAAAGATATTCCAAAAGCTTGTAATTTGTTGAAAACAGCTTTCTCCATTAACACGTCACGTGATACGCTTAGCATTGAGATAAATAAAGATGCAGGTAACAAGCATTAAAATAACTTTAATTTTGCAACACATAGTGATTTCTATCTTGAAATGAAAAAACACCGGTGGACTTTGTAACTTGTTGCGGAAGCAGTGTTGTTATGTTGTTGGTGGTGCTGTTGTTGTTTCTTTAGACATAAATGAAATGAAAAGATGGCATAGTAAGGAAAGTCACATAGTTGATTTTAAGTGGAAAAAACACATGCAGAGACAGACATACACAGTTTCTCTCTGTCTCTCTCTATGTCTTTCTCTCTCCCTCTCTGTGTCTGTCTCTCTCACTCACACACACACACACACACACACACACACACACACACACACACACACACACACACACACACACACACACACACACACGCACGCACGCACACACACACAGCTTTCCTTTGTATTTCGTTGTTGTTTGGTTTGATTCGTCTTGGTTTTACAGTTGTTGTTGTTGTTTTTAATATATATGTTTTCTTTCAGACAGCGAAGAGCCGATAGAACAGAGGTTGAATTAAGGGTCTCCATTGTAGCACTGGGAACTTCCTGTGATTAGAGGCCCCACTACTGTCTTCTAAGGCCCCGTTTCCTTTTGGTCACTCTCTGCCTGCCAAGTACCCTAGGGTCCACTGGAGCCTTACTCCCCATCAACAACCCCCATTTCCACATACACAGAGAGAGAGAGAGAGAGAGAGAGAGAGAGAGAGAGAGAGAGAGAGAGAGAGAGAGAGAGAGAGAGAGAGAGAGAGAGAGAGAGAGTCAGTCGATTACACATTATCATCTCTATGTACTCACACACCCCTCCCTTCCCCCTTCTTCTCCCTCCCTACAATCAGTTTCTTCATAGGTCTTTCTCTGGCTCCAGTGGCAATTGACCTTCTGGTCCGTCAAGTGCTTGGACTCGAGGACCCTTTCTCATTACGGACTGTTCTTGTTCCTTTATCACCCCCACCCCCACCCCCACCCCCTTGAAGTACCTTTTGTTTGTGGCTCTCATCGTCTGTTCTCTGCTGTTGCCTCTTACTGCTCTTTTTTTTCTTCTTTTTTTTTTTTTATTCCCTGAGGGCTTGGATTGCTTTTTGGACTGTCAGAAACGTGCTGGTCTGTTTGTCGACCTTCAAGGAGTGAACACATTAGAAGAACTGTGATCAAGAGCTGGAGAGAAGTGCAAAAAGAACTCAATACCTTCAAGGCTGACAACATTAGAAGAACTGTGATCAAGATCTGGTGAGAAGTGCAAAAAGAACTCAATACCTTCAAGGCTGACAACATTAGAAGAACTGTGATCAAGAGCTGGAGATAAGTGCAAAAAGAATTAAATCTCTCTCTCTCTCTCTCTCTCTCTCTCTCTCTCTCTCTCTCTCTCTCTCTATTTGTTTGGCAAATAAGAATGATGAAAGACCAAGATGCTGACGAAAGATACCAAGAATGAATTCAGCGAAAAAGAATGGAGGAGATGGGGGAAAGCATGAAAAGTTAGGTGGAGCGGGGTTGGGGGAAGGGGGGTGGGGTGGAGAGAAGCAAGTTGAAAGTGCAAATGGCACGCCAAGTGCAATTTTCTACCGAGATAACTCCATTTCAATTCTAGAGATCATTTTTACATATATATATAAAAACGGAGGGGGGTGTATTTATATCCCTGTCCTCTATGTGGAACAAAACATGATACAGTGGAACCTCCCTTATAAGACTCCCTCCCGCATCATGATAAGACCTAATTCTCTGAGACATTGCCCTTCTTCGTAAGTATTAAAATTACCTCCCTTATAAGACCCCTCCCCTATAAGACCTCTTTTTGGGAAGATATTTGAAGGTCTTATAAGGGAGGTTCCACTGTAATCCTCGGCGGAGGCGAAATTTTAAAAAATGCAAACGAGAATAGAAGAAGCACTTGTTCCTTATCGCCATGCTTACTGTGGGTGTGGTGGACACTCTCTGGCTCCATCACCACCTCAGCCCCCCCCCCCCCCCCCCCCCCCCCTCTAATTAACTACATGCACTGGTGTGTCTCCTGTCATAACCATGTCGCATGCCGTGGCGCACGAGTGCTAGTATCTTCGGTGTCACATTGTAACAACTTGGAGCTAATTAACGCGGTTGCTGAATACACATCTGCTATGCCGCCCAACCTCAAGAGCAGCCTCTGTGCGTTCCAGAACCGTACTGCTCGGTGTCCATCTGTGTTCTACTACGAGGACCCAGCATGTTTGACAATCGGGTGACAGGTAGCACACGCCTTGTTGCTTTTGACTCGCTGACAGGTTATGCACACAAGCCGGTCTGCTTCTTTTGGTCCCTCTCTAACCAAGACCCACACAACATGGGCGACAGCGGACCAAATGCGTACACAACGCACGCCAGTCGCTGTGAATGACATGGCAGCAGGTGTGAGAAAAACACAGAATGAAACAAAACAGATGCTTTATCTTAGCCAGGACACAAGATGTACACCGAGCCTAAGAAGGGGATACAATTGCAGCCGACGAAGCATCATAAATTGTCAGAGCATCACCACAGGGGGTGACTATTTGAAGACATAAGTGATATGAAAGTGGGAAACGCTAATGGGAGGAGCGAATCTGTACTATCTTAATACAATTATTTCGTCACCTCAAAGATTCTCACCACATGCACACCCGAGTGAACTGGTAAAAAATTTCCGGCTTATTTATTTTGTTTGTTTCGTAGAAGTAGAAGAAGAGAGGTATGAACTGGAAGCGGAAGAAATAACGGAGGGAAGAAAAGACAATGCCCATGTCTCGTGCATGCATTTTAATTAATATTTCTGTTGGGCGCTTACTCGGAGTACTGTAAATTTATCAAACGAGTGATTGTGAATACGATATTGAATGCGCGTGTAACAAATCATGGGCGTGAGTTTATATTCTTCTTCAATATCACGTCCTTCCACTGAAAGTGATTCAGGCAGACGTGAGTTTATATATAGGTGTGTGAATGCACATAATGTATGTGAACATTTAATTATGCGCGAGTGTGGCACTTCACAATGCGCGAGCGTAGTTGGCACTTGCAGCGCTGTCCACAACGTTCTGTGGGTACGTGGGTGTTAAATTGTACATACGTCTTCTTCTTCTGCGTTCCAGTGAAATAAATGGGTGAAATAAATGTGTGTTCGGTTTAAAATGTCAGTTTTCACTGGTCTCCTCACAAATTGGACATGAATTAACAAGTTTTTGTCTGAGACTGAGCAGATAGAGGCGAAGAGGGTGAGAGCAGAAACTTGAACGTATAGGTAGTACGTGAGATGCAGAGCCAAAGAGAAGCTCACGCCCAGAGACAGACGGGCCATGCGCCAACCGATTGAAAGGCACACTGAGACAGACAACCAGACGGGTACAAAAAACAACAGACATATTAAACAGACAGACAGATCGAGCATCACAGGTGTAACTACATTAATAACACAGCTTGCTATCTCCTCATCCTCCTCATCCTCTTATCATCTCCTCCTGTTCCAATACTAAGGCTCGGTGTACATCTCGTGTGCTGGCTAATACAAAGCATCTGTTTTGTTTCATTCTGTGTTTTTCTCACACCTGCTGCCATGTCATTCACAGCGACTGGCGTGCGTTATGTACGCATTTGGTCCGCTGTCGCCCATGTTGTTTGGGTCTTGGGAGAAGAGAGAGAGAGACCAAAAGAAGCAGACCTGCTTGTGTGCATAACCTGTCAGAAGTCAAAAGCAACAAGGCGTGTGCTACCTTTCACACTCAATTACAATAATATCTGTATTGCTACAAATTCGGGACTTTCCTGGTGTTGCACTGCCTTCGGGCATTGCCTCCAGGATCGTTCCCACCATCTTTATGTATACTAATGTCCCATATGTGTGTGTTTCAGACCGGAGGACGCTAAACAGATTTTTCTTCTTCTACCTTTCACACGATTGTCAAACATGCTGGGTCCTCGTAGTAGAACACAGATGGACACCGAGCATAACACATAACAGCAGTCAGCAGTAACTAGACCTACTAAAGCAGTAGGACCACCACAGGTGGAAAGTCAGCAGGAGAGGCACCGGGGGTGCCCCGATAATGACACCGCTGGGGAATGGTACAGATGGAAAATGCCAAATCCCACCTTGCCGCCCTCATTAAGATAACGACGGACGTCATATCATCGGGCAGGGCTAGGCCACACCAAGGGCGAAAGCAAAGCTGGGCGGGGGCACCACAAAGTGCACGTAAGACTGTAAATCACATCAGGTGACAGACAAAAGGAAACACCAAGCAGGTGTCATTACATTATAGCGCCATAAGAGTGTGTCACGCTGTTCGCGTTGCTGTAAACGTTTGGTAAGTGACGGTTCACTGTTCACACTCCATCTAGGCATCTCTCTGTTTCCTCTCTTGCCCTACTTTCTTGTTTATGAACGGAGGAGAAAAAAACTCTCTCTCTCTCTCTCTCTCTCTCTCTCTCTCTCTCTCTCTCTCTCTCTCTCTCTCTCTCTCTCTCTCTCTCTCTCAAGGGAGATGGGGGATGGAGAGGGAGAGAGAGAGGGAGAGGAAGGATGGAGGGGGATGGAGAGAGAGAGAGAGAGAGAGAGAGAGAGAGAGAGAGAGAGAGAGAGAGAGAGAGAGAGAGAGAGAGAGAGAGAGAGAGAGAGAGAGAGAGAGTTATGCACCAGACGTAAACATGACTTTTTTATATCTTCTTTTCTCGATCACGGGACTGCTTTTGTGTTGTTCATAAAAGTTTCCATGATTGTATCTTTTCTTTGGATTATTGAATGTGTTATAATATGCTAAGGCATTTAATGCCATTTGAGAAAATTGTTCATATCTCTTTAAGTGAAAAGTGCATGTCTATTACCCCCCTTGTCATCAGACCTTTTGAGGTAATGACAATAAAATGTTCAGCGTTCAGCGTTCTCTCTCTCTCTCTCTCTCTCTCTCTCTCTCTCTCTCTCTCTCTCTCTCTCTCTCTCTCTCTCCCCCCCTCTCTCTCTCTCTCTCTCCCCTCTCTCTCTCTCAAGTAAAAGAATATAAACTGGATCCGCTTGATCTGGCAAAGAAGAGACAGAGAGTAGAACTAGCCAATTTATTTTCAAACGAATGCACGCATCACCCAAATAAGTGCAACGGGGTTGTTTGGGAGCATAACTATGCCATATTTTAACCAAATAAATCGTTGACTAAAACACGTCCACTGTTCCCGCATATGTTTTTGTTCTAATACACACAAAAAGCCATTATCCTTGCTTACAACAAAAACAAATATCATACTAACGCAATGGCTGCTGTCACTTACTTGAACGAGAATGCCAAAATAGATGACTCAAATACACAAGGCTAAAAAGAAAAATGGCAATAATAATTCTAATTCTAAGTCCTTTTCCTCTCTGCCTCTTATCGTAAGATTTTCCATTCAGCAACACAAACAGCTCCCCTCTTTTTTTTGGCCTGTTACGTTTGGTAAACTAACCTGCGCTTCAATTTGCGGATACCCGTTGAGAAGACAGCCAAGAAAATGGAAAATAAGGTAGAAATAACCGCCAGGGGCACCCTGACGGATGAGGTTTTGCCAGAAACACGTCGAGATCACCAGGAAAATACCCTTTACAGAGATCGTAACATTCACTTTGCTCTGGTTTCCTAGAAATCAAACCGTATAATCTGCGATTCCTACTTGGCGGAGGTGCTGGAAGTCAAATTATTTCAGTGAACATGTGCCTTCTCTTTTCTAATGGCCGCCTGAGTTTAGACCAAATCGTTTGCACGACATTTCCACAATACAAGCCTTTTTATTTATTTATTATTTTAATCCTATGCAGTTTACCTGAATTCGACTAAACAGCCAGCCACGCACATACGAATCGTATCTGAATGCGATGCGATTTTGAGGATGTGAGTCCTGAATCGCGTGGAATCCATGTAGTGGGTCTACTTGAGTATCATGAGCGAGAATAGCAGAAATATTTTTAGACGGAAGTATTTCGCGTGATTTATGACTCACATCGTCAAAGTCGCATCGCATTCAGATACGACTCGTCTGTGTGTGGCTGGCTCTTTAACCCTTTCACCGCCAAAGTCGCATTTTAGCACCACAGTGATTTAACACCTATGTCACTGAAAGGCATCAAACTGGAGTCTATAATCCAAAGACCCTGTTGTCTTAGTTTTGGAGAGTAAGGATAGACCTTATTTTATATATGTCAAAGAAGAATCACCAATACTGTAGATGGATGTTATTCTCTACCCAGGTAAATTTAATGGACATTTTTTGCTGAAATATGGCTGGCGGTAAAAGGGTTAAGGTATTTGATTTCTTCGCCCCGGTCAGTTCCAAAAATCCCAGAAGTTAAAAATTGACGGGGGAGGAGAAAGGGGGGAGGAAGAGGGGGGGGGAAGATGGGGGGGGGAGAGGGGTATAGATTTAAGGAAAAGAAGACAAAAACGGGGGCGAGTGGCGAGGGGGAAATAAGTGCCAAACATGCTGCCGCGTTTCTTCTGATAATAATCTGGCCTCTCTGCGCCCACAGCTTGTTATAGTTTCACATTCTCTCTGTGCTGCGCCCAGTAACATTATAGCATGGTCATGAAGGTTCGATTAGATCCCCCCCCCCCCCCCTCCCCCCCTGGTCGCCTCATCCAAGTCCCCCTTTCAAAGCGGTCAGCATGGCGGTCTTAGCCCTTTCACCGCCAAAGTCGCATTTTAGCACCACAGTGATTTAACCCTTTCACCGCCAAAGTCGCATTTTAGCACCACAGTGATTTAACCCTTTCACCGCCAGCCATACTTCAGCCAAAAATGTCCATTAAATTTACCTGGGTATAGAACAAAATCCATCTGCAGTATTGGGGATTCTTCTGTGACAAATATAAAATAAGGTCTATCCTTACTTCCCAAAACTAAGACAACAGGGTCTTTGGATAATAGACCCCAATTTGATGCCTTTTAGTGACATAGGTGTTAAATCACTGTGGTGCTAAAATGCGACATTGGCGGTGAAAGGGTTAACACCTATGTCACTAAAAGGCATCAAATTGGGGTCTATTATCCAAAGACCCTATTGTCTTAGTTTTGGGAAGCAAGGATAGACCTTATTTTTATATATGTCACAGAGAAATCCCCAATACTGCAGATGGATTTTCTTCTCTACCCAGGTAAATTTAATGGACATTTTTGGCTGAAATATGGCTGGCAGTGAAAGGGCTTTAGAAAGGGTATCCCTCCGGAACCGAAATCTTGAAATGACATTCTTCTTCTTCTTCCTTCCTCCTTCTTCTTCACTTTTTCCATCTTCTTCTCTTTTCTCCCCTCCTCTCTCTCTGCACGCACATAGTCATACACCCTCTCTCTCTCTCTCTCTCTCTCTCTCTCTCTCTCTCTCTCTCTCTCTCTCTCTCCCCTCCCTCCCTCCCTCTCTCTCTCTCTCTCTCTCAACTTGCCAGTCAGACTCAATACAAGGAAAAGTGACAAGCACTTGAAGTCATCCATAACAATTGTCAACATTCTTGTTATTTCTGCCTCATTTTCTCTCATGTACAGCGTGACTGCCTACCTTGTCGTCCTACTTCCTACTTGTCAGTAACCAATCAGCTAAAACAAAAGTCACCCAGTTCGTTTAAACTGAGTGACAGCTCACCCCCTCACCTCACCACCACCACCACCACCACCCCACTATCCCAACAATTTTTAAAAACTTTAAATGTTCCTAATTTTGCGCATGGTACCATGGTACCAAAACCGTTGACTATTATTTTCGTTCATTCAAAGGATGGAAGTCATAGGCCTATATAACTCTATGACCAGGTTATCGTTGACTTCGTTGAAAGCCAGATAGAGTATGTGGCAAAATCACAATAAGATAGGTAGACACGTCTCTTTTGGGAAATAGAATAGTAACCGAACCCTATGAAAGCAGTTTTTGTTTTTCAAAGTATCATATCCCTTTTCTTCAGAATAACACAGAATAACAAATGAAATACGATCTAGAGGGCTTATGTTTGCCACTGAGAGCAAACATGACAGGATTATCCCATCAAACAGCCATTTGCAAGTTATTCAATATTTTCGTTCCCACTTCCGGTACGAATTTATAACGACAGTATTGCAATGTTACTCTTTAATAAATACTGCAAATATGAAAGTATTCTGTGTAGCCGTTTTCGAGTTATTCAAGAATACACTTTGGCTAAAATTGGCCTTTTTGTAGCCATATTTCGGTCACATTTTGGCAAATCGGTTTAATATTGGCAACGTAGCATTAGAATAGCGTCCTTCAGTTTTCCTGCAAATTTCAGCGAAATCTTATGAAAAATTTATAAACAAATATAAATGGAATTAAAAGAAAGTGACAACTAAATTTACATAAATTTGAATATCTTCCAAACTATTCAACATATAATCACCAAGCTTTTTTCTGCACTGGGCCAGAGTAAGGGCTACAATATCCAACAGTTAGCATTGTGATGTCACTTCCGGTTTTGGCTATTCCGTTAACACCAATTTACCTGCAGGTTCCTAGCCAGGGCACTTCCGGTTGGTACTTCCAGTTCAATTTTATACCGGAAGT
>CM065683.1:49347941-49392941 GCA_017654935.2 Phymorhynchus buccinoides | reverse complement strand
CCACCTTCTCCTGTGATTATCAGCAGGGCATCGTGGGCCGGATGCTTATCCCGGACTCCACCAAGCACCAAGACGGGTCCGTCGCCAAGACAACCTGCACCCAGAATCCGCGAGGAGACCACGCCTGAACCGTGCCATCCCGCGAAGCCGTAATAGGAACGACTGGGAGCTACTCTCACCTGACGAGCAAGCCCAGAACTTCAAACAGCTAAGTCTACCTGACTGCGCCAATCATTTGAACTTTCCTACGGACACCGAAAATAATTAGTAACCCTTCCGGCATGGGGCGAACCTTATAGAAAGACAAAAGTCTTGTGAATCCTTTCGGATTTCATTGTGTTTTTTATCCATATTTTGTTTTGGCGCCATTGAGCTGCTTTATTATTATTGTTGCATAATCTTATGCAGATTTTGGGAGTAAATAAAATACAAGTGTCAAATAATCCTGAACCCTTTGGTCAGACTGATGAGAGTGGGAGTCTTGTAATTTCATGTAAAACCTTACTTCTCTCTGTCTGCCATTTAGAGCAATTCAACCACTTGTATTTCTTACAACCATCTGACGAGCCAGAACCCGGGCACAAATATAAATTTATTAGATGAAAAGGGGCCGGGAAAGTTGCTCATCTCCCATACCCTAGAGAAGTGGGCTAAAGGCAAATTATCTAAAGTCTTCCCTAGAGACTTAGCCTTTTAACCCATTACCTCGTCACATCTAATTGGGGGCTCGCGTCCGGGATATTTTTTTTCATAAAGTCTAACAAATTTCAATTCAAACTGTAGTTCCTTTTCAAAACTTATCTTGTGTCCACTGGGAAAGTTATTGTGATTTGGTTCACTGTGTTTTGATTTGATTTGTTTGAATGCTATTTATGACTTTATTTTGATGTGCATGCTATTTCTGTTTATGCTGAAATAGTTAAGTGTTGTTTGATACATTCAACTCAGCAGCTTTGTTTTTATTTTGAATAGTTGTATTTACAACCATGGCTGAGATTGTTAAACTTAGGAGGGAACTTAAAGAATGGGGAGAATCTCTAGGATTGTCAGGCCAAGAGTTAGCCAATTTTGTCATATCTGAATATGACAAAGAGAAAGCTCGCGAGGTGGCTGAGAAAGACAAAGCTCGGGAGGCTCAGGAGGCCGAGAAAGACAAACAGAGAGCTCATGAGGCTCAAGAGAAAGCTCGGGAGGCTCAGGAGGCCGAGAAAGACAAACAAAGAGCTCATGAGGCTCAAGAGGCTGATAAAGCTCGCGAGGACGCTGAGAAAGATAAGCAGAGAGCTCATGATGCTGCCGAGCAAGAGCAAATCCGTACTCACGAGTTAAGGCAGAGACAACTAGTGCAGGATGCCAAAAATAAAGAACTTGAACTTGAGGCCGCTGAGCGAGAAAAAGCGCGAGATCATGAACTAGCTATGAAGCAGATTGAAAACTCAGCAGACTCTGAGACTGCTGCCCATCAAAATTTTCCCCCTCCCATTCATACCTCAGCCATGACCTTCACATTGGAGGCATTCAATGAAGCAACAGAATCTATCGATGCATTCCTCGATAGATTTGAAAGACTGGCCCAGGAATTTGAGCTTGCTCCGGAAAAGTTCAACCTCAAGCTTGCCCAAAGTCTCAGGGGTGTGGCTTATGAGGTGTACAGCAAACTTCCGTCAAGCCAAATTACTGACTACCCCGCTTTGAAAGAAGCCCTGCTCAACAGATACCAGTTGACAGCGGACGCCTACCGGAAAAAGTTCCGGTCAACCAGAAAAGGTAGGGGAGAGTCCTATGCCCAATTCTCAGATAGACTGGGGAACTATCTGACTAAATGGGTGTCCCTTTCTGCCAAAACTGAGTCCTATGAGGATCTCCGGGAACTGATGGTTGGCGAGCAACTGCGCGAAACCATGTCCCCAGAGTTACGCACCTTTACTGCCGAACAAGGTGCCACAACTCTGGCTGACCTCATCCAGCTAAGTGATAGGTACACTCTAGCCCATGATGAACCTAGCGCCCCTAAAAGGCCAAAACTACAGCAAGTAGTTGGGTCCACTGCTTCACAGCAGAGCAGGTTTAACCCCAACTCCAAAAGTGGGTCAAACAGTTCTACCCATGAACGACAACCACTGGGACAACCCTTATTCTGCTCATACTGCAAGTCGAACACCCACAATCGGGATGACTGCAGGAAACTTGCTTACAAGCGGCAAAATGTTGCAACTATGCAAGTCGTCTCGACTTCGCAGAATTGCACAAACCCCTCCCCAATCCAGTGTCCAGGCACACCGTCAGTCGTTGGACAGGCGACTGTCAACAACATCCCTGTTCAGTGTCTCTATGACACTGGACTGTCATGCGACGCAATCGTCTGCGGATCCTTAGTCCCCGCGTCAGCATACACGGGAGACTTCATCTCTCTGCAAGGCCCTGATGCTGCAATCCCCCCTTCCACTTTGCCAGTCGCCATAATCAATGTCGACACCAGATATGTTAAGGGACCCATCAAGGCAGTGCTCATGGACAGTCCTGTCTATGACCTCATACTTGGATCACAGTATGTGTTTTTAGGGCACCCCTCTCAACCTGCCCTAGTTTCAGCAGCATTCCCTTCTCCCCAATCCACAAACCAACTCCCTCCCTCCTTCCCAAAGAGCAAATCTCCCTCAGCAGGGAAGAAACCTCTCAACGCGGCAAACCAAATTGCCGCGCGAGCCAATCCAGATTGTCCCAAGTCCCCAAGTCCGCCACAACTTGGAAAATCCTTCCCAAGGAATGTCCGCCTAACGACCCAAGACCACTCGCCACAGGTACCTCAGGTGAAAGGCAGCACTGTACCCACAAACACCCACCGAAGGTACTATCGGGACAGGCCGCCGCACGTACAGCCGTCACCTACCCCTCCCTTTCAGCGAGTGGCAGTCGACTTGGTCGGGCCTCTACCTAAACGGAAGAAGAAATTCCGGTATATAGTCACCGTGGTCGACATATGTACCATGAGGTGCGATGCCGCCCCAATCTCCTCACTTGATGCTAGCCAGATAGCCGCGGCACTCAAAGCCATTTTCGCCCGAATCGGCCTACCAAACCACATCATCAGCAATGATGAATCCAGGCTAAAGGGGAAACTCAGGCAAGAGGTGTTTGCTATTCTGCAATCAACCTTGGGACAACTCAACACAGGATTGCCGCACCAACCTCAGTCGGAATCCATTCCACTGATCTCTAACCCACCTGCTCCTTTGAACTCTGTGTTGCGACCAGATGTTCCACCATTCCAGCCGACCCAGTCTCCCCACTAATTTGTCCCTGTCGCCCAAGTCGAAAGTGGAGTCGGCGTTCCACAGGAAGATTCCGGTACCAGAATCTTTTCTTCGGGGGGCCTCTGTGACGTAAGTGTCCCGCGCGACCCACTTTCTTTATTTCTTATCTACACCCCCCCCCCCTTCTCCCCTCCCCCCCCTCGCCTTTTCATTTCTCTGTCCAGCCGCCACGTTAATTGCCCCGCTGCTTCAAACGAACGCCGCGGAAGGGCGTTATCTCTTTCTACCCCACCCGGTCAGCACGTACCACCTACCGCGGTTATCTCCCTTCACCCCCCCCCCCCTTTTCTACCGGCTCATCACAAGAAAGTGACAACCAAGGTTATCTCCCTTTGAACACGGTTTTTTCCTTTTCAATCACAAGGTTAGGAATGTCAGGAATGTGCTAAGGATGGAATAGGCGCGTGATTGTTCAGTACATTTAGAACAGCAAAATTGTGACGTGTGGACTGTAATACACCAATAGCAGGCTTTCATTGTTTGAAAGTGAAGGCTATAATTGGAGTGGTGAGAAAAAGTTGTCACACAAGATGCTGAAACGTAGCTAGAGCAACACTCACAACCAGTCATCATAAGCCCACTAGTAAGTATTATTGATGGCAGGTGATTGAGATCTTGTGTGTTTGACTCTAGTTTTGATCTAGATCCTATGTTCAATGATGAATAAGGAGTAGATAGATATGTTATAGAAAAGAAGTGGTAAACATTCTATTCTATTTATGTGCACTGATTATTTGTGTGTGTGTTTTTTTGACTTGAACACTTTTGGTACCAGAACCGGAGTTTATGCCTACTAACCCTTTTGTCTATTTTTAGTAGGAAACCTATGGGCCGCAATCTTGCACTATTTTTAGTAGGAAACCTATGGGCCGCAATCTTGCACTTTATGATACCATTCCTTTCCAGGTGTTGGATGGAGAGTGATGATGGATTGATCACCTTTTATGTTTTACTGATCTCAGTTTGTTAACTGAAATTCAGTTTATTTATTAACTACATGTAGTGCTATTGTACAAGGGAAGCCTTCAAGCCGGTTGGGATTCACTAATTCCCTGCCGACTGAAGCCCCTTGTCTCTAAGCCATAGAGATCTACATCCACCTTCTCCTGTGATTATCAGCAGGGCATCGTGGGCCGGATGCTTACCCCGGACTCCACCAAGCACCAAGACGGGTCCGTCGCCAAGACAACCTGCACCCAGAATCCGCGAGGAGACCACGCCTGAACCGTGCCATCCCGCGAAGCCGTAATAGGAACGACTGGGAGCTACTCTCACCTGACGAGCAAGCCCAGAACTTCAAACAGCTAAGTCTACCTGACTGCGCCAATCATTTGAACTTTCCTACGGACACCGAATATAATTAGTAACCCTTCCGGCATGGGGCGAACCTTATAGAAAGACAAAAGTCTTGTGAATCCTTTCGGATTTCATTGTGTTTTTATCCATATTTTGTTTTGGCGCCATTGAGCTGCTTTATTATTATTGTTGCATAATCTTATGCAGATTTTGTGAGTAAATAAAATACAAGTGTCAAATAATCCTGAACCCTTTGGTCAGACTGATGAGAGTGGGAGTCTTGTAATTTCATGTAAAACCTTACTTCTCTCTGTCTGCCATTTAGAGCAATTCAACCACTTGTATTTCTTACAACCATCTGACGAGCCAGAACCCGGGCACAAATATAAATTTATTAGATGAAAAGGGGCCGGGAAAGTTGCTCATCTCCCATACCCTAGAGAAGTGGGCTAAAGGCAAATTATCTAAAGTCTTCCCTAGAGACTTAGCCTTTTAACCCATTACCTCGTCACAGTTTTGGTAAAGGTAAAGATGTGCCCCTCCCCCCCCCCCCCCCCCTTCTTACATTTCTCAGCTCTCCCCACATTTTCGCACCTGCCTTTCTTCCTTCCTTTCTTACCAAGCATTAAGCTGCATCTTATCAACTTTTGGAGCTAATTATCTTTGTTGAATAATTAATCGCAGTCATGATAAAGGCCATTATCTAATAGGACCCCCCCCCCCCCCCCCCCCCCCCCCCCCCCCAGTGCAGTACACACGACAGCCGCGGAGCGTTTGTCACAGTCCTGGTTCATTACGTGTTTTCCGTCTTGCCTTTATCTTCTACTATTATTGAATGCATGTGCTTAATTATGTAAATGGATGAAAATTAGTGTTAACTATAGCAAACGATAGAGGATGAAGTACTCAATCTGCAGTAAGAAAGGCGAGACTGAAAAAATGGAAGGAACCGAGAAATGGAGGATGGGGGGGGCGCATCTTTACCTTTACCGTGTTTTTTAAGACCCACATCGTCTGTAACCCTTTTAAAGACCCACCACGTCACGTGTGAAAATCACGGTTTTCACGTGTTTTCCCTCTTATAGCTGGTAAGAAATCTTAAGAAATCTTCTCAGCATAAGAGGGAATGTGACACGTGACGTGGGGGGTCTTTAATGAACCATACAAAAGGCAAAGATGACCACTGAATGTTTAAGATTTCCCTTTCTCCATTCTTCCTTACCTTCACTCCCGTACCTTCCCTGGCTATTTATTAACTGGACGAACCTAATTTCAAACCTGACCACCTATTCCAACAACCCCTGAACGGCCTGATATCTAATCGGTGAGCAGTCCCAGTAAACAGTTCACCAGGGTCTGATGACTGAAGAACTACCAACGGGGCCACACCGATTAGGTAGCACTGTTGGCCAGACATTTCTACAGTGCACGACCTGAAAGATTTGGACTGGGGGGTCTCTAAACTCGCTGGGGTAAAACACGGTCAGTGACACTCAAATCACCTGTATTTCAGTTCTAGACGAACCCCAGCTATGAGAACACTATTCCTAGTTTTGTTTTCTGCACAAGAAGACGGGGGGGGGGGGAGAAAAAAAAAGGGGGGGGGGTGTCTAACCACTATGATATATCTACAAAGGGAATACTGACATCTTCGGAAGAAACTCTATCAGGGAAAGCTATCGGGGCGGCAAACGAGCCGTCAAAGAAACAGAAAAGTTGAAACTTCAACTACTGTAACTTCCAGACTGACAGATAAGCAGAAAAGCCCCAGTAAGTTACAATGTGCTGCGAAACAGAACCGAACCGTATACATGAACATGGGTAACAGAAAACGGGAGCCTTGCCATGTTCGGTGAGGAAATTAGCCGGGTCCGTGCTACAAGCGAACCACCCAAGGCCAGGTCACACATAGCAGCGTACTGACATTATATATTTAAAAAAAAAAATACGTTTCCTTCATTCCACATCTGCTATTTATACACTCGAGCAAGGAAATGGATTTAGTGGTAATTAGGGAACGAGAGACACGATTAAAAACAACAACACAAGAGCGTGCTATGGGAGTGTGTGTGTTGGGGGGTGGGGGGGGGGGGGGGGGGGGGGGGGGAGGGAAGATATAAAGAAGTAGAACTATAATATAATATAGTTGAGAGTTTGTACGTGCGATGCGCGAGGCGGGTGAGGGGTTAAAAAATGAGGGGACATAAAAGGAGAGTGTGAACAGTGAAGAGGCAACCGACTAGTGCCTCTTTGGGCATTAGGTATTAGGTACTTTATAGTCACAGAGGCGTCTCAGTGAAATTCGGGTTGCTCCCACCTGGAGAGCGCGTCGCAGCCAGAAGCGCGTCACCCCATTTTTTTTTAAAAACATTTTGGGGGGGGCATGCGAATTTTTGTGTGACTGATGAGGAAGGAAAAGGGGTGGTGGTAGATTTTGACCAACTGAAAACTTTTTTTGTTGCCACTGGGTTTAACGTATGCTAAGTGCATGGGCACACGGGACCTCGGTTTATCGTCTCATCCGAAAGACTCCACTAAGGCCTAGTTCAAAGTGAGAGAAAAAAAATCCACTGTACCCAGGTTCGAACACGGGATTACTTGACACGAGGCGAACGCGCTACCACCGACTGTGCCTCTCTACACCCTACACCTTTGAACCAGAGTCAGTTGAGGTCAAAGCTTCCCCTAAAAGAACAAGTAAGCCTTGTAGGGCCTAAGTAAGAAAAAGATGAGTTGAGGGTCGGACGAGCGAAACCCGCACCGGCACCCTGCTTACGTCAGTCAGTCAGGCCAGGTGGAGCTGAAGCCCGTGCCAGGAAAAGATGGCATGATGGCCTGCCACTTGAATGGCCATCAAGAGTGCCACTCGCCCACCAGAATCGCCTGCTATGGATGACCGATTTACGGCCAGCCTTTCCCTTTGACTTTCCTTCCATGAAACACATCACGAGCAAAACGGTAACACCAAAATCTCATGCTGTAATAGAACCGGGGGTGATCTTACTATCTTGTACTTTATCATCACACACGCGCGCGCGCACGCGCACACACACACACACGCACAGGCACACGCGCACACACACACACACACACACACACACACACACACACGCACGCACGCACACGCACGCGCGCACACAAACGCACACGCACGCACGCACGCACGCACACACACACACACACATGCGCACACGCACGCACGCACGCACGCACACGCACACACACACACACACACACACACACACACACACACACAACGTTTTCACTGAGAAGCAGAATTCTACTTTTTTAGGGAACATGACAGGGTTAGGATCAGCCTGGGATTATTTTTTATAAAACTGAAAGAAGCAGACTTTGAAATTCGGGGTCGTAAACATAAGGGAGTTGGTGACTAAGGTACAAAATTGCCAAATAGGCTACCAAGCAGAAAAACACTGTATTGCCATTATTTGTGGTGTTTCGGTTTTTCGGAGGGAGCAAAATTGATCCATCTGTGTGCAAAACATTTGTTGTTATGGAACCTCCAAATCTGCGATCTATACAATATCAAAAGTAAATGACTTTGAGCCTGTTAAACAGGAGCTTTAAAGACACACTGACGCACCACGAGTAAGTCCCTTGGGTTTTTTCTGGGTAGCTGTGACCCACATACAAATGTCCGCAACCTCAAATTGAGGCTGCTCTTTAGAATGTTTCGTTTTCAATTTGGGGACATTTGTATGGGAGTCAAACCTGGTCAAAACAAGATTTCTTACCAGCTATAAGAGGGAAAGCACGTGAAACACGTGATTTTGACACGTGATCTGGTGGGTCTTTAAAGGTTTTGAAAAAAATTGGAAAACCGAGGAAAACTGGACGGGCAGATGGCCAAGGAATATAGATGGAAAGGACAACAGTTTTAAAAGGAGGGTAAAGGGTGAGCATAACTACACTGACACAGTGTAGAGTGGCACAGCTAGTGGTAGCGCGTTCGCCTCGTGCCAAGTAAACCCGAGTTCGAACCTGGGTACAGGGGATTTTTCCTCTCATTTTGCACTAGGCCTTACGGTCTGAACGTGGAGTCTTTCGGATGAGACGATAAACCGAGGTCCCGTGTGATAATGCACTTAGCACACGTTAAACCCAGTGGCAACGAAAAAGTTGTCATTGGGTGAACCTCCCCCGCCCCCCTCCAGCTTCTTCATCAGTCACACAAAAATCGCATGCCCCCCCCCCAAAGGGGTTGCGCGTTTCTGGCTGCGACGCGCTCTCCAGGTGGGAGCAACCCGAATTTCACAGAGACGCCTCTGTGATTATAAAGTACCTAATAATACCTAACTTTTCATGACTGAGGGTCCGTCGGACACAATCGGTGGATTCAGAATTCAGTGCCCATGTCATGATGATGATTCAGCGGATAATTGGAGGCCCTCATTTGGTCAGAACAAATAATTGATTACTCACTTGCATTGGCAATGCATGACTGCTTGAAAAAGATTTGATATTGATAAAAGGGACATTTGTGGTTTTATGCCAAAGTTCCATTAAGAACCCTTTCATTGCCATTGTCGCCTCTTGGCACCACAATGATTGGGAATCAGTAATAAGGTCGAAAATACATTTAGTCCTAAGGTCGAATATACATTTCGTCCTAAGGTAGAATATACATTTCGTCCTAAGATCGAAAGTGCTCAGTTCGTCCTAAGGTCGAATATACATTTCGTCCTAAGATCGAAAGTGCTCAGTTCGTCCTAAGGTCGAATCTACATTTCGGCCTAAGGTCGAACGTACATTTCGTCATAAGGTCTAAAACATGTACATTTCGGCCTAAGGTCGAAATTCTGCCATCAGTCAGTCTTTTTCATTTCATAAAAAAACGCTGACGGTTTTGGCAGAAAATGCACTTTTTTTTTAGTTTTTTTTAAGTAAGCCGAAAAAGACTATTCTTTTAACTTTATATTTCAATATTAGTATGTTCATATCCGATTTAATAATAAACTTAATTGTCCACTTAATTTTGTGTCTGAATTGTCAGCTTCGGTCTCTCTCTCTCTCCCTCCCTCTCTCTCTCTCTCTCTCTCTCTCTCTCTCTCTCTCTCTCTCTCTCTCTCTCTCTCTCTCTCTCTCTCACTCTCTCTCTCTCACACTCTCTTTCTGTTTGTGTGTGTGTTTATACAAAAAAATTGTTACGCCCAGAGCTGAGCACTTTCGACCTTAGGACGAAATGTTGCAGTCGACCTTAGGCCGAAATGTATATTCGACCTTAGGACGATCTGAGCGCTTTCGACTTTAGGACGAAATGTAGCAGTCGACCTTAGGACGAAATGTACATTATGACTTTTTTTTTCCGACCTTGGTCCGATCTGTGTATCATTCAACCTTAGGACGAAATGTATATTCGACCTTATTCCTGTGACCCCAATGATTTAGCACCCACGTCCCTGAAAGGCATGAAATGAGGGTCTGTTAACCAGTGACCTAATATTTTCTTAATTTGGGGAGGTAAGGATAGGCCCTATTTTATGCATGTCACAGAAGAATCCCCAGTATTGCAGATGCCGGAAATCTTTTCTATACCCAGATAAGTTTAATGGAAAGTTTTGGCTGATAAATGGCTGGCGTTGAAAGGGTTAAAATGCGATCGCATACAAAGCATTGCAAGCAAAGATAAGACAGGAGATAGAGGAAGTAAGACTGAGAACTGGAGAAACAGACAGATACACTGACAGAAAACCCCCAGATCCAATGAGACAACAAATGAGAAAGCGAGGGAAGATTGTTTGTGGGAAACGGCGAGGAAAAGGGACTTGAGTTTATTGGCAAGTATGTAATATTATACACGTACGATATATCATTTCCCCCCAACACATCTTCCATGGTGTAAAGAAAACAATGGACTAAACAGAGGGTTTCGTGTCTTTGAAGTGATCGTGAATACTACAAACAGTAAGTTACTCCTCTAACACCCCATACTACAACAACAATGTCTGAGTGACAATCATTGCCTTCACCCTTCGCGTTTTCGTACGATTGGAGTAAGGGGGGGGGGGGGGGAGGGGGGGAGCGGCGACAGGGAGCAATGAACTGGTCGGAAATTGAAAATATATCATTACGTTCATGTTATGTTGGAACACGTGCGCGCGCGCACACTCTGTGTGTGTGTGTGTGTGTGTGTGTGTCTGTGTGTGTGTGTGTGCGCGTGTGTGTGCATGTGTGTGTGCGTGCGTGCGTCTGTCTGTCTGTCTGTATGTGCCACTGGAGAAAGAGAGAGAGAGAGAGAGAGAGAGAGAGAGAGAGAGAGAGAGAGAGAGAGAGAGAGAGAGAGAGAGAAGAAGAAGAAGAAGAAGATGATGAAGAAGAAGAGACACACATACACAGAGAGAGAGAGAGAGAGAGAGAGAGAGAGAGAGAGAGAGAGAGAGAGAGAGAGAGAGAGAGAGAGAGAGAGAGAGAGAGAGAGAGAGAGAGAGAGAGAGAGAGAGATGGTAAAAAGAAAAAAAGCCCCCAAAAAAGAAATCGAGGAAAGAGACTGGGGATGAAAGTGGTTGTAGAAGGTCAGTTATAGAATAATAGGCCTAGAGGAACTAGGGCCTAGTGTGTGGAGGCAGAGGCAGGCCCCAAAGCTGTCAAGAGGAGGAAGCTCCGCCCCTGCCAGTCTCCCCAGCCTTTATAACCCACCAAGCCCATTCACAGAATCCTTAGTCTTCGTCTACTAGGCTACTGGTAGGCCCCCTATTTGTATTCTATCTTCCTTACATCTATGATTATTTTTCACGCGGTCGGGTCTTTTTTTTCCCCATTCCTATTTCCTGTAAGCGAAAGTCAAAACAGAAAAGAAACCATACCCCGCAATTAATGTCAAGAACGACCGTAACCTGTCATCGGCACTGAAGTTGAAAAAGGTCTTGAACCGGTACATAACTCATTTCACTGACGCTTGCTTAAAAATCAGTTAAATCACAGCTGTAACGGAAGACACAAAAAAGACTGAGGGGGGAAAAGGGAAAACAACAAAAACAACTCCAGTACGTTCAGCTAACAGCAAGTGTTTTGCAGAATGGTACCGGTGTATAGTAGCCTAGGACCCCCCTGCATGGCTGGCTAAATGACTTCACCTCCTGCTGCTGTCGTCAACACCCCTGGCCCGGTCTTGGAAGATCAGGCAATGATAGGCAGCGGCACGCGTCACTTCAAAGACCACCAATCATCTCCTGCTTGTCTTCACTCTGCCGCTAAACTGTAGCCTGAGCTGACTCCTTACCAACCAATACCTTGCATATGTAGGAAAGGACAAGAACAAGAAGAAAAAAAGCTATTCTTGCTGTGAAAATTATTTGCCGTTTGACCTCCAGACAACGCTCGCTCGTCTGGAATCTTATGTTTTGAAGAAAAGAAAAAAAAAAGAACTACTGACAGGGCGGGTCTTGGTATAACGACCTTGGAAATTGGACGAAAGCGGGTTCATTGCAGCAGCAAACGACAAAGCATTCTCAACGCGGAAACAGAGAGCAGTTGTATGTGCAAGGTTGTTGTTAAAAGGGAGATAAAACAAGACTGAAATCAGCGCGGGTATGTGTGACTTGCAAAAAAAAAGAGCTAACAATCCTCAAACAGCATTCCCGAACACCGTCCTAAATTGGTCTGCGCAAGAAAGGCATTGCAAGATCAGTGATTTGAACTGACAGTCTGCAGTAGTCGTTCATCCCTGGAGAAGCCGTACCCCGAGACGTGAATTAAAACAAAGTGAATTACGATACTTGCTATCTTTTGATACCCACCCCTGACCACCACCATGACCAGCACAGCTTTGCTACAAGGCCTGACCACCACACTGGCCTCTCACCTCCTCTCACCACCAGAGGAGATGGCCGCTGCTGCTGCTGCTGCTGCGGACCTGAACACCCACAACTTCGCCTCCCTCGCCCTGTCCACCACCTCCACACTCACGACCACAGCAGCACCCATCCCCATGCCCCCCACCGGAGGAAACCTGCCCCCGCCTCCGCCGGACTACCTGCTGCACACGCAGCTGGTGTGTGACCGCGTACTGCTGCCCCTGGTGGTGACCTTCGGCCTGGTGGGCAACGTGCTCAGCCTGGCCGTGCTGGGCCGCAAGGAGATGGCGTCGCCCACCAACTGCTTCCTCACGGCCCTGGCCATCTCCGACCTCTCCCTGCTCGCGCTGCAGCTGCCCATGTTCTTCGGCCTCAACGCGGCCGTGGCCGCTTCCGAGAGCTTCAGGCTCTTCGTGCGATACTACACCGTTATCATGTGAGTGAGGTTGTCTTATGTCATAAGTGAGTCTGTCTCTCTCTGTCTCTCTCTCTCTCTCTCTCTGTCTGTCTCTCTATCTGTCTCTCTCTCTCTCTCTCTCTCTCTCTCTCTCTCTCTCTCTCTCTCTCTCTCTCTCTCAGTGAGTATGTGTCTGTCTGTGTGTTCTTCAATTTAACGTCCTTCCACTAAAAGTGATTCAGAATTTTTTGGTGTGTGCGCGTGCGTGTGTGTGTGCGTGTGTGTGTGTTGTTGTTGTTGTTGCTTGAGTGTGCGTGCGTGCGTACGTGCGTGTGTGCGTGCGTGTGTGTGTGTGTGTGTGTGTGTGTGTGTGTGTGTGTGTGCGTGTGCGTGTGTGTGCCCTGTGTGTGTGTGTGTGCCCTGTGTGTTTGGGTGTGTGTATCTGTGTGTAAGCCTTCAAGCCTTCACTCAAATGTTTTTTTATCATTGGTCAACAACATTACCTTGACGCTGGGGCCAACTGAAAGTGAGAACTGTACACAAAATGATGAGTTTTCACAACACAGGAAAATAATGACACAACTTAGTCTTGTGAATGACTATCGAAATATAGATGGCTTTGGGAGGGGGGAGATTAGGTGAACTGATGCCTTTAATGCAGAGCCATCCACCTGTGTTTATTTGAACACAGTAGCTAGAGGTAGGCCTACGTCATTCTTGCAACACTCAGACCATGGTCAGGGACAGTAACTCTTCCAAGTCGAATTTTTCGTCAACAAATGCATTTTATAAGGCCCGTTTCGTATATTTAACGCATCTTGGTAAGGAATAGGGTTAGGGATAGGGTTAGGAACATGTCAGAGGTAATGTTAGTACCGGTTTTGCCAAGACATTTGCGCACAATTTATGCGTCCCGTGATTGACTTTTGTGCGCCGTACCCGTAGCCTGGAGAATGTGAGATACGGGCCCGTACCCCGAGCCTCTGCCTTATTTGAATCATCATGTCTTCTCTCCTAGCCTCACTAATTCAGTCCTTATAGGGGGCATTTGCAAATTGCTCTTTGTGCTGCAGCCCAGGGCGTGTAATCGTGAATGCGTGTTAGACAGTCAACACGGGGAATAGTACTGTAAATTAGACTAAACTCCCAAAAAACACATTGTCTGTTTAGCCCAATGTACATACTATCTGTATGGGAGTGATCTTTATGGAGACGCCTGAGAGCGCCTGACTCAATCGAACACAGGGGCTAGCTACTCTACCTTCAGGTAGATCTCCCTAGTCAGCAACAAATGCATTTTCTCGCTTCGCATGTTTGTAGGAGGGATAGGGTTAGAGTTAACATGTCAGTTAATGTGCGTCATTCTAAATTTGTATGTAATGGAGAATTGATATTTTGCCTTACGAATCACAGTTTGCAAGTTCACTATTCAGTTTGTAGCAACTTTGGCCACCCCTTAATCGTTGCGTGTTAGACACAACAAAAAATAGTAAAAGTAGTTTGCAAAGTCGCTGACTGTACATCCTGCGGTTTCAAGCTTTGACGGAATAATGTTGCATTGTTGCTATGGTATTTGACCGAGTAATCGGAGGTAAGCAACTCTAATTTTCACGAAGGATGCTTGAGATCTCCCCTCCCTGTTTTTTTTTATAGAAAATCGTCTATTGTTATCTACCACGCACGTCGTGTTGTTTCCCCTTGTTATTGTTATCTTCATTATTTCCCAGAAATACGGATGTCATGTAATAATGGTCTTAATAACAGTTCAAATAAACAGTACTACTACTGTTAAATGGGGAACAGCGATGACTGGGCAACATCGTTGATTTTGATTTTTTAATGCGAAAAAAAGTGGACATTAAATACTGCGATCATAAAGCAAGGTTTGAAAAAACGATTGAAAAATAAAGGCAAAAATCTACTCCTTTGTGATGACGTGTGTGTCCATTGTCATTCGCTATTATAATACAAACATCTGTATTGTTAAAAAAAAATCGGGACTTTCCTGGTGTTGCACTGCCTCCGGGCATTGCCTCCAGGATTGTTCCCACCATCTTTATATCTACAAATGTCCCATATGTGTCTGTTCCAGACCGAGAGGACGTTAAACAGAATTTCATTCACAATACTAGCTTTCCTAAAACACATTTCGATGCATTCCGTTTTAGCGAGTGACGTAGGGTCTCTTTGGCTCTGATACACAATCTTTGGTTTTTCTTTTGTATGTTTTTTAAACCACTATTTGCAAAAGATATTAATTAAAACAGTTATACATAACTCGATTGAAGATATTGATTTTGATTTTTGAAGAGAAAAAAAGTGGAAATTAAATACTGCATCATAAAGCAAGGTTTGAAAAAACGATTGTGGCTTCTACGTCCTCTTTGGGGGGGGTGATATTCTAACAATTGACACATTCTATGAAACAGACAGGACATTTTGTAATTATACAAATACACATCTGTATTGTTAAAAATTCGGGTCTTTCCTGGAGTTGCAATGCCTCCGGGCAGTGCAATCCAGGAAAGTTCCGACCATCTTTTAACAATAATGTCCCAGATGTGTCTGTAGCAGACCGTAACCACAGCCTCATTCACAAGTTAGCTTTTAAAAACATTTCATGCATGGTCTATGAGTGACGTACATATCTTTGGTGGTGATAACAATTGAGAAACCACTATTGTTGTTATCAAACTCCTCAAGATATTTTTAAAGAGAGCCACATTGTGTATCACTAAATAAAGAGCACGACACGTACATACGATTCGGTGTAAGATACGATTCCATCACGTGGTCTCCATGGGCCAATCGCATTTTGTTCTTAGAGATCACGTTATCGAATCGTATCGTACAGTCGTGCGATTTTAGTGGACGTGTGGCTGGCCCTTGACAAGCTCCGTGAAGTTGTTTATCTCGGTTGTATATAAGATTTCTGTTATAATTGACAGCCTAGCCCGGATGAGGCACGCCTTTCTTATAAATAAACTCAATGGAAATGCTCAAACATCCCCCCTCTCTCTCTCTCTCTGTGTCTCTCTCTCTGTCTCTCGCTCATGCACACACACACAAACACACTGTCTGTCTCTCACCCACCCACACCCACTCACACCCCACACCCACACAAACCACGCACTGCGCCAAAACTAAAAAGATTAACAACGCAATCTTACGGTTCAAAGACCTCGATTTTTCATGCTTAAAAGCACGCACCGCACTTATTCAACTTCCGGCCCCAATCTCATCCAACTTTCTCTCTCATATTATCTCTATTCTGTAAACCAGTACACCCACACCCCCCCCCCTCTCTCTCTCCCAACCCCTTGACACCAGAGACCCAAAGAAACCACGCACGTGCGCCAAAAAAAAAGAAGGTTAACAACGTACTGATTACGGTTCAAAGATCTCGATTTTTCATGCTTAAAAGCACGCACTGCACTTATTCAACTTCCGGCCCCAATCTCATCCAACTTTCTCCATATAGTTCATCATATTATCTCTATTCTGTAAACCAGTACCCCCTCCCTCTCTCTCTCTCTCTCTCTCTCTTTTAAAATACGGGCAGTAAATAGCCTACGTGCCAATGTGCAGGAAATAACCTGTAGCAGACACAGGCCTAAAAGCATCGCAGACTCCGTAGAACCGATGATCCCCAGCCGCCCTGAGTTCAAGGAACTGAGAGAGAGAACCACGATAACCAGGACCTGTTTGTAGGATTAATACAGGCCTTGGCGACAGATAAACACCCTTTTATTTCCCTTTCCAATCGACTCCTTCCTTCCCACTCCCTTCTCCATCCAGGGGCGGATCAGTCAGTCCAGAGGGGTGGTGGGGAGTTCCAATGGCTGGGTTGGGGAGGCCTGGGGTTGTGTCCCCCAGAAGCTGATAATAATTTGAATGTAGAAGATGCAAAGAAGGCCTCTCCTGGGAGAAAATGGTAAAACTCTGGTTTGAAATTGCTTGCGATCATGGATTTCCCCCTCTTTTTTTGTTCTTTCCCTTTTTCATTATTTTGTATTTAGTGAAGGGGTGTCCGGAACCCGATCCGCCTCGGGTAAGTCATGCAGGAGGGGGGGGGGGAGTGTTCCAAATGGTTATTTGGGAGGGTCTGGCATAGAATTACATTTCCCCCTCTTTTTCTTTTCTTTCTTTCATTGTCCTTTGCCCCGATATAGATCCGGCAAAGAAGTCTAAATCTGTCGCATTTTGTTTGTTTTTTTACTCTTTTTTGTGTAGCGGGGGGTGGAAGGTGGGGGGGCCCAATCCGCCTCCATATACCCCTTCTCTCCTTTACTATGCCTCAACGTCTTACACTTTTCTATTATATGGACCTACCGTATGCATGCTGTGATCATTGACTGACAATAGCCTAAGCTCGGGACTAAGTTAATGGAGACTTCTTCTTCTTCTTTTGATCGCTCAACAGTTTCCTGAATGATTTTCGCTGCTGTTACAACCTTTGCTGTTACGCGCCTAAAATCACCGACTTCGTTACCGCAGGAGAATGGACCGGTAAGGCAGAAAGATAGTAGATGACAGTAAGCTCTGACAGATTGTGCACAGAACTTCCAGAAGGTGGGGAACTATTTAATATCTGGGGGAGTTAATGGAGACAAAATGAATGATTTTTGAAAACCATGAAAAATCACTTTACCGCTTGGTCTACTCTATTGTGAAGGATTATGATATCTGGAGATCCCAGCTGAACACTACAGACCTAACTCTGAACATCGTTATGTAATGCTCCGTTGTTGTATGAGGCCATCTACATCGATAGGCCTCGAACTGTACAACAGTTAGTACAACAACAGAACCATAAAAAAGATAATGGTGGTTGTTCAAAGAAAGAAAAAGAAGAACTGCATAATCAAAAAGCCAGCGAGTCGCGCTTTCGATAATAATTTATATATTAACCACACCGCTCTTCCTTCAATACAACAAAGTAAAAAATAAATCTCAAAGCCGTTAACTCTTCTAGCACCATGGGGGATGCATTCGCCCAGTACTTCACATTTCACTCCCACCAAATGCAAAGACATTCACTGCTAAGTGGCCGGTCGTGTGTGTGTGTCTACTTTCAGAGCTTATGTCAGTGATTTTCAGCTATTCCGTTAACCCTTTCACCGCCAATGCTGCATTTATGCACCACAAAGGTGTAACACCCATTTCACTAAAAGGCATCAAATCAGGGCCTGTTATCCGAAGACCCTATTTTCATAATTTTGGGAGGTAAGGATAGCCTAAGGTTATGCATGCCACAGAGGAATTCTCAATATTTCAGATATATTTTTTTCTCTACCCAGTTAAGTTTAATAGGGGGGGGGGGGGGGGGGGGTCGCCTAAAAAAATTCTGGCGGCGAAAGGGTTAAAGCAACACATGCACACTCGAAAAAAATAGTTATCCCCCGCTTGTCGGTTGAGATGCAAACGGGCAACCAAGAACGTCAAAAAGTGGTGCTAGTAGGCTACAGTTAATGATAGACAGTTAATGAATCAAAATCATTTCTGTGTTTACATTCAAAAGCATTAACGCACTTAAAAGCTTCCGTTCTTCAGAAAATGGACAGGGCTCCCATGGGACCCCCATTTGGGGGTCTATGGAGCACTAAAATTACAAAGGACCCTCTAAAAGAATGTGCAGGGGTTCCCTGGGATGCACAAGAAAAATTATTTTTAGCATTCGTAATGCCACTGGGACCCTCTATCCCGCCTCTAGGACCCTCTATACTGTAAGTGAAGGAGTCCCTGGGACCCCTTGTTTTGCGGGGCGATTGGGAGCCATGATGGGCTACACAAAGGTGATCAGACAAGAAAAATATGCTGCTGCTGGTGTTAATTAGTATATCTTTTAAATCATTCTTTCAATCTGGCGTTAATTCCAGTCTCTGACTCTGACTAGCCAATATTTCATCTGGCAGCAATCTAAGTAGGCCTAACGGCGGGGGAAATTAATATCAGCCGAAGGGAGTTACCAGTAGCAAACGTGGCGGAAAGTAAAAGGGCGTGAATTAATCCTGCTATCTAACCGTTTTCTTCCCTTTCCCCGGTTTTTGTCCTTCTCTCTTATCTATACGTTGCGGAGTTATCCATCCTTAATGATGCTAACAACTTGTTCCATATGTTGAGAGATCCAAGACCATTTCCTGCAGACTGTTAGATAAAGGGGGCGGAGTGGGTTGGTTTAACTGAACGTATGATTCCCTTTTCTGCTTTAATGAATCACTTCACCGAGTACCGGTAACGCCTAGTAACGGTAACACGCCAGCCGTCTTTGAGCCAAAAATTCGGTTAAGAAACGGCATTAAAGGCTTACTTGGCTACAGAAAGTGATTTCCGGTCTGCAATATTGCTGTGGGATTTGCCCCGGCCACAGCAAGCCTCTTTGAAGCGATTCGGTTACACAGTTATTTGTGAATAGGGTCAATCCTTACTGCCCAAATTTAGGAACTCAATATCATTGAATAATAGACACTCGTTTCAAGAGTTTACGGGCGCCGAACGACATGGGTGCGCATAAATCATTACGGCCGCCTCGGTGGTTGCCAAAAAATTTGCGACATTGGCGGTGAAAGGATTAATGAATCGTTGCGTCTCATTATAGTCTAGATTCCCTCTCGATTTTTCCGTTTGCCCTCCCCTTTACTGAAACGCGCTTTACAATGTTCTATTATTGTAAGAAATTACGTGATTTACATTAAAAATGTATACCAGATAAGTATTTATTACATCCATCTGTTGATATGTTTCGAAGGTTGAAGAATGATGATTAAAAACATGCGCGATCTGGGTAGGTACATCTATTGTGCTAATAAACGTCCGTAAGGCTGTTCTTCACCATATAAACCGTATAAGTACTATCCGATAGCTATGCTTAGTTCATAATTATTTTCAGTGTTTGTTCTGAATCATGTTTGATACATTGTATAATGTAACGGGTCATGCGGCCTGTACATTAAAATATTTGACACACACACTCTCTCTCTCTCTCTCTCTCTCTCTCTCTCTCTCTCTCTCTCTCTCTCTCTCTCTCTCTCTCTCTCTCTCTCTCTCTCTCTCTCGTCAATGAACAAACAAATGTTCGTGTATGTGTGTGCTTGCATGCGCGTGATTACGTGTATGATCTGGTGCATGCGTGCACGTGCTTGTCAGTGCGCGTGTCTGTGACACACGAGTAGAGAATGAGGATACAGAAAGGTGCAGAAGGGGATTACGGGAGTAAGTTGACAGACAATAAAATTATAAGTGGGTGCGAAGCTTAGGGGAGGGGGTGGGGGGTGGAGTTAACAAACACATTCATTAGACTTCAGTCAAAATGACAAAGGAGACATAGAACGTACAGCTACAGCCACGATATAGAAATGCGTCTTCTCCATTAGCGCACGTATATATATATGTGTGTGTGTGTGTGTGTGTGTGTGTGTGTGTGTGTGTGTGTGTGCGTGCGTGTGCGTGCGTTTGGGGGAGATAGAGATATATGTGAGAGAGATATGTGTGTGTGTAAGTGAGTGTGTGTGTGTGTGTGTGTGTGTGTGTGTGTGTGTGTGTGTGTGTGTGTGTGTGTGTGTGTGTGTGTGTGTGTGTTTGGGGGAGATAGAGATAGAGACAGACAGAATAGATAGAGAGAAAGTGAGTGTGCGTATGAGATAGAGGGAGAAAGAGCGTACATGCTTGTGTATGTATGTGTGCGCGCGCGTGTGCGCGCGTGCGTGCGTGTGTGTGTGCGTGTGTGCGTGCGTGTGTGCTTGAAAGTGTGTGTGTGCGTACGTGCGCGTGCACGTGCGTGTGGCGTGCGTGGGTGGGTGGGGGGGGGGGTATTTCCGTCTGCGCTGATAAAGAGAATAATAATGCTTAGAAAGAAAAGCACAGAACAATTAAAATTGCTAGGTAAAAAACCCTAAAAGCAAACAGCAGGTTGCATCCCTTATAATACTGGGTATCTTTTCGACATTTCCTTTCTACGCGAGTTTAAAGAAAAGAATCGAAACATTGATTTATTCTTTAGTGTAACAATAACAGTACGGCCGTGTAATATCTATATTTAGTAAGACGCCAACCAAACTCTAGACTGTGTTGGTGTATCTTTTCAACATTTCCTTCCTACAGGCATCGTCAAGGGGCACTAGTCCGAAATATTTGCCAAATAAATTGTTAACAGGTTTTTTCCAATTTTTTTTTTTTTTTTCGTTTGTTTGAATCCTAAAAATAGGTCCTAGAATGGCATAGCGGGTTTCTGTGCTTTCCGCCCTTCAACCTGCTGAGGACACGCCACGACAGAACGTCGGGCCTCATCAAAGGAGGCAGATGTACACCAATTAACCCATAGGACAGCAGCTGATGAGAGATAATGGAAAGCCGCCCCCTCCAATCAGCGTCACACTGTCGAGCTAACCGAGAAAAAGTAGGAGAAGAAGAAGGAAGAGGCTAAGGAGGAGGAGGAGGACAACACTAAACATGAGCATAGAGTGAGACAGAGAAAGAGACAGAGCCAGACAGAGTATAACGTCTGTCTGTCTGTCTGTATCTAAAGACAGACAGACGGACGGAGTATACGTCTGTCTGTCTGTATATAAACATGAATGTCTGTGTGTGTATATTTGGGAGTATCCTATGTTGTGTGAGTCAGTGTATTGTATTTGTGTGCGAGTGTGGACAGGAGCATGGTGTAGGTAATAAGGCTGTAGGACACTGAGACTGGGTTAGTCCAGAGAAGAACAAACCCAAACAGATCCATTGCCAAACGTGACGGTGTTCTATGTAGGTTTCCAACATGCTTTGTTGGTCCAGACGGTAGTACTTTCCAAAGGCTTTCTTGCATACCAGAAGGTCTTGGATCAAAGTCCCTTTAATTAGCTCAACAGCCACTAAAACACATCTCTGTCAGCTACAGCATCCCGCACAAAGAGGGAGGGAGGGAGAGAGAGAGAGAGAGGGGGGGAGGGGCAGCATCAACAACTAAACCAAACTGACAAACTTATGTTCACTGACTTCATTGTCTTATGTGAGTTTTTTGTTTGTTTGTTTGTTTGTTGGTGGTTCTGTTGTTATGATTTTGTTGTCATGAAATGTTTTTATTGGGGGGGGGGGGGGTGTAAGGTGAGAGGTGGAAGGTGAGAGATAATAGCATAGCGAAGGAAATGCTTTTTTTCGTTACATCAACCCTCTACATTTAGAAAGAGACAGACAGACAGAGATGAAAACAGACAGAGATGCGGACAGGTGGGGTGTGGGAAGACAGATAGGCAGACAAACAGACAGACATTCATTGTTTCACAAGATTAGGGGAAGACGGGGTAAAAAGCGCATGGGCGGGTAAGAAGCCCACCCCAATTAGAAATAAAGAACATTTCAGTCAAATTTGCCCATGACAAATGCTAGACATTAACGCTCGTCTCATGGGCAAAATGATTTGTTTCACATGAGATTACCCGCCCATGCGCTTTTTAAGGGGGATGCAAAAGTGTTGATGTGCCATGCAAACAGTTTTGGACTAAAAGTGCATTGCGTTGCCTAGTATCATAGACATTGAGAGCACACAATCTATCCATAGAACAATGTGCCCTTTCACATGCCTTTTTAGGATACCATGGAGGTGGGGGGGGGAGTTTTTCAAACACATAGTTCCCCCACCTTCTGGAAGTTCTGCGCTTGTAACTTCCTTTAATCTGTCACTCCCTTTGACTCTGCCTTTTCCCTTTGCTCATCTTTCTGCCTTTCTGGTACATGGTCCATTCTCCTGCCTTTGTTCTCGAAATTCTTTCAAAGGTTTTCTCCAGCCGAAGACAGACATGCTGGGCCTATTACTCAGGTGCGTAACGGCAGCATGGCGTAGCTGGGCTCATAGTGACAGGAAACTGTCTGAAGTGATCGACGAAGAAGATTTTTAAAAAATAGAATAACCAACTGAGGCTATGATGCCTCCACGAGTAACTGTACAAAAGTGACAATAACACTGACTGCAGACTAACTGGCTGTTGCAGGTACGTGATGACCAACGTGTTTCTGACCTGCAGCAGTAACTGACCTACAGTGACACTAACACTGACTGCGGACCAACTGGCTGCTGCAGGTACGTGATGACCAACGTGTTCCTGACCTGCACCAGTAACTGACCTACAGTGACACTAACACTGACTGCAGACTAACTGGCTGTTGCAGGTACGTGATGACCAACGTGTTCCTGACCTGCACCAGTAACTGACCTACAGTGACATTAACACTGATTGCGGACTAACTGGCTGTTGCAGGTACGTGATGACCAACGTGTTCCTGACCTGCACCAGTAACTGACCTACAGTGACATTAACACTGATTGCGGACTAACTGGCTGTTGCAGGTACGTGATGACCAACGTGTTCCTGACCTGCACCAGCTGGCTGACGGTGGCCGTGACGGTGGAGCGCTTCCTGTCCCTGCGCTTCATGATGCACCCCCGCATCGTCTGCTCCATCAAGCGGGCCAAGCGGGCCATCATGGCCATCTTCTTCGCCTCCTTCCTCTTTCACTTCTCCAAGTTCTTCGAGTACGTGCCCAACACGGACATGAGCAGTCCCCGGCCCCTGCTGCCCACGGCGCTGAGCCTGAGCAAGGCCTACGACACAGCCATGCACATCACCAACATCACCCTGGCCGCCCTCCTGCCCATGGTGGCCCTCGTCGTCTTCAACAGCTTCCTCGTCTACTTCCTGGCCACCCACCGCCGCCGAATGATGAAGCACAAGACAGGCAAGAACGGGGGCGGCAGTGGTGGGGGAGGAGGGTCGACCAGCGTGGACATGATGCACGTGAGCTGCGTGGTGGTGGCCGTGGTGCTGGTCTTCGTGGCCTGCCACTCCCTGGGCGTCTTCGTGGCCCTCAACATCGCCGTGCATGGCCGCCACAAGATCTTCTCCAACCACCTCTTCCTGGCCTTCAAGAGCGTCAACGGCCTGCTGGTCATGCTCAACTCCAGCGTCAACTTCCTGCTGTACTGCTCCATCAGCCGCAAGTTCCGCAAGACCTTTGCCACCGTCTTCTGCCGCCGGCGCTGGCTGAGCAAGACTTCGTGGTCCGTGCCGGTGCCGCTCAGCGAGAACAGCATGGCCACGGCTGTCAGCATCCGTGCCGCGCCACACGCCAACGGCTACAGCCCCCCGGGGGAGGGCGGGGCCAAGGAGGCCTCCTTCGTGCGCCCCTCACCCACCAGCAGTTCCACCTCTCCCAGTCCTGACCACATGGTGGTCTGAACATGTCCATCCTGACTCGATGACTACGCTTAGCTACCTTTCATATTCATCTATAGGGTTCAATATACTAGTAGGTTTCCTGTTCACATTAATCGTCATGACTTCATGACAGATTCTTGATAGGGGTAAATGAGATTATCACCTAAGCAAACATTTACATAATCCGTCACATAAAATGGTGTATATTTCTTGACTAAAAGATGAGCGCTTCTGGCTGACTCACTGGGGATCACTCTGCAAGCTTATATTACTTCCCTTTGTCAAATAGAGTGCAAAATCTTTTTTTGCCGCGCACAGGCGAGAGTGAGTGAGACAAAGGGAAAGAGAGAGAGTTTGGTGTTGCTAGAAAACAGCCATCAAATGAAACAACACCTGGTGTAAAAGGCAAAGGACATTAACTCCACCTAAACATACAATTGCAGAGACTTACCATATCAGTTTGCAAAACACAAAGCTAATAATTTTTTCACAAATACCCTGATAATAATGGCGTGCACTTCAAAAAGCCATCAGAACTCTCAGGTTACAAAATCCATAGAAATCAATTTTTCATTGTCTTGATCATCACTTCTTTTAAATAATATTCTCAATGTTCAAACCTTTGCGTTAATAACTCTTGTCAACCTCCTTTTATGCAATAGGCTTAAAAACATGCATGCTTTTAAAAAAAAGTATTAATTTTTTTTTTATTGTATTGTATTGAAATGTATTGCAACCAATGCACAATATAATTGCGTGTGACAGTGTGTGGTTGGGAAGGGGAGGGAGTGTGCAATAACATGAATTTGGAGAATTGAGTTTGCATGTAGATGATGCATGAGCAGTTCAGTCGCATACACATTCAGACCACAAAAATGACAGTCGCATACACATTCAGACCACTAAAACGACAGTCGCATACACATTCAGACCACTAAAACGACAGTCGCATACACATTCAGACCACCAAAATGACAGTCGCATACACATTCAGACCACCAAAATGACAGTCGCATACACATTCAGACCACAAAAACGACAGTCGCATACACATTCAGACCACTAAAACGACAGTCACATACACATTCAGAACACTAAAACGATAGTCACATACACATTCAGACCACTAAAACGACAGTCACATACACATTCAGAACACTAAAACATACACAGTCAGAACATACACATTCAGACCACTAAAACGACAGTCACAGTCGCATACACATTCAGAACACTAAAACGACAGTCGCATACACATTCAGAACACTAAAACGACAGTCGCATACACATTCAGACCACTAAAACAACAGTCGCATACACATTCAGAACACTAAAACGACAGTCGCATACACATTCAGAACACTAAAATGACAAAGTGGAATGCGTTTTCTAAAAGTAAGAAAGAAAGATTTTGCAGAGAATTCCGTGGTGCACTGGCTCTTAATTTGCAACCTTGATTTGGTTAGGCTAGGTACATTATAGTCACAGAGGCGTCTCTGTGAAATTTGGGTTGCTCCCACCTGGAGAGCGCGTCACAGCCAGAGGCAATACGAAACATTTTTTTTTTTTTTTTTTGGCATGCAATTTTTGTGTGACTGATGAGGAAGGAAGGGAGGGGGGCTCACTTGGTTAATTTGTTTCATAGTACCTCTGCTTGAACACTATATTTCACCACCATCTTTGTCCCAAAAAAAGTTAACATATAACGTCACCAGTTTTGTTGCTATCATTAGGATCGCCCTCCCCTCTCCTCCGCACCCCCTCCACCCCACTTTCTTTTCTTTCTTTTTTTGAAATCATAAGAAAACTAGTAGTGTGCAAAACAGTAATTTAATCGAAATGTGTATCTTCTCCACCCCCCTTCCTTTCCTTTTCCACTACTCCATCATTACCACCAAACATATCCACCTGTACAGTGTACCTAAAATAAACTTTTAAATTGAGCGTATGATGCACACAAAAAACAAGATATGGGTTGTGTAAGTTGCTAACACGCCAAAACGTCTCTTCTTCAAAAGCACATCATCATAATAACTGAACTATTCAATCAAATAATGCACAGATAATAATAGGTGCATAATAGCAGTGTACATAATGTAAATATTGTTACCTGTACATAACCTAAACTGAAATATGAACATAAAGAAACGGATCAACAGCAGACAATGACTGTTTATTTAAAAAATGAAAACCAGCTTGAATGGTCTTGATCATCCAGCAAACATTGAAGTGAACATGTATTGATTAGGCCTTCAGAATGCTAGTAAAAGGAAATGGAAAGATTGAGTGATGTAATGACAGAGAAACACAAAAATTGACCTGTTAATATTTCTTTTCTGAATGAAAGTTTACAATAGGCAAGAAAGCACAGTGCATATGTACACAACGAAGTGAGTGGAGTGAGTATAAGACTGTGTTAAGCATTAAAAAAAAAAGTGCATGGAATAAACCAGTGTGTTTTGCTCTGAAGCATTGTGAGGGACCGACTAATGATATTATTCTTCATAGAAAGCATTGTACGGAGCGGACAAGTGACTTCTCTTTGCAGAAAGCTGACTGTATAAAAGATCAATGAGTTTTCGAGCAGCCTAACATCTTCACAGATCACCACCCCCCAGCCTGATAGCAAATGGTGTCTACAGCGTGCCAACCCTTTATTTATGAAACCAATGTGTGAAAAGGTCAATGAACCTTGTGAAGATGAATTTCATTAAAACTATTTCCTGCAAAGGCCGCCAGGTAGGTGGGTTGGTTTTTTGGCTGTTAATGTTATTACTCTGTAAAACAGACACAAACGAACACTCTGACTGCATATCTTATCATTTCTCTTTTAAAATATAAAACAGAACAAAAAATTAAAATCATTGCAGTAGATCACAAGGTTTGCTGTCAATAAAAAACACAAGTTATGAATGTGTCACTGAGTGAATAGGCTACTAATAGCACATTGCTACGAACATTCTCTGAATTATATTATTCACAGAGTATGAACAATACTTCCAATGACTTGGGGTGGCCCAGCAAGAGAGTGGACAGCAAAATGTACCAAATAATTATTGTGTGAAACTAAGTTGGTGAAATTCAAAAACCTCGTATCTCGATTTTTGGGGGGTTTGAGTCAGCTCTCTAATTTTTACCGCCACATTCCACCAAAAGCTCGTATCTCTAACGACTTTCTATCTGGGGTAAAGGAGGTTGTGTAAATTGAAGAAACACTCGTAAGTCCAAAATTCAGATCTAGTTAAGGACAAAAACCTTGTATCTTCGTTCTTTTTTAAGTATTAAAAAAATAATAATAATAATTTTGCTTAACAAAATGCAGGACTAAACTCGCAATGTCTTGAACAACATATTCATCATAGTTACTGGTAATCAATTGTGGTAAACGCAGTTAATTTGTAAAACAATTTTTTCATTTTTCTCAAAACTACCAAAAAGTGGTTGGGTGTATACGATAAAGAATTATTAAAATTCGAAATATTTACGGTTTTAAGTGGGTGTTCGGCTGTTTTCATTGTATGAAACTACCCAAATTGAGATACAAGGTTTTTGAATTTCACCAACGATATGTTATGGAGGATTTACAACTTTACAAAACAGCCAATATGTGGAATGAGCCACTGGCTGTTTAGTGAATGTGCGCTGTCACAGCATCATCAAGGGAAAGGCGAGGTGGTGATGGGATCAACAACCAAAAAGACTGCTGTACACATCGTATCTATTAAGATCAATTCTTGCCACAGTTTGTATTAAACATGTACTTCCATCAATGTGTGTGTTTGTGAGTGTGAGTGTGAGTGTGTGTGTGTATCTGCGTGTCTGTCTGTGTGCGTGTGTGTGTGTGTGTGTTTGTGTGTGTTTGTGTGTGCATGAGTCCATGTGTGCATGCGCCCACGTGTGTGCGTGTGTAGGTGTATGTGTGTGTGTGTGTGTGTGTGTGCGTGTGTGCATTTGTGTGCATTTATGTGCGTGTGTGCGCATGTGTGTGTGTGGGGGGTGGGGGGGGGAGTGTAAGAGAGATAGAGAGTATGTGGGTGCGGGAGTATGTGATTGTTTGTGTGCACAAGCACGATGTATGTATTTAAAACATGCAGATGTACAAGTGCATGGATGCACACATGCAGAATTGAATGCAATTTGTATATTCTTGCATGCATATGAGCACATTGGCGAACAGACGACACAACATAATATGCATACACAGTCACTCACACACATACAGAAACTAAACCAAACCATCCTCTCTCTCTGTCTCTCTGTCTCTCTGTCTCTCTCTCTCTCTCTTGCACACATGCTCTCTCTCTCTCAAATTCCCCCTCTTTCACCCGTTTCATATAATTAATCTCGATCACTACCTCACTCACTCATACACAGACAGACAGACAGACACACACACACACACACACGCACACACAGAGTGACACCCAGACCCACCCACACACACACACACAGTCACACACACACACACACACACACACAGTGACACCCACACACACACAACCACAGTCACACACAAACACACACACACAGTGACACACTCACACAGTTTGACACACAGTAACACACACAGAGTGACACATACACACACACAGTGACACACACACACTGACCTGCACGGTGGCGCCATGTATCTTAGCAGCCTTGAGGTCAGCCCGTGTCTTGTCCAGCTCAGACTTGAGAGAGGCGGCGGCCTCCTTCAGGTTGTTGATGTGTGAGGAGGCTGAACCCAGACCCTGCTCGCTCTCCTTCACCATACTGCTTAGCCGCTTCACCTGGTGGGACACAGTGCGGCAACTGTTTAGCAACAACGAGCTTTCACTCACCATACTGCTTAGCCGCTTCACCTGGTGGGACACAGTGCGGCAACTGTTTAGCAACAACGAGCTTTCATTCACCATACTGCTTAGCCGCTTCACCTGGTGGGACACAGTGCGGCAACTGTTTAGCAACGACGAGCTTTCATTCACCATACTGCTTAGCCGCTTCACCTGGTGGGACACAGTGCGGCAACTGTTTAGCAACGACGAGCTTTCATTCACCATACTGCTTAGCCGCTTCACCTGGTGGGACACAGTGCGGCAACTGTTTAGCAACGACGAGCTTTCATTCACCATACTGCTTAGCCGCTTCACCTGGTGGGACACAGTGCGGCAACTGTTTAGCAACGACGAGCTTTCATTCACCATACTGCTTAGCCGCTTCACCTGGTGGGACACAGTGCGGCAACTGTTTAGCAACGACGAGCTTTCATTCACCATACTGCTTAGCCGCTTCACCTGGTGGGACACAGTGCGGCAACTGTTTAGCAACGACGAGCTTTCATTCACCATACTGCTTAGCCGCTTCACCTGGTGGGACACAGTGCGGCAACTGTTTAGCAACGACGAGCTTTCATTCACCATACTGCTTAGCCGCTTCACCTGGTGGGACACAGTGCGGCAACTGTTTAGCAACAACGAGCTTTCATTCACCATACTGCTTAGCCGCTTCACCTGGTGGGACACAGTGCGGCAACTGTTTAGCAACGACGAGCTTTCATTCACCATACTGCTTAGCCGCTTCACCTGGTGGGACACAGTGCGGCAACTGTTTAGCAACGACGAGCTTTCATTCACCATACTGCTTAGCCGCTTCACCTGGTGGGACACAGTGCGGCAACTGTTTAGCAACAACGAGCTTTCATTCACCATACTGCTTAGCCGCTTCACCTGGTGGGACACAGTGCGGCAACTGTTTAGCAACAACGAGCTTTCATTCACCATACTGCTTAGCCGCTTCACCTGGTGGGACACAGTGCGGCAACTGTTTAGCAACGACGAGCTTTCATTCACCATACTGCTTAGCCGCTTCACCTGGTGGGACACAGTGCGGCAACTGTTTAGCAACAACGAGCTTTCATTCACCATACTGCTTAGCCGCTTCACCTGGTGGGACACAGTGCGGCAACTGTTTAGCAACGACGAGCTTTCATTCACCATACTGCTTAGCCGCTTCACCTGGTGGGACACAGTGCGGCAACTGTTTAGCAACAACGAGCTTTCATTCACCATACTGCTTAGCCGCTTCACCTGGTGGGACACAGTGCGGCAACTGTTTAGCAACAACGAGCTTTCATTCACCATACTGCTTAGCCGCTTCACCTGGTGGGACACAGTGCGGCAACTGTTTAGCAACAACGAGCTTTCATTCACCATACTGCTTAGCCGCTTCACCTGGTGGGACACAGTGCGGCAACTGTTTAGCAACGACGAGCTTTCATTCATTTTAAAAGAAGAAAAAGAACTGAGACAGACTGCAACGTCACTGGAACATACAACAAACAAACAACTACACGACAAGTGTAAAGTGACGTTATTTTATTCACAAGTAGGACAAACACAAGGCGTTTGTCCTACCAGTTAATGAAAGGTCACTCGCGCAAACCGCAAAATTATGTCCCTTGGCTATTTGCGAATATTTCCTGTTATAATAACCAGTTTGGTTGTGTGAGAGTGAATGTAAATGAGATCCATTAAAGTAACACTACCGAGAACAAACCCACACACACAAACACACACACGCACACATACACGCACACACACACACACACAAATAAACAAAAATTAAAGTGTTTTTCTACTAGTCACCTCATCCTCTGCCTGTTTGCACCTGGCCAGGAGATCTGCCTTGACTCGTTCAAACTCCGACTGAATGCTGTCCCGCTCACTCTGAAGTTTGTTGCGCTCCTCCGAAAACTGCGTCTGCAGATCCTGTTCAAATCACATACATAAGTCATAAGTCATAAGTTTCTTTATTGTCCATTGGCATTGTACAATGCACATGGAAACTTGACACAGACAATGAAAGTAAAACATTATCTCCATATTTGGCATCTTTCTATGTATGCGCACAATAAATAAATGTGTCCTGAACAGGCTCCACTGAACTCCACCGAAGTGACTCAGCAGCAGTGCAGTGTCTCCTAGGTTGGTTGCCTCCTGACGGCCTAACATAGATTCTCTCCCCTTGGACTGTTGGTCTCGGATTCTGCGACCCGAACAAGCTGGGGTGTGGCTGTGAATTGGGATTCGGAATGAGCGGCGAGGTAGCAACGCCACTGTACAGCCCAGAAGATGGGACAACAACAAAATATAAATAAATAAATAAATGTACACTTTTATAATATGAAGTGTCAAAGCGCAATCATGATCATGTGCATACACATAAGGATGTTTGCGTCATACATCGATAATTTTCAGAGGCTTTGTACGTGGAATTGAATACACAGAAAAACACTTAATATTAACAAGCACCTAGATGCTCACTGATAGGCATTTATATAATAAGGCATGCACATCCACCTACATATGCAAGTGTGCATGCATCCATAAGCAAACAGACAGACACATACCATTTTTTTTTTACTATAAGGCGATACCTTTTTACGTTTGTTCCCAGACTGAGACCCCTACACCTTATAATGTAACGAATAAAAAAGTAATATTAAATAAGGCACAAAACAAAAATAGGTGTGGTTACTGTATCCCGACCTACCCTATTTTGGGGGACCCTATGATTTTTGGCCTCGTCAAAAAAAAATAAAAAAGAAAGAGACGCAAGATCAATCGGAGAATGCCCAGCATGGGACATAACTCTAACGTGTTGAACGTCCACGTGTCGTTGCAAAATGGCGTCATTTGCGATTTCAATGGAACAGAGCTGATTCTAGGGCGCGGGATTGGTGCAACCCCCAAAATAATCTGTTCCTTCCCGCAAAAATCGGGTCTAAACGCGGGCCGACGCCCGCATATTTGCAGAACTGCCCGCACTTTTTACCGATCGCTGCGGGAATTCCCTCATCGTCTGCTAAATCCGTCGTCTGTACAAACCGAAAGCATCGGATTTCTCAAGATTTGATTGGTTCCTTTACAATGTTAGTGTAAATTAACCAATCACGTTCATCTCTTTTTACCGACAAGAAGTTTTGAGAGTCCTACCCGCCATGTTGAATTTTCTTCAAAATGAAGCAGACAACGACGCTCTTCGATTTCAATTTTTGTGGCGGCAAAGTAAAAAATAAGAAATCCTCTGCCAAATGAGTGTGCAGAAGATGTTGCAGAAACAGCTACTGCATCAACAGTCTCGGAGAAGCAGTCCGAAGATAACGGCACTAGTGCGAGGGAACAACGGTTCCAAGATGAGTAAGATTGAATAGGCCGTCTCCCCCCCCTTCCCCTCGTATCCATTGGACCTGCCCCCCTTTTTGGCCATGTTATCGTAACAACACCTATTTTTTGTTTTGGCCTAATAACAAAATCTGAATTTTGTGGAAAATTTTGGGGGTGCGCCTTATAATAATCTGAAAAATATGGTACACGCACATACACACACACACACTGTCTGTCTCTCTCTCTCTGTCCCTCTCTCTCTCTCTCTCTCTCTCTCTCTCTCTCTCTCTCTCTCTCTCTCTCTCTCTCTCTCTCTCTCTCTCTCTCTCTCTCTCTCTCTCTCTCTCTCTCTCTCTCAAACAAAATGCCACCAACCTGCTTAGCCTGTATGAGAACCTCAGCAGCCGTTTTCCTGTCTCTGTCGCGTTCCTCAGCGTGCTGCTTCTGGGCGTCGGTTAGCTTCCCTTCCAGGGTGGTGGTGACCTCGTTGACCCTCTCGGTCATCAGCTGCCGCAGGCTGGCCAGCTCCTTCTCATACCTCTGCTGCATGGTCTCCTTCTCCACCCTCACGTCCTCCAGAGACTGACCACACAGACACGACACCATGTCCAGGTCAGGAAAAGCTTATAAGGAGGATTCCACACCTTCCATTCTTTTCCCAATGTATCCGCCAATAAAAATAGGAAAATCCTAACTAACTAACGTATTCAGTTAATATACAGATTTAAATGAATAAAACACAGATGCCTTAGTAGTCATCAGTGAATGAAACCAAACCTAACAAAAATCAAAAACATATTTAGAGGGCAAAAGGCTAAAACAAAATAGCCTGTACTGCCATTTATGCTATGCTATGCTATGCAACTTTGCATCAGTGTTAAAAAATAGGTGGGGCCTGGTTAAGGAAGTGCTGCTTTTTGAACTACCAGTTCTACACAAACTAAATTTATGTATCTAAAGTGAAATGAATTGGGTTGGAAAATATACACGGCACATGGATTGCTGACAAGGTCCCCTCTCTCTCTCAACATGTGATATTAACCCATTTTTGCACCACAATGATTGAACACCCATGTCAGTAAAAACCTTGAATTCAGGGTCTGTTATCCAATAATATTTGTGTTCTTGATTTGGGGAGTTAAGGATAGGCCTTTTTTTTAAGCATACATGTAGTAAAGGAATCCCCAATATTTCAGACAAAATATTTTCTGTACCCAATGTAAGTTTATTTGATAATTTTGGAAGCCGCGGTGAAAGGGTTAAAATTGCCCCCCTCCCCCCCCCCCTCTCTCTCTCTCTCTCTCTCTCTCTCTCTCTTTATACATATTTGGTACAGTCTCCTCTCTCTCTCTCTCTCTCTTGTTGGCGAGATCTCTCTCTCTCTCACACACACACATGAATCCCTTCGAGGCAACGGCAATAAAATGTCAAGTGTGAAATATCAAGTGTCTCTCTCATGCCTTAAAAACTGGAAGTACATTGAAACAGCCTGCCATTTGGGAATCCATTATTCCGTTGTTCATTTTCTCATGGTCAGCTCTTACAGTTTCACGACTTACAGCATACTAGTGTATACTCAGAGTGGCACAGACGTAATGTGTTAACCTCGTATACAATAAACCTGAGTTTGAACCTGGGTACAAGGGATTTTTCCTCTCACTCTACACTAGGCCTTATGGTCTGAACATGGAGTCTTTCGGATGAGACGATAAACCGAGGTCCTGTGTGCCCATGCACTTAGCACACGTCAAACCCAGTGGCAATTAAAAAGTTGTCATTTGTTCAAAATTTACCTCTCCCCCCTCCCCCACACACACACTTTTCCTTCCTCATCAGTCACACAAAAATCGCATGCAAATAAAAAATATGTAAAAATTAAAAATGGGTGGAGCGCCTCTGGCTGCAAAGCGCTCTCCAGGTGGGAGCAACCCCAATTTCACAGAGACACCTCTGTGACTATAAAATACCCAATACCAAATAAATTCTAAAATTCTCAACAACACAAATCTTCCTAGAACGTAACCCATTGCAGGGCGGAGAGCTCCGACTGCTGCTTGGAGGACAGGGACTGGTGCTGGGAGAAGAAGCTGGTGCAATAAAGTGTCAAGTGTCAAGTATAAAGTGTCTCGCTCATGCCTTTAAAAACTGGAAGCATGTCGAAATGGATTGCCACTAATTTCAGGAATCAATATTATTATGGCGTTTATATTTTCTCACTGAAATTCTCGACATCACAAATGATCATAGTTACCCTCTGCAGGGCGGAGAGCTCCGACTGCTGCTTGGAGGACAGGGACTGGTGCTGGGAGAGGAAGTTGGTGCGCTCGGCCTGCAGGCGGGCCAGCTGGGCCTGCAGCTCCTCCAGCTTGTGGCTCAGCTCCTCCACCTGGGTGCTCTGCTGCAGCTTGGTCGCCTCCAGCTCCCCTATCAGGCCTGCGACAACACACCACCGCAATAGGAAGCGTTCGTAAACAATTAACCCCTTGACTGTCACCAACGTATTACGTACCAACCTGATGACATCACTGATGATGTCGTCATATGAACAGGAATAACTCTGATATGCTGGCTTTTGTTCTAACATAATCAAGAGAGTAATATCCCCAGACCATTTTCTCAGATTGGCTCTATTAGTTGTCTTTTTCATGTCATGATTTAGCCAATGATTTTTTCTTTAATTTGTGTGCGGGGGGTGATCTTGCCTAGTTCAATCGGGTCAAATAGGGGAAGTTACTCTACCATCAGGTAGATCCCCCAGCTCTCGCCTCGTGTGTTTGAGTAGACTTGCATCACTTAGAACACCATGCGTCATTCTAAACTTGATGTCATTTATATTTTTTACGTCACATTTTGCAAGTTCTATTATTTTATGTATACTGGCCGCCCCTTATTTTTGTACCAAAAAAAATGTTTGCAAGTCGCTGACTCGCATCCTGCGGTTTCAAGCTTCGACGCCATGCCGCCATGGTTGGTATGGTTTTAACCGAGTAAGTCGAGGTAATCAACTCTAATTTTCACGAAGTGCTCTTCCCTAGTTTTGTCCAACAATCGTCTATTACCTGACAGGCCGGGGTGTGGCTGCGAGGGGGGGGGGGGGGGGGCTCGGAATGAGTCACGGCATGGGAGCAATGCCACAAAACAAAACAAAAAAACACCACCGCAAAAAGAAAGAGACTGTTGAATATTTTCTCCTTTTTTTCTGTCTGTTGGTCTCTATATCTTTCTGTCCTTAGCCCTTTCGCCACCAATGTCGCATTTATGCACCACAATGGTTTAACACCTATGTCACTAAAAGTAATCAAATTAGGGCCTGTTGTCTGAAGACCCTATTTTCTTAATTTTGGGAGGTAAGAATAGGCCTAATGTTATACATGTCATAGAGGAATTCGCAATATTGCAGACAAAAAAGATTCTCTACCCAGCTAGGTCTAATGCTATTTTGGGGGCTGAAAAATGACTGGCGGCGAAAGGGTTAACCCTGTGTGTATTATAAATACAATCTGAATATATGCATCCTCTTTTTTCTGTTTGTTGGCTTGAGTCTTGGTATGTTCTTATCCCCCTCCTATTAGTCTGTATGAATGTATGCCTCGATCTCTCGATCTCTGTCTCTCTCTGTCTCTCTGTCTCTCTCTGACTAGGCATTGCCTAAAATCTTTATCCTTGAAAAATCAAGTTAAAGTTTTCAAGTTTTCAAGTTTTCTCTCTCTCTCTCTCTCTCTCTATCTCTCTCTCTCTCTCTCTCTCTCTCTCTGTCTTACTCTCTATTTCTCTGATTCCCCTTATCGGACAGAAAACAAGATCATGGCAATACCTTAAATCTGGCTGTCTCTATTTCTCTGTCAGTCCATGTCAATCTCAGTCTGTTTGTCTGTATTAGCATCTATGTTTGTCTGTGATAGACACATTGTGTTTGTTCTTGTCTGTCTGTCTGTCTGTCTGTCTGTCTGTCTGTCTATGTCTGTCTGTCTGTCTGTCTGTCTGTCTGTCTGTCTGTCTGTCTGTCTGTCTGTCTGTCTGTCTCTCTCTCTCTCTCTCTCTCTCTCTCTCTCTCTCTCTCTCTCTCTCTCTCTCTCTCTCTCTCTCTCTCCCTCTCTCCAGACACACATATACACATAACCTGACAGAAAGACAGACAGACATGTGGACACAAAGACAGACGGACAGGCACCCCATCATGCAAATACCTGATTTTTTCAACAGGTCTGCTGCCTGGTCCTCACAGCGTTGCTTGAATGCTGCCAGCTCCATTTCCACTTCCCGCAGCCTGGCCTTGGCAGCCACAGACTCATCCTGAGCTGCCTGGAGCTGTTTCCATCACAAATACACAGACAGAGAAAAATATATATAAATCACAGTGTCATGAATCTAAGTCTAGCATACTCCGCACGCACACAATTCTTTTTATGACACAGACAACTGAAATAAACTCCCTCCTTTACATTTAATAAATAAACAAATAATAAGATAAACAACATCAAATTCTTTAAGCAAGTTAAACAAATTATTACATGATGAGTTCGATACACTTTTTAGATGTGTTCCAGTTCTTTTTTAGCACATATTTTAGACAACATTGCATTTCAGTCATTCTATAATTACAACCATTTTTTTTAACCAATTTCAAATCACATGACTAGCTTATGTTACACTGGACTGGGTTAGGGTTCACCTAAAGAAACTGACCAAACGCATGTGGCTCAGAATTAAGTCAAACGAATTAAAAACAACTTAATTACTTTTAGCTTCAATTTTCATCAAGATCCGTTCATAATAAAATCTGCTTGCAGACAATTGTTATTATTGTGTTTTTCTCACCGCTCTTCCGCGGGACGTTACCTGCTAGCCCTAGTGCCAGCCTTGTCTGACGACAAACCCTCGAGTGACGTCAGAAGTTTGTGTCGTCACTAGTGACTATTTTTTCTTCTATGTAAAAAGAAAAGATTCACACCTAGTTCACACACAGATGGGTTTCATTAAACCATAAGTTTGTTTTAAAACCGTAGGTAATGACTAACGGGCCTCATTATAAAAAATAAATGTACCTGTAGCAGCTCCCATTATTATGATTTTATTTCCATCACTACTTCTATTATATCATCGGTGAAATTCAAAAACCTCGTATCTCAATTTTTGGGGTGTTGAGTTAGATACATAGTCAGAGCTCTCTAATTTTTCCCGCCACCTTCCACCAAAAACTTGTATTTCTAACGACTTTCTATCTGGGGTAAATGAGGTTGTGAAAATAGAAGAAAAACTCGTAAGTCCCAAATTCAGATCTAGTTAAGGACAAAAACCTTGTATCTTCGTTCTTTTGAAGTCTAAAAAAAAAATGTAAGAAATGTTAACGAAATGCAGGACTAAACTCGTAATGTCTTGAACAACGTATTCATCATAGTTAATCAATTGTGGTCAATGCAGTTAATTTTTAAAACAGTTTTTTTCATTTTTCTCAAAACTACCAAAATTGAGATACAAGGTTTTTTAATTTCATCGACGATATGTCAGTGTGAATGTCTTTGCTTTGTTTGTTCACATAACATCTGTGAAATGCACAAAATGCTAAAAAAGAAATAATAAAATACATGTACACAAATTAAACCATCAAACCATATGCTCACATTCAGCGCTGCAGTTCATTCCAAGAGTTACTGGTTTGATGAACATTTTAAGGGGGTGGGCATGGGGGGTGTTGGAGGGGTAGGGGAGTGGGACGGGTGTTGGAAGCAGAATCACATAAGCTTGGACAGGGAGAAGTAAGAAAGAGGTTCGCTTGAGTAAGTAATTAAAAATTGTTTTCTTTCGTTCATAAATAACCCAATAAATAACTGGGAACCTGTGTGCGTGCGTGTGTGTGTGTGTGTGTGTGTGTGTGTGTGTGTGTGTGTGTGTGTGTGTACGTGTGTGTGCATGTGTGTCTCCATGACCAACTCAGTAACTGATCCACCCTTGGTACGCACAGGCACACACACTCGTGCAGGTGCACCAACACACACACACTCACACATATATTTAACTACAGTGGAATCTCCCTTATAAGACCCCCCGTTATAAGACTCCCTCCATCTTAAGACCTACTGTATTTTACGGACTATAAGGCGATACTTTTTTCCTAGACTGACACCCCTGTGCCTTATAATGTGACTGATATTTTATATTTTATGGTTGGTTTATTGCTTTTAATAATAGTTTTAAGAACCCTTATTTTATTAGTTATTTTAGCAAACCTGTAGTTTTGTTAGTTTCATTACTTATTGTTATTTCTGAATTAATACTCAATTATACTTGTCATAAATTATTTTAGCTCACTTGTTACTTTATTTATAATTCTATGCTCTCATTAATTTTATTCTAACTGATAGCCCAAAGGTGTGTGTGTGTGTGTGTGTGTGTGTGTGTGTGTGTGTGTGTGTGTGTGTGTGTGTGTGTGTGTGTGTGTGTGTGTGTGTGTGTGTGTGTGTGTGTGTGTGTGTGTGTGTGTGTGTGTGTGTGTGTGTACTGTGTGTGTGTGTGTGTGTGTGTGTGTGTGTGTGTGTGTGTGTGTGTGTGTGTGTGTGTGTGTGTGTGTGTGTGACTGAGTGTCAAATGTTTGCTTTCACAAGTAATTCTTTATCATTTTACGCTTAACATTTGTCTGAACAGTGCCTACCATATTTTTCGGACTATTGGGGTCTGCAACGAACACCTTTTGCAAGAGTGAATGCCCTTGGAGGGTGGGGGAAGATGGTTCAGTACTGACCAGACAGGGGGATAACTCTCGCCAATAACCCGTATTTGATGCCACTAAATGGCTGCCTTTCGCAAGAGTGAATGCCCTTGTCAGTACTGACCAGCAAGAGCAATTACTCTCACTGTCAAGGGCGTTAATAACCCTAGTTGCAAAGGCCTATAAGGCGATACTTTTTCCCCCAGACTCAGACCCCTGCGACTAATGAAATAAATATAGTCACAAAATCTGAAATTTGGTTAAAATTTGGGGGGTGCGCCTTGTACAAAGGTGCGCCTTATTGTCCGAAAAATATGGTAATTGGATTGTTGTTGGTGTGTATGTGTGTGTATGTGTGTGTGTGTGTGTGTGTGTGTGCGTGTGCGTGTGCGTGTGCGTGTGTGTGTGTTTTAAAATTTGGTTGTCTTATTTAAGTTGTCTTCCTAAGCATTACTTGTGTCGTGTCTTGTTATTATTTATACAATGTGCATGCCAGGCAGCGAATTTCTTTGCTTTTTGTGAAGACAATAAAATGATTGAATTGAATTGAATTGAATTAATATAGTAAAAAACTATAATAACAAAATCTGAATTTTTTGTAAAATTTCGGGGGGGGGGGGGGGGGGGGAGCCTTATAATCAGGTGCGCCTTGTAGTCCGTAAAATATGGTACTTCTCTGAGACATTGCCCTTCTCTGTAAGTATTAAAATTACCTCCCTTATACAACTCCCTCCCACTTAAGACCTTAATTTGGATGATTTTTCAAGGTCTTAAAAGGGAGGTTCCACTGTAATACTTAAGACACATACACACTTATACACATATGCCTCAAAGACTCACAAAACATGCACACAATGTGCACACACAAACCCGCACAAATGCACACAATAGATGTATGCTTAAGACTTTAAACTAATCATAAATACAGGAAACTAAATACAAGCAAGTTATAAACAATGTTTCACAACTAATCAAAACCATTTAGTAAAATAAAAATAAAAAGCTTTAACTATTAGATTAAATGACTTACCATTTGAGAGACGGCTTCAGCACTGCTGCTCTGGTTGCCCAGCTCATTCCGGTACCTTTCGATTTCTTGCTTCTGGCTTTCATTCAGATCTTCTGTTTCTGCCAGCTGCCGAACAAGTCTGTCGATCTGTTTGCGAAGCTCACCTTCCTGAGCCGAAAAGTCCTGTTTTAATTTCTCCTGCTGCTCACGCAATCTGCTAATCTCTTCCTCGAGAGACGAGCTCTGGTTCTTTTGAAGAGCTTGAAGCTCTTTCTCATAAAAAGCCTGAGCTTTTTCGAGTTTTTGAGTATAGTCCTCTTCCAGTTTCTGTTTTTCTAAGTCTGAAGCAGAAAGTTGTTCTTGCAGAGCCGAAATTTCTGATTTAAACTTTTCTTCGATTTGTGCACACTGATTCAGCCAATCAGTGTCCTGGTTACGCTGAAAAGATCGAAGCTGTTCCATTTCTTTGAGGTAATGAGATTCCCTCTCCTGAAGAGCAGCAGCATGTTGTGCTTCGGACTGAAGTTTCCATGCTTCGAAAGCCTGCAAAATCCAACAAGATTACTTTTTCAAATTCTATAACAATTAAGTCATATAAACATTTTGATATGGTTAACAATGAAAACAGTATTCATTAAAACTGGATAACTATGTTAGGTATTCTTCGATTCAAAATAAAAACCTTTCAAAAGTCAATTAGTTTATCCGGTTTTCTTGACGGTCAGGGGTTATTGGCTTAGTTAAATCTGTACAAGGACAATGGTGAGGGGTGTTAATGGAGGGTTGTGTAATGCAGTTTATGATCCATATAAAGCATAAAATAAAATAAAAAATTTAAATGAAATGTGGGTGGCACTGCACTGGCGGCCACGATCTCTCCGTGTGGGAGAAGCCCGAATTTAACAAACGAGTCTCTGTGACTGTGACTAGAAAATAATACCATACCACACTATATCAGTGGGGGGGGTTTCTCCCCCGTGGGGATACCGGGTGGTCTTTTGTATACATAGTTTCCCCACCTTCTGGAAGTTCTGTGCTTGTAACTTCCTCTAATCTGTCACTCTCTTTGACTCTGCCTTTTCCCTTTGCTTACTGTCATCTACTATCTTTCTGCCTTACCGGTCCATTCTCCTGCCTTTTTTCACGAAACACTTTCAAACACATTTCCTCCAGCCAAAGTCGGACTTGCTGGGCCTAACTATTTCTTAGTTAGGCGCATAACGGCAGCATGACGCATCTGCGCTCATAATTGACAGGAAACTGTCTGAGCGATCGAAGAAGAAGAAGAAGAAGAAGAAGAAGAGTGGGTTTTTTACCTGTAAATGTTCTTCAAATTCACGTTTTGCTCGCAGCACATCTTGGGTTAACTGCTGTATCTGCTTGCTGTACTCCTCTTCCTGCTCCACTTCTCGTTTCAACGACTCTTCCTTTAACCGCGTGAACCGCTCTTCCACAGTGTTCTGCTGCTTTTCAAAATCACCGATTCTTGTCTGCAAAATGGAGATCTGCTGCCGGTGGTCTGTTTCTCCATCCAGCTGTTTCCTGTGAAAACAATGGCATGTTTTAATTAAAGAGAATGGTTAGAATGCATACTTTGTGGAGGATAATGAAAAGGGGTAGCTATATGTGTACAGAGACTACAATGTTTACTATCAATGATCACAATACACATTCCATAGATACATTGATTTTACACTCAGGCTAAAAATCAGATAAAAAAATCCTTGATAAAAAATACAGATGTATGCGAAAATACACAAACTTTCACATAAACACTGAATCCATCAAACCTTAACCTACACACACAGATCTATAAAGCAAACATATGTGAGTGTGCATGCATGCACTCACATACACACACATGCATTCATATCACACATACACACACATGCATGCTCGCATGCTCACATGCGCGCACATACACACACACACACACACACACATGCACATACATACACACACATACTGGCAGTGGCATGCAGGTTTAACATAATTTGTCATTACACACACACACACACACACACACACACACACACACACACACACACACACACACACACAAGTCACACTGGCAACATACACATGGAAAACTATACAGTGGAACCTCCCTTATAAGACCTTCAAAAACCATCCAAAATGAGGTCTTATAAGGGAGGGGTCTTAAAGGGAGGTGACTTTAGTCTACAAAGAAGGGCAATGTCTCAGAGAAGTAGGTCTTATATCGGAGGGAGTCTTAAAATGGGAGGTCCTATAAGGGAGGTTCCACTGTAGTATAACTGACTCTGGGGTTTCCATTGATAAAGGTGTAGTATCTGTCAGACCGTCATTTTTTCCAATACCACCATGGGAACTTCATAAAGCGTATTTTGATATTAACCATACAAACATTAAAAAAGATGAAAACCCAAATTTGGCAAATATGCTTGCAAGTTATGTCAAATGTCATATTGAAAAGAACTACATCAATAATTTTAAAGTATATACAGACGGTTCCTGCACAAATAAACAACTAGGTTGTGGATTCTTAATTCCAGACACACACACACACACACACACACACACACACACACACACACACACACACACACACACACACACACACATACTGGCATGTAGGCTCAAAATAATTTGTCATTTTATATCTGCAAACACACAAACACGCATGCGCACACACAAACACACACACACACGCACTATAAAAACAAAAGTAGTCCTTTATTCATACCTACCAAGCTGCAAGTAAAACAATCATACATTTAAAATTTCGAAAAGGAAAAAAAGTTAGATCTTCAGAAGTTAGTAAACTTTACACGAAAGAATTAATAAAAGTAGCCGAACATGCACCATAGCATTTTTATTTTTTTGCTTTATGCCCTTTTATTAACTTAATATGAAAAAATATAGGCATAAAACTTACTTAAAATGTTCAATTCTGGCTTGCATTTCAGCCAGGATTTGTTGTTTTTCTTCTTCATGTTGGTCTCGCAGTGTTTGCAACACAGTCTCATTCTCATCATTCTTCGTGTTCAAAGCATAGATCACCTGCACACAACAATACCCAAAGATGTGACACTTAAGTTAGCAAGTGAACTATAAAAAAAAAATGAACTATACATGTATGTTATCTGCACTGCCAATGCAAAAGATTTACTTTAACCTTTACCGGACTTCTGGGGTCGCCCACGACCCCTTGACACACAAAACATGTTATATCTCTAAAACTATTTAAGCAATCTTCATGAAATTTCATGACTTTGTCAAAAACGTAAATGGCTTTAAGTGTGTTAAATTTTATTAATGTGTATAAAATATAAATGACGTAATATGACGCGTAATTTTGATATACCTGTCCGGATGACGGGGGTCTCCCACGACCCCTACTTTAAAGAGCACTGCAGTGCATTGAGTAGGGGTCGTGGGAGACCCCCGCCATCCGGACAGGGATAAACACATGGTGCCTCTTTGACAAGTAGGGGTCGTGGGAGACCCCCGCCATCCGGACAGGGATAAACACCTCGGAATTTGCTCTTTGCTGAGTAGGGGGTCGTGGAAGACCCCCGCCATCGTGTAGTCAAAAGCATGATCCGGTAAAGGTTAAAAAGTAAATGATACAGCAAGGTGCCAAGGAGATAATAATTATTGCAAATCACCAAAACACAAACCTAAGAAGTTGCTGAAATACTACAAAGCTCATCCCAATCAACACATATTTGGCAGTTAAAAACAAAAAATAATAAGGCCAAAATGAAACAAAGGCGTCACCAAGTATATTACAAGTACCCCCTCTTCCCCTTCCACTGTCCTAATTTCATTTTCCCAATCAAAGTTCTTCACTTAATAAGCCACCCAACGAAATTCAAAGTAGCTATATATATGCAATAGTCTTTATATATTTCTGAAGCAGGCAGAAAAGCAGCAACAACAAAAAGACAATGGTATACACAATTCATCAATTGAAGTGCCCCCCCCCTTTCCATGTTCAAAGTCAAGCAGACCAAAATTGCTTTTGCATTTCTCGGTTAATTGTATTTTTCCGTTTTTGCCTTTCTTACCATACATAAAGCTGTATTTTAGGAACATTTTCAGCTAATTCTCTTTTTGGAATACTAACCCTAACCCTAGCCCTAAACTTAACCCTACCCCCCACTATGTACTGCAGTACACCGCGATTTGTCACAGTTGTGGTTCGTTGCGTTTTTCCGTCTTATAGGGTGGGGGGTAGGGTTAGGGTTAGGGATAGGGTTAGTATTCCAAAAAGGTTATTAGCTAAAAAGGTTCCTAAAATACAGCTTTATGTATGGTAAGAAAGGCAAAAACTGAAAAATACAATTAACCGAGAAATGTAGGGGAGGTGGCACATCTTGACCTTTACCTTGCTTTTTGCTGTTGCGCTTAAATATAACTAAGCGATGATATATAAGACAGATTAACTGCTGATGTGAGACTTCAGCTGGTAGTCACTAGTCACCCAGCATTTATTAATCTTACTGTACACCTTCTTCTTCTTCTTCTTTTGAGGGCCCACGGTCAATGAGCTGACCATTCTGGCTCCTTTCCGGTTCTTCTTCTACTTCTACCGTTGAGTATCCACAATCATCAGTTTGATTTTATGATACTATAGTATATGCGGTTGAGGTCCGAAGTCGGGCATCAAAAAGAAACAAACAAAATAAAACAAAAACCTACTCTACGAAGATGACCCAGCCAGTCGGGTCTCGCTGATCGAGCCCCCGGTTCTTACTACTATATAACTACAGTACTTGTATTAGATTGGTCTAATGTTTCTAGCATTTTAAAAAGTGTAGTTTGTTACAGAACACAAAAAGTATGAGCTGGTAAAGAAGAACTCGATGAGGTTGGTTGCCTAAGTCTAAGAACTTAGAAGAAGAATCATGTACAAATAACATTACATTCAATCAACAGTATTCCATTACAACAATGACTCTGGGTTACCTTTGTCAGCTGGGCAATCTTCTTGGACATTTTAAGATGCATATCCTGCGTGACCTCCATGTCTTTTTGTGGATTCTGTGGAAGCGTACCGTACTTGCCATTCTGGTAGTAGTTGAATGACATTTTGCCCGTCGCCATCTTGGCTCGATCTCAGCGCACAGCTACA
>CM065683.1:49312941-49342941 GCA_017654935.2 Phymorhynchus buccinoides | reverse complement strand
CACACACACACACACACACACACACACTTCGTTCCAAGGTACTCCCGTGACGTGTGCCCATACACCATTTCTGACGTCAGTAGTTTAGTGCTGATTTGAAGGGAGATCACTCAGGAAGGAAACACCTCTTCCGCTTCATGTTTCAATGTTTGACTAAGAATTAAAACAAAACTACTTTACTACTACTAGGTACTTCCATAGCCGGCATAGGCGTTCCATAAGGTATGATTGAGTGTGTTTAAATGTTCGTTGCGTATATTCTATTGTAGCTGGTTTGTAAAAACTTAGTGCTGATTGTCCCATAGTTGCCTAAAATAGTCATAATTGATCTGCTGATACCAGAACGAAGCATGGCTTACTCTAGTTTACTGTCTTACGTGTGAGCGTCAATGAATGCCACGCCTTCTCAGCGGGCGAATGAAAATTGAAATAAATCATTACACGCCTGACATAATCGTGAAATTGGAATTAAGCGAAGAAGTAATGGTTAGGCCTACTCAGGCTACTGTACTTATATAATATATATGTCTCCTGTTTACACCAGAATTATGGTCAGTAAATAATCTTTTCTTTTGCGTGTGTGTGTTGTGTGTTTTTAAGACTTAAGCTTTAACTTAGTCAAGTTTGTCTTTGTCAGATTGATTTGCTGGTACCAAATGCAGAGTATTAAGAGACAGTCATTATCAATTAAGAGAGTTCAAAGGAGAGCAACAAAATTAGTAAAATGTTGTAAAGATCTAACGTACAGTGATAGATTAAAGCTGTTCAACTTACATTCACTAACGGGTAGGCGGATAAGAGGTGACCTCATTCAAATGTACAAAATGTTTCAAAACTTAGTTGATATCAGTTTTGAGTCTCTCTTCTCACCATCCTTATCTAACACAAAGTTCTAGAAACCAAGAGGGGAAAGTACAAGTTCAACGGTTTAACTACTTTAAGTTAACACTAACAAACGAAAGCATTGTTTTAGTAACAGAGTTGCTAACTCCTGGAACTCACTGCCACCTGAACTAAAAAATGCACCATCTACTAACACCTTCAAAAATCTACTTGACAAAAATGAAAATTTTAGTGAAATGTTTTATATTTAATTTTATGATGTTTGATTGATTGACAATGATATTGCAATCATAGTTTGATTGTTTTTCGCATGCAAATGCAACCTTATTATAGAAAACATTCTGGATGGGACATATTATAAGCCGCGAGGCTTAGGCAGAAGCCAGTCCCTCTTATATACTACTACTATTACTACAAATTTGTTAAAAAGTTGTTAAGCAAGAGAAAGTTATTTTATATTAATATTAGACATTTATTGTTATTAAAAAATTATAGAAAATTTTCTTAAATGAAAATCTCATTCAGTGGAACCTCTGGCTGGGCCAGAGATTCTTGTTCTTCTTCTGTCAACTTTCTTCTTCTTTATCAGTAGTACCTCAGTGCACATTTCCGCAGATCTCCCTAAATTAACAGCGACAGAATAGTCACAAGTGACTGGTCGCTCTAGTCTTAGGAAGGAAGGGCCATAGCAATACTATGAGAAAAAATGCATTAACTAACACGTAACAGAATTGCACATATTTGGAATGCACTTTCTATTCTACTTAAATGTGCACATAATATTAATGCATTTAAAAGTCTTCGGGACAGCAATCAAAAATGTAAAAAAAAACCCGTTTTTTGAATATGATGAATGTACAAAAAAAGAATGAATGGGACACTTGATAGGCTGCGAGGCCTAGGCTTTGAGTCAGTCCCCCAGTATCACTATCACTTGTTATTAGAAAAAGAGAAAAGTTTGTTAGCTCATCTTTTTAAACTTTTACATCCATGTCCAAGTCCTACATGTTATGCCGATGGGATGAATGACACAAATTTACATAGAATGCATCCTGTGAGCCAATCTGGTGTTTTTTTTTTCTTCTCGCAACCACCATCATCATTTTGATGGTTCTGCTGTATGCATATGGGGGACTTCCAAGCATAAACTGCAGGGGACAAAGCTGCATGGATGATCTGCGTTGATGTGGTTGAGGGGGGAAAAGGGGAACAAGCAAAGCGGGCCAGGAGGGTGACAGAAGAGTGTGGAATTAAGATTAGGGTTGGGAAGAGTAGAGTAGGGGGGAAGGGGGGGGGGGGCTTTGTTCAGATCCAGGATTTGAACAATTGAAGCCCTCCACCGAGGCTGATTTCACTGCCTCAGGTGGAAGGGAGTTCCAATCCCCATTATAATGGTCCGGGGACCATAAATAGCACTCTTAATGAAGACTTTGAATGTGGGGCAGGATAAATATCCCCAATCAGAAGAAGAATCTTGATTCAGTTTCCTCAGCTAATATAACAGTTCATCTGTGCAACTTGTTTTTTTACCCTCCTTGTCCTCTTCAGGTGCAATCTTGGTCCAAAAAGATTTTTCAAATCCCGGATCTGAACAAAAATGATTTTAACAACTGAACTGGAAGAAGAAGAAAAATAACTTATCTGTGAGAGTGTCTGCCTCTTTCTGATATTTAGTGATAATGAATGTTCTTGTAATTAGCATTGCCACACTGCTACTTGGAACCATTGGACAAGTGGGATTTCGCTTGGGTCACCAACTTGAAAAAAAAACCCAAAAAAAACTACTGTGTTTTTGTGAGTTGTTATTTGACAGAGTGAAAGATAAATGATTGAAGTTGTGTTTCTTGCTATTTTCTTGTTCTGTCCTTTACAAATCCTCGAATAAAATGGTAATATACCGCAATTCGGCGGCCCGCGGCCCCCAATCAGAAAATGGCCGACTCAGAAAAGCTTGCTAGATCGTTTGGGTTTTTTCGTATCGCCGTACGTCTCACAGAAGTGACGCAGCAGCTTCAAACTTTTCAACCAATCAGAGAAAGGCTTGCTATTCAAGCCGTGGCTGACCGGATGTTGAGTATTGCTTGCAAAACAAAATATCGAGGTGAGAAGTTGGTCAATGTTCATCAATAAAGTTTGCCCCCAAAACCCATTTTAAGGCAAATCGGTCACATATGAACATATTCTTTGTTCATTTATCTTTCAGAATAACTTTATTTCATAAAAATTGGTTGTGATTTGAAGCCGTAAGACGATTTGAAACACGCAAAGTGTCTCGATCGAGTCGAATGCCGCTATCGCGGCACGTGTTTGGCCCAGCCTCGAGCACGGCAAATTATCACGCACTGCTTTTCAGCAACGCTCTTGATTAATAAAATTTACATTGCCTCAAAGTGATTTATTATTGTTTCTATAACAGTTTATGTCGAATTACGATCATAAGACTTCAATTTATTCAAAATCATCCCAATGAGTAAGATTATTTTTTTAACCTGTTGCACCATAAGAGGAACGTTCCACTTCGAGAGGAGTCATGAGATCGCTAGATGGAACATTCTAAAACGAGACAAAGGGGGTTTAGGTTGAGAAGGGAATAATAATATAGTTTGTTTACTGTGAACATTATTGGAATAATAATCAATGGAAAGTGCGGTCATTTGATCTATTTAGACTATTTTAGTACAAATTTTCTTGAGATTGAATGTGTGTGCTGTTTTCTTTGTCTATTTGAACGTTTTTGGTTCTGTGAGGGGGGGCACTGTGTGTGTCACGTGTGTGTGGGGGGGGGGGGGGGGGACACTGTGTGTGTGTCACTGTGTGTATGTGTGTGGGTGGGACACTGTGTGTGTGTGTGTCACGACACTCACGTGTGTGGGGGGGGGGGGGGGGGGGGGGGGGGGGGGGGGGGGGGGGGGGGGGGGGGGGGGGGGGGGGGGGGGGGGGGGGGGGGGGGGGGGGGGTAGGGGGGGGGACTGTGAGTGTGTGGCTCTTTTTCCGAAAAAAAAAAAAAGCCTCCTTTCAGTCATTGGAGGCTTTTGATAGGAGCCTTCATAGGCACCTTCTAAACCACCTTCACCCCCTCCCCCTCCCCCCATTTTTTTTGTTTGTTTTCTTCCCTGGCTAAAGGACTCCAGGGATCATCCCAACAGCTGAAGCACCTGAACCTTATCATGGTACAAATGTATTAGCTATGGATGAGAACATTACATATGTGACTAGGCAGCCACACCCTCTCTTCGGGGGGGGCTTTTTTTTAATCCCCCCTCTTCTACATCCCTATTTTCTCCCCGCCCCTCCCTCTTTTGTTCACCCCCCCCCCTTGTTCACCCCCCCCCCCCCTTGCTATCCTGCACCCCTCCTCATTTTGAATTTGTTTTTAGTTATATTTTAGAATTTGAGACATCACAATGCATAATTTCAGAATAAGGAACTTTTTATATTTGGTTAAGTATCAGTATTAAGACACGAAATAACGATAACGATTGAACCACTGTCAGTGTATTTTTGTTGAAATATAAAGAAAGTATACAAAAGGATCCTATTCAGGATAACAGGTAAAAAAAGAGAACCAACATATTAGTTAAATTATTAAAATTTTGTGTTTCTTTTCGGTAATAAGACAGAAATAACTTGACGGATCGTGTCGAGCATAGAAATAACTTGACGGATCGTGTCGAGCATATCTTAAACGGCTTCCCCGCAACAAAATCCATAAGATTGCCAGTTTTCATCTTGGTGTGTTGATTATGCATTGTTTGAATTTGATATTTGGTTAAATATCAGTATTAAGACACAAAATCATGATTTAACCACCCTGTTAGCGCATAAGTTGTTGAAATATGAACAAATCATACAAACAGATCCTATTCAGGATAGCAGGTCTATAAATATGAACCATATCAGTTAAATTATTAAAATGTTGTGTTTCTTTTCGGTAATAAGAGAAATTATTTGACGGATCGTGTTGAGCATATCGTAAACGGCTTCGCCACAACAAAATCCATAAGACTGCCAATTTTCATTGAGGTGTGTTGATTATATGATTTTTAATGCAATTGCATAAACAAACTATGGTGATTTCACTGGTCCATGCTGTCTGCTCTATGTTATGCTTGTGTTGTCTGTTAAATCGTCCAACAAAAGATTCCTTTTTGACCGCCTTTAAACATGAATATCTCCTAAACTATTCATCCAATTTGAAAATTTTAAATTGCTAACTGCTCAGAATTGCAAGCTCTTTAATATCAATGTCTTTATTTGCCTCCTCTCATGAATCATAATTTTCTTGTGGCAATGCTATTGTAATTGTTGTAACTTAGGCAAATGAACTGTTTCAAACACAAACTTAGGAAGTTAGATGGAGATCCTATTCCTAGACATCCTTTTTTTTTACTGTTGTTTCCTGCTACTGTACTCTGCATAGTCTTGACTATAAAAAAAAAGAAATGATAGCATTTGGCGATTGGGAAGTATCGCATTGCAGAAATCAGGAATGTAACAATGTAAATTGTAAGCTCAGAAATATCATGGATGAAAAAGGGGGGTGGGGTGTAAAATGTGCTTTATTGATTAATTTGGTGCAGCAGATGTTATTATGATCAGGTTATGGCAGTTTTTATCATGATAGTCATACTCTTTCAAGTTGATCTGAAGAGAGGCCATTTAAGCACGACCAGATCAAGCTTGGTGTAGTAGAATCAACTAACAGCAGTTCACTCAGCCTCCCTAGCTTTGTTTTGTGACATCTTATTTACATTAGTTGTTTTTGTGGTGATCTTGATTTTAATTTTGTAGGAATAGGTAGGTCTCACTCTCAGTCTCAGTGCTCAAATTTGAGTATGTAGATCAACCACTTTCAAGAACAAGTACAGTGTACTTATTATTAGATCTGCTAATGTTACAGGCAACTTTTTTTTGTTTCATGAAGGTAATATAGTTGTACCAGTAGTTTAACCCTTTCACCGCCAGCCATTTCTCAGCTAAAAAATACCATTAAACTTAGCTGTGTAAAGAAAAGAAGTTAACTGCAATATGGGGAATTCCTCTGTGCCCTGTATAACATTAGGCCTATCCTTACCTCTCAAAATGAGGAAAGTATGGTCTTCAGATAACAGGCCCCGATTTGATGCCTTCTAGTGACATGGGTGTTAAACTTTTGTGGTGCATAAATGCGACATCGGCGGTGGAAGGGTTAAAGCCTTTGGCATGTTGATACATTACCAATACCATTTTTTATCATTATGTGAGTTAATCGCAGATTATAATTTTTATTCATTATTGAAATTTGAATGTATTAGACTATTACAATATCAGTATTACAATAATAAAACGAAACATTCTGCATTGTGTGTTGTTTCAGATGAACATTATAATGTTGAGAAGCAGCCTACGTCTGATTTCACCCACTCTTCATTAACGGTGGCTGATCAAGATGAAGAGGACCATCAGTCTCCACGTTTCTCTGGAGAGTGCCTACGGGTCTGTGTCCTTCTTCACCTCGGTTCTTCACAATGTCTTCCTTCTCTACCACATGGACATGTTCGTGTCGGTGTACAGGATCGACAAAGTGTCTTTCTTCCTCGGGGAAATCGTCTTCCTCCTCTGGAACTGCATCAACGACCCGCTATTCGGCTGGCTCAGCGACAGGCATTACCTCCAAAAGGGCAAAGAGCACCCCAAGTCAGATGTGGTGTTGACCCGTATTGCCGCACTGCAGCGAAACGGGCCTTTCCTGGCGCTGTCTTTCCTGGCTTTCTGGGTGGCCTGGGCTTATCCCTGGCTCCAGTTCTTGGTGTGTATGTGTGCCTACGATGGGTTCCTGACCATGGTTGATCTGCATCATTCCGCCCTGCTGGCTGATCTGGCCGTATCCAATGACGATCGCACCAAACTGAACTCTCGCTGTTCTTTGTTCAGTGTGTTAGGCTCCTTGTCTGTCTTCGTGTCTTACCTTCTGTGGCACAAAGAGGATTTATCTCAGTTCAGAGCACTTTGCTTGATATTGGCCTGTATCTCTCTAGTTGGGTATTTGGTCATGTGCAGTGTTTTAAAATCGAGTTATTCAAGGAGTCGCCAATCACAGGCTGATCAGCTCAAGGCTTTGGCACAGCCACAAGTCTCTCAAAGGTTTGTTTTTGTACCAAATAATCAGTCTATCTTTACTTTGTGTTTTTGTATGTTTGTTTGTTGACTTTTTTTTTAGGCAATAATTAACTTGCACTGCTGCAGTATCAAGATTAACTTTTCAATTTGATCAAACCAGATTTTGTTTCTCAGTAAATATATGTACATGAAATGTATATCACTATATCAGTATATGGTTGCTAATGCGTTCTATTGTTCAACTCAGTTTTCTTACATACTTCTTTACTAATACATCTATATATGTGTTACTAGTATTAGGAAAAGCTACACTGACAGTATGAGACATGCTGCACTATTTCAGACTGTTTTAAGTTTTCAAAGAATTTTTTGTGTGTGGAAATGTTTTTTGCAATTCTTGGTACAGATTATTTTAATACATGGCACTGTAAGAGAGCAGAATTTGTATTTTTGTTTATGAGAGGGGGGGGGTGTGTTAAAGTAAACTGATAGAAAGTACTGAATGGAAACTTGTGTAGAAATAGCATATTCATATAATAAAGTAAATTTGATATGCTTTGGCTTTACTTACTTGTGCTGCTTTGATTCTAGGGTTCACAATCGCTGTACTATTTTGTGTTCATTTTGCAGCAATGCAGAAAATGGTGATCAAGTGAATTCCAAAGCCATGTTGTGGAAGTACATTCAGCAGCTGAAATCTCACAAAAATTTCCTCTGGTTTGCAGCCATGAACATTGTGCAGGTAGGTTTTCTACCTTATTTATTGTTGGTGAATGTGTTTAAACTTTGAACAATCGTGCTATCATTGCTGATTAGGTTTAATGGAGGCATTTGGTACATGTGTGTGTGTGAACTGTAACTGTGTTCTTCGATTTAACATCTTTCCAGCTTCCACTAAAGGTATTTTTAGATGAGAGAGTGTGTTTGTGTGTGTGTGTGTGAACTGTAACTGTGTTCTTCGATTTAACATCTTTCCAGCTTCCACTAAAGGTATTTTTGGATGAGAGAGAGAGAGAGAGTGTTTTTGTGTGTGTGTGTGTGATTTTAAATTGTTATGTGTTGCTTTATAAATTTAGGTAGGCAATTTTTGAGTTAAAAAAAAAAGAAGCACAAGCACATGTTTTCACATACACAAACCCTGCCCACACGGTACAAGCTATTTATATATGTGTGAATAATTAAATATGATTGTTGTTTTGTTTGTCGCCAGGTGTTCCACTGTCATTTTAACAGCAATTTCTTCCCATTGTTCCTGGAAAACCTGCTTGGAAATGCCATTAGTCCCACTCTGGCTTCCACTCTGTTAGGTAAGTACTGGTACAAAAGATTGGAAAAAGCATGAAATGTCATTTAAAACATTTCCCGGCCCATCTCACTTCACTTCCTCCTTGTCTGCTTTTCTTCTGTTCTTTTTTTTTCTTTTCTTTTTTTGCTGTCCCATCTTCTGGGCCGTACGGTGGCGTTGCTCCCACGCCGCTCGTTCTGAATCCCAATTCGCAGCTACACCCCAGTTTGTTCAAGTCGCAGAATCCGAGACCAGCAGTCCAAGGGGAGCGAATCTATGTCAGGCCGTCAGGAGGCAACCAACCGAGGAGACACCACTTCTGCTGAGTCACTTCGGTGGAGTTCAGTGGAGCCTGTTCAGGACACCACCTACTAAGCCCCCTACTGACGACACTATTCTCTTAGTCGCGGAGCCAGCGTGAGTGAGGTCCTCCTCCGAGGGCGCCACCACGACCGTCCACCGACAGCTCCCCAGAACACACTGATCCCCATGACTTTGACCCGAACGCACCAAGGCATAGACTGGATTGGAAACCGAAACTGAGGTCACATTGAGAGCAGAGCATGCAAAGCCACAGAATTTGAGACATTTTTTAATTTTATGATTGATGGAAAATGAGGCCGATGATAACGATGATGATGATGCTATGGAGTTCCGTATCGGTCTGAGACTGCATGGCAGGGCTGTATTCTACGCTTCCTTTCATAATGATATCCCGGTGTTAACCAGGCCCGAGAACTACAGACACCTGCAGTGTTGGTCTTGCAATTAGAGCAACACTCTCAGAATCGCATCCGTTAAGCGGATGAAACTCGACTGTGTGGTTTCAGTCTTCCCATTGAGCCCATAGCCACTCACTCTGGGTAGGAGTCGGTCCAGGACCGAAAAAAAACCTCGCCTCTGATGGGACTTGAACCCAAGACCTCCCAGCCAGTAGTCCGCGACGCTAACCACTATGCCACGGCGGCTGGTCTTTGTTTATTTTTCATCGATAGGTCAGGTGTTCTTTTTCTTTTAAAGAAAATATGCAAGAAAAGAAAAAAGTAAATTGAATCAAAAGTAAATGGGGATATACAGTAAACTGGAGAAAGGATGGCATATGGAAAGAAAGTGGGGGAGGGGGATTAAGAGGAGGAACTTCAGGAAGGGAGGGGGATCGTGGATGGAGGGTAGTGTCCATAAAAAAAGATCTAGCATTGATTACTATTTCTGTGCCCTAATGATGTGATAACTGATAAATACCACTGTGAGGGCAAGAAAACAATCGAAGGTAAGCATGTGCGCACACAAAAAGAAGTAAACAAAGGATGGGTTTGTGTGCTGGTGGCGACATGCTCTTTAGGTGAAGTCACAATAAATGTCACATGGACATTTCTCCCTGAGGCAAAGGTAATGCCAGTTCCAATATCACATTATCGTCATATTTTCTTTTGGTAAGGAATCTCGTTCGTGGCCCCCCATATCAACAACCTGTACTTCTTGTCGCTGGTGCGGCGGTGGGGGGTGTACTCAGTGATTCGCAGCCTCTTTGTGGTGAAGCTGTGCCTGGCTGTCCTCATGCTGATGGTGGGGCCGAGCAATACCGTGCTGCTGTGCATCTTCATCGCCAGGTAAGCTGGGGACGTCGTGGATAGTCACTAGCTTCAGAGATTTGGTGTTGCTTTTTGTGTGTGTGTGTGTGTGTGTCACTCTTTGTTGTATTTCCAGTTTCATAGATCGTAACAATATTAAGTTATTTCAATTTGGTGTTGCTGGTTTTTATGCCCAGTTCTGTGAGAACGGGAGTATATTGAAATAGGAGTAACAGCTTGCGCATTTCGCTGTCTTTGCGTAAAAAGAATGTTTTTCCGCTGTTTAGCCTAAACCACTTTATTGCCGAGCTTAGTGTTGTTGTGTGTGTGAGTGTGTCTGCCTGTGTGTGTGTCTATGTTTGTCTGTGTCTGCATATGTCTGTGTGTGTAGTATAACTACTAACTGTGACTTTACATGTGAAGTGAATAAATAATTTGGGAAAGCACCTTCTGACCTTGTTTAATGCGTGTGTGTGTGTGTGTGTTCTTCAGCTTAACGTCCTTCCACTAAAAGTGATTCAGACAAAATTATATTGCGGTGTGTTTTTGGTGTGGTTGAGTTGTGAGTAGATGTGTCTGTAAGTGAGAATATGTAAGAATATAATAAGTAATAAGTTAGTGATGTAATCATGACCCACCCCATTAAATAAAGTTTATCTTCACTTACAGAATATAACCGATAATGAACAAGGTTAAAGATAAATACTAATTGAACTACTTATGCGTACATGCGTGTGTGTGTGTGTACGCATGCACGCACATGTGTACGTGTGCATGCGCTCATGCGTGTATGTGTGTGTGTGTGTGCAGTAACCGTGTGTTCACGGAGGGCACGTGCAAGCTGCTCTCTCTGGTGATCAGCGACCTGGTGGACGAGGACTTTGTGCTGCACCGCCGCAGCCAGGCCGTGTCCGCCCTCATCTTCGGCACCTCCGCCCTCCTGTCCAAGCCCGGCCAGAGCTTCGCGCCCCTCTTCGGCTCCGTCATCCTGGCCATGCAGACAGGTGGGGCACAGTAGCCTTTCTCAGCTCCTTTCAGTTCATGCCTTTTGTTAACATTCGTCACCAGCATAAACCAATTTAAAGTGTTTTATCCATTAGGTTTACATTGTTTTATAGTGGTATGCCACTTGTAAGGTCTTTTCCTATCCCTAACCACAATCAATGATAAGAATATTTGCCGCTGTTAAGGAAATATCTTGAAACAAATAGAGTTCTCTCTGTGGAAAACTGAAAGGAGCCAGAATGAGGGGAATTGGTGTACTGTGGGGGGGGGGGGGGGGGGGGGGGGGCACTAACAACACTGGGGGCAAATGCAGTCGTTTCATTGTGGTGTATCGGGTTGTGATTTCAATCAATCAATCAATCAATCAAATCATTTATTGACCTTTTAGCCCTTTCGCCGCCAGCCATTTTTCAGCAAAAAATGTCCATTAAACTTACCTGGGTAGAGAAAAAAATCTGTCTGTAATATTGGGGATTCCTCTGTGACATATTTAAAGTAAGGCCTATCCTTGCCTCCCCAAATTAAGAGAATAGGGTCTTTGGATAACAGACCCTGATTTGATGCCTTTTAGTGACATGGGTGTTAAACCATTGTGGTGCAAAAATGCGACGTTGGTGGTGAAAGGGTTAAAACAGTGCATATCATTTGTTTTAGGAGTGCAGTTGTTGAACAGTTTTGTTTTGTGACTTGAGTTCTTGAATTGTTAGTTGGTGGTGTTTGGTTGGGTGTTTTTTCATTTGTTCTTTTAGACTTTTAACGCAACAATTCAATAGTTGTCTACAACGACTAACATTATGAAAAGTGTTTCACCTTTTAAGATGGAAGGGTCTAAAATCTCGTCTCGTATTATATATGTTTAAAAAAGCCAAGCATTTAAGTCTCTGTGTGTGTGTGTATTTATTTGTGTGTTTACATAGCTCATGTGTCTATGTTTGTGTGTGTTAATTAATGTGCATGCATTCACAAATATGCATGGGTGCGGTTTTTTACACAAGGATTTCCCTTTTTTTTAAAATATATTTCACCTGAAAAGGAAGTTCCTTTTAAAAAAAAATGTTTGTCAACAACAAAAAAGGCAACGTCAGATCAAGTGATAAGGGGCATTTTGAAGTTGGTCTTCCTTCTTTGCCTCCACCCCACCCACCATCCCTCCCTCCCCCATCCCTCCTGTACTCCCCAACATACTCATGTATCCCGCCAGGGATTAGGTGGCCCTTGGACCACAGCCTTTCGGGGTTTTTTTTCATTTTGGGGAGTTGCACTCATGAATATGTATCTCAGTGTGTGTGTGTGTGTATGACCCACACATAATGCTTGTGCAGGTTTGCTATCAGGTTTGCGCATATTCTTTTTCAGGCCACGACATCTTCCAGTCTGGCTACGAGACAGGCTCAGTCAAAGCGTCCCTGGGAGGGATGAGCGCGGAGCAGCAGGCAGACTACCGCCTGGGCTGCTTCCATTTCCTGGTGTACGTCACCGCAGCCTGCGCCATTCTGCAGCTCCTCTTCTGGCAGCGCTTCTCTCTGCGCGGCGCTCGTCTACAGTGGGTCAAATCGGCGCGCCGCGACGCGGAAGAGAACTGTGTGTGATGTGTAATAATTGAGCTGGTGATGGGTTCTTTCTTCGTCTTCTTCTTCTTCTGCGTTCCTGGGCCAAAAGGCCCACAATGGGTACGTATGTGTCCGTTTTCCAGTTTTCACTGGTCTCCCCGCTGCATTCAGCCGACACATTCCGATTTCGGAGGAGCTCAAAGGAGAAAACTATATCGAAGATTGCTTTGGAAAAAAGGCAGGAGAATGGGCCAAAAAGTCAGAAAGATAGTAGATGACACAAAGCAAGGAAAAGAGAGACAGATTAGAGGAAGTTACAAGCACAGAACTTCCAGAAGGTGGGGGAACTATTTGTATGGAAGACCCCCCCCCCCCGGTATCCCACGGGGGGTGATGGGTTGAAGGGAGATTACAGTGCATATTAACCAATGTAGACTAATGCCTGTGCTGCTTTAGGAGAGGTGAAGGCTACCATACTGTCGTGTGAATGTGACAGTGTTGTTCTTACTAACTGCCATTTTGTATGTGCACATTAATTTATAAGGGTGAAGGTAATAAAACGGAACCAATGAATGAACATAATGAATGAGAGAGAAAAAAAGGGATGCGGACAGATATAGATATCGTCGCTGTCCGACGCTAACCGTGTATCTACAAAAACTCCTTCCAGTGACCTCACGCAGGTCTTCTATAAATATCTTGTGTCTGCGACCAATGAAAATGCTCAAATTTGTCACATGATACCACAGAAATAATCGTGTATGTGGCGGGTTGTTGCTGGTTTTGACGCGATAAGCGTGTAACTGGTCACGCTAATCGTGTAACTGCCGGCAGCTGTCGTATCTCCCATTGTGAGAACAATGCACTAACTTTGTGACTAACCGTGTAACTGAATTATCACGAAAATTTTGGGTGTTAATGCAACTTTTATTGTGTCACATGTTTACTCATCGGTAAAGAAGAAGGGTCAAGCGTATATCAAATGGGGATTGACTTTGTAGCAGGCGACAATATGTTTTTTGATGCTCCTGTAAAATCACTGATTGTGTAAATACACGGTTAGCATCGGACAGCGACGATAAGGGAATCCATGGGTGCTACTCATTCAGTTTTACACTGATTTCAGTATTTTTAATTTGACCAGAAACTGAACTTCATTTTTTTTTAATTCATTAAAAAAAAAAGGAAAAAAAGAACATTTAACCACAAGCAATTCGGGGTGTTTTGAACTTGGTTGTTCTGTCTTGGAAGTTTACAAAGGCAATGTAATAGGCTTATCAGACTCAAACTGTCTCTGTCTATCATTTTAACTGTCTGTCTGTCTTGTTATATCTCTCTCTTAAGTTGCCCCCCCCCCTCCGAATCGTCCGACAGAGCTCTGCCCCTGTACCCTGCCGGGGCCATGGGTCCCTGGATCCCTGCCTTTCATTTTGTTTTCATTTTGGGGAGTTGCACCCATGGGAATGTGAGTAAGAGAGAGAGAGAGAGAGATGTGCCAGATGGACCAATTTGCCATAAATGTTATGTTGTGTTAATACTGAAAAACAAGTAACTAGCCTTAAGTGCCACATTGTATTGACATAAGCAGGTAAATACTATAAGTGCCAATCTGCCATAAAATAATGCAAACTGAAAATGTCATTAATCTTGCTGATGTTTGTTAGCCGCTAGTGGTTTTTTGTGTGTTTTTTGCATTCGTGTGGAGTACGCTGGTTTGTACTCACTGCCATAGGCACACATGCTTAAATGCACACACATTTAGGTATGGAAATATTTCATGAAAAATCATATAGAAATTCTATAAGACAAGTACCATATTTGTTTTGACTATAACATAGTATAAGGTGATATAAGGCGATAATATGACTAATATAATAACAAACTCAGAAATTTTGTGTATTATTTTGGGGGGGTGCCTTATACTGTCATAGTCCGACAAATACAGTCATTCATGATGCTGCCATCCTTATTTGCTTTTACACTACTAGGTTTCTTTTTCTCTTTTCATTTTTTAAAGGACTTGCATTTTCATATTTAGAAAACAATCATTTAATTTTTTATATTTAAAGCAATTAAATTTGAGACATTTCTGTTAAATCACTCGATCAAAAAAAAAAAAGATTTTGTCTGAATTTTTCCAAATAATTATTTGTCACTCTCGTTTGACTTAAGATATCAAAAGGTTTATGGTTTTGATCATTGTTAATAGAAATAGTCATTAATTGTTTCATTTTGATGCAGAGTTATAATTAATATTCAACCATCATGATAAAGAGAGGTCAATTATGCTCATGCAGTGCAAAGCATATCAATTGGTGAATACTGGAGGACAACAATATGAAATGACCAATAACTCAAAACAGATGAAATTCAGCAGAAGTGGAGTTTTTAAGATAGGTGACTTGACTAGCATAATTACATTTAGGGTTAGGATTAATGAGAAAGTAATTTTGTTTGGGGCTACAGATGAACTACTCTCTAATAAACCTTTAGAGTTTAATTTGGGTTTGGAAGAAAAAGATTTCTTATGTGTGTTTTCAAGTTGTTGTTTTTTCCTTGTCTTTTTTTTAGATAAATACTTTACATACAAACAGTATGTATGATGGTGTCAGCCTGCCACTTCTTCTTCTTCTTCGATCACTTTGACAGTTTCCTGTCAATTATGAGCGCAGACGTGTCATGCTGCCGTTATGCGCCTAACTAAGAAATAGTTGGGCCCAGCAAGTCCGACTTCGGCTGGAGGAAGTGTTTTGTGATAAAAGGCAGGAGAATGGACCAGTAAGGCAGAAAGATAGTAGATGACAGTAAGCAAAGGGAAAAGGCAGAGTCAAAGAGAGTGACAGATTAGAAGAAGTTACAAGCACAGAACTTCCAGAAGGTGGGGGAACTATTCATACAAAAGCTCCCCCCACCCCGGTATCCCCATGGGGAGAGCCTGCCACTATTCAGCTTTCCTGTGGATTTTTTTATTTATCTGCACTTCATTATGTCATTGATCAGTTCCTTGGCCTCCTCTCTTGGGTGTGATATTGGGCAGCTTATGCAGTACATCTGAAAGTGCATTTCCCTGATGTGTTTTTGCCTTGGAAAGTATGTACCAACAATTTGCCCAGTTCTTTGTCAAGGCGATTAAGTTAGGATGAAAGGTTTAATTCAGGAATTACATTTTATCCTGTATATTGAATCCAGTGTTTTACTGAACCACAAATTGGTCTTTTTGCTTCGTAAAATATCGTCAGTGAAATTCAAGAACCTCGTTTCTCAATTTTGGTAGTTTTGAGAAAAATGAAAAAAACAGTTTTAAAATTAACCGCATTGACCACAATTGATTAACTATGATGAAAATGTTGTTCAAGACATTGCGAGTTTAGTCCTGCATTTCGTTAAAATTACTTTTGACCAAAAAATGTGTAGACTTGAAAAGAACGAAGATATGAGGTTTTACCTTGATCTGAATTTGGGACTCACGAGTTTTTCTTCTATTTTCACAACCTCATTTACCCCAGATATAAAGTTGTTAGAGATACAAGCTTTTGGTGGAAGATGGCGGGAAAAATTAGAGAACTGACTATGTATCTAACTCAAAAACCCCAAAAATAGAGATACAACTTTTTTTAAATTTCACTGACGGTATAGTAGAGAATGGTTGCTTCTTGTTGGACATATATCTTCAGGAAGCAGGTCCTGATATTATGTCACAAACCGTTCTTGACTGCATTAGCAAAATGTGTAGCATGCTTTGCCATTGAGAAAGGTATGCAAAGCTACGTTGTTTGAAGACTTTTTGTTGTTTTTGTCTCTACAGTTTGTGGGTTTTTTTCATTGATTCCTTCACCAGATGAAAAAATTGATGGTCACAAAATGCCTTACTGCCAGAAATGTGGAGCAGTTATTAACCCCTTCACTGCCAGAGACATAGAGATAAATTATTTTCTTATTTAAAAATTTAAAAAGAGACCTGTTGGACTCAATCTGAGAAAATGGTCTAGAGATATATCTTTCCTGACTTGTATAGACCAAAAACCAGCATTCCAGGACTATGACATCAAAAGTTATGACATCATCAATGACACCACACACCCCATAATAGACATGGGGCAGGTAGTGAAGGGGTTAATATTGAGCTATGCATAAATCTGAAATGTTTCATCAATACAAATGTCCTAATAATCATGGTGCATGTTGATTGATATCATGATCCTGACAACAAAATGGAGCAGTGTGTACAACTAAAACACATGAATCTTGAGCTTAAGTCTGCAAGGAAATTATCTGTCGTGATGATGCAAAGAGTTTTGTTCTTCAAATTTTCTGACTTTTCTCCCCCCCTTGTATTTTGTTCTAGACGTGTTGTTAAAACACCTAGGTTGTAAAGTTGGCCTCCTTTGACCTCTATTTGGCTGAAATTGGTATTGCCTCCTTTGACCTCTATTTGGCTGAAATTGGTATTGCTTATTTTATGTTCAAATTGAGAGCAATCTGTGACCAAGACGTACCATATTTTACGGACTATAACATAATGCGCACCTGATTATAAGGCGCACCCCCCAAATTTCACACAAAATTCAGATTTCATTGCTCTATTTCTTTACTATATTATCAGTCATATTATAAGACGCAGGGGTCTCGGTCTGGGGGAAAAGTATTGCCTTATAGTCCGTAAAATACAGTATATTGTTTTTACTTGTTGACATATTTGTAAAATGTTAGCAAAGGGAAAGTAACCGAAAGAGAATAAAATGTATCAAATTTGTAAATATAATGTGACATCATTATTTCTCATTGTTATACATGTCTTGGTGTCTTTAACATGTCAAAATTGCGTTGTTGTGCAAATTACAATTGATAATTGATTTTGAGGAACATGTTTTTAAAAGTTACCCTGGAAGTCTCTCTAGATCTTTACCTTTTCTTTGGAATTGCGTTTTTTGTTTCAGATCTAGCTTAGTCACAAACAATAGTAGAGTTTTATACAAGTGTACATGTATTATGAAACTGACACCAAAAAACTGTTTTGCTTTGTTGATTCTGAAAAATGAAATCAGCATAGCGAAACCCATCATATAGCAATTTAGGATAAAAATCAGTTATAATGAGTATGAATATATCATGTGTATCTTTTTTTCCAGTGTCATAAATCAAACAGATACCATGTGAGCTTTTGTGTGAATGTGGAATATCATGATATGAGTGTTTGACCATGTTGCTCAGCACTTTGTGACAATGAATTTGTTACTATTTAAGCTTTAAGCATTGTGATACTGTATTTCATTATCAAATTCTTAATACTTAAATCATAATTTTCAACAATAACTTTACATTTAAGAAATGGGTTTGCTTTCATGGAAAACACTCTCATTTCTGAAATGTAATTTCTTCAAAATACTTTAATAATCACTCATGTTTGATATATTTTCATTAAAATCCATAGAAAGTTTAGATTGGGATCGACAATATGGTACAAAAACAAAAGTTCTGAAAACCTTTGAGAACTTAATCAAAAGCCTTGTTGGTTTTATGAATAGTAAAAACTGCAGGTGAAGAAAAACATGGGTTTGGCAGAGGTACATGTTGGTTCCTCCAAGATTGTGATGAATGTTTCTGTTGTTTAATGAATGATCTGACCTGCAGGTCAAAAAGCTTTAGACTGCCATACAGCTTTAACTATAATCCACTGTGATCACTCTTACTGTTAATATCATTATCTTGTTTTTCTAGGTTTCAAAAAAGTCTAAAAAAAGATTATCCTTTTGTCATAAAATGATAAATCATAATTTATTTTATTATGTGACCCAGCACCATGAAAGGGACATTAAGTGTCAAACTTACCATTCTGGGAAAATTATACATTTGAAAACTTACAAGTTTCTAACCATTCTTGTATCTTTTCCGTTCCAGAGTTATGAGCATTTAAAGTTAGTAGGGTGAGTGTCAGACATTTTGAGAAAACGCAGTCTATAGACCAGGCTAGTTGAAGAAAATGCATTGAGCTAGTCATTTCAAGACACTTGTAAGGCCATTTAGAGACCATATTAAAGGTTATCCTTTATAAATTTGAAAGGTAAGACGAAAATACCCATAACTCAAAATTGACCAAAAATGAGATTTTTGACTTTCCAAGCCTGTTGTGAGAAACTAGCCCAGCGACTTAATGTCCCTTTCGTATTGCAATGGAATCTGTTTAATGAACACCCTGGTATCATGGACACCTCAGTAATCAGGACAGTTTTATTCAGTCTCTTCTCTTCATATCTAATACTATGAGTCCCCAGTATAATGACCAGCTCGCAATTACGGACAGTTCTGGCTTGTTTGTAGGGTGGCCGTAATACTGAGGTTTAGCTATACTGTATATCACACTGAAGACATTTAATGCATTTTACTCTTTAAATAGTTACATTCTTGCTTTTTCCACCTGAACGTTTCTGAAAGAAATTAGCTTCTGTTTGTTATTTTTGTGTGTGTTTGGATTTGTTTGTTTATTTACTTTATTGTTTTATACAAAAATGAATATTTCCTACGCACTCCCACACTGCCAGCCCGCCAGTCCTTTACTAATTTCAGTCTGGTTATTGTCTAGATTCACACCCAATCCTGTAAGTTTTTAAATGCATGTAAATATAAGAGGAAACTGTTTTCGGTTTTCTTTTGTTTTGTATTTTATTGGAGTATTTTGATTGACCTCATCGCTATGAACAGCAATCATGATTTAAGAACTTTGGCATTAAGTGCAGTTCTAGCTTTTTTTAATGTCTTGTCAAATGGTCACTCATTGTTTTGTGTTGGTCAGACAAGGTATCAGACGTTTTACTGATGTTGTTCAAAACATTGATCGATCAAGCTTGAAAATGAAAGCAATGCTATTGATTATTCATGTCATTCAATCTGTTTCAAAATGTTTATTCTTTGTCCATCCCACCTTTCGAAGAAAAAAATGTAAAAAGAAAACAAAAGCAGCTTTGTCATCGTCACAGAAATTAACATAATATTCGGCCTATAAAACACTACAGCGCACAGGGTGCACCCTCCAATATGAAGAAAAATAAGTTCTTCAGGTCACAGATAAGGCGCTTACACTAGTTACAGCGGATAAGGTGCAAATAGTCACACAAAAATTGCATGCAAATTGTTTTTGGGGGTGGCGACGCGCTCTCCAGGTGGGAGCAACCCGAATTTCACAGAGACGCCTCTGTGACTATGATGTACCTAACCTAACCTAACCTAACCTAATTAATAGAAGAAAACAGGCAAAATTTGTAATGCAAAATGGTGGGTGAACAGTTATTAGCTAAGTGAAGATGACGAAAAACCTTTAAAATAACAAACAATTGAACAAACAAAAACTTTGAAATAAGAAAGCTATGGAACAAAAACCTTTATGTACTATAACTATGCTTCCTTAGTAGCAATCGGTGACATTTTAAAAACAAAATTGATTGGACCTTTTGTGCTTAAACCCCAGAGAAATACACCTCCGTGACAATGTGAGCAAGTTATTCATTTTAGTTGCTTGCCATCCTGTGATTTGTTTTCTATTTGGGGTACAGATAAGGCACTATCAGCAGTGAAATGCAGTTAAAGAATTAAAAACCTCCTTGTAGGCCGAAAATTGTGGTAGGTGATACGCTGCCAATCTGTTGTTGAAAGCTTTATTTCCTTGCATGCAAGGTAGAGAAAGTTTTTAAAGACCCCCCACATCACGTGTCACATTCCCTCTTATGCTAGGACAATTTATTAAGAGTTCTTACCAGCTATAAGAGGGAAAGCACGTGAAAACCGTGATTTTGACACGTGACGTGGTGGGCCTTTAAGGCTATTGCTACTTTTAGCCTTTTCACCGCCAACGTTGCATTTTTGCACCACAATGATTTAACACCCATGTCACTAAAAGGCCTCAAATCAGGGCCTGTTATCCAACGACCCTATTCTCCTCATTTTTGGGAGGTAAGGATAGGCCTTACTTTAAATATGTGTCACAGGGGAGTCCCCAATATTACAGACTTTTTTTTTCTCTACCCAAGTAAATTTAATGGACATTATTTGCTGAAAAATGGCTGGCGGCGAAAGGGTTAAATGCTTTTAAAAGTCTTGTTGTATACAAGACAAGTATATGAGACAAGCATAACAAGTATGCGCTGCCAATCTGTTGTTGAAAGCTTTATTTCCTTGTATGCAAGGTAGAGAAAGTTTTTAAGGCTATTGCTACTTTACAAGGCTTTTAAAAGTCTTGTCAAATGCGCTCAGCTTCTTGAGTGTGTGTGTGTGTGCAAATGTGCATGTGTGCATGCATTGTTGATGTACATATTAATTCAAAATGAACAAACAGGGTTCTTCTCTTGTGAGCTGTATCTCTGACACTCATTTTGATACACATTTTAAACTTGAAAAGGAAGATAAGATGTATTTTTAAGTTTTAAAACTTTTTTTTATTAAAATGATCAATTTTAACATAAGAATTTTTTTGTCACGACATTGTGGTATTAACATTCTTAAATAAATAATGTCATTAAATTTTTGTGGTATGCCCATTTATTTGCATTTTAATGTTGATTATTTAAATGATAATAAAGCATACTATTTTTTCTATTGTTCACAGAATGGTTGCACGGGCTTTAAGCTGTATGGATGGCTATTTGCATTGCACCTAATCATGGTCTTCACAATTTTTGAGTCACACAACGGGCCGCTCTACCTGGGTAGAGTTAAAATCTTTTCGGCCTCTGGAACTAGATAATGTCATTCAACTTTTGTAGTATGTCAATTTGTTTGTTTTAATTCAGTTATTTACATGATAATAATGCATATCATTTTTTTCTTATTGTTCGCGGAATGATTACACGGGCTTAAGCTGTATGGATGGCTATTTACATTGCACCTAATCATGGTCTTCACAATTTTTGAGTCACACAACGGGCCGCTCTACCTGGGTAGAGTTAAAATCTTTTCGGCCTCTGGGCAGGCTGATCATTTATTTCCGGTGCTGATCATTCACCTAGCTATTTGCAAATTATTGTGTGGTCATCATCATTTGTCTGCTTTTTTTCTGAATACTTTCTTTTATGAACATTTACGTATGTGTGTTCAAGCTCATGCTTGTTTCTGTCTTAGTACGAGTGATTCTAAGCAGGGGAAGTGTTTCTGTTGTTTAGACTGCATGAACAGAGGATTTAGAGAATTAGTGTTGTTATTATTAGTATTTTCCTCCGAAGTCGGAGTGTGGCTGCCCACATGGCGGGGTAATCAAAAACGTTCACACACGTAATGTTCTTTTATCCCTAGCTGGTGCATTTGTACCTTGGTGTTCAAGTACTTTGGCTGTTGGGGTGATCCCTGGAGTCTTTAAGCCAGGGTACGACAACAACAATTGGTATTGATGTTTTCGGTCAAAATAACACAATATCCATGCATTTATTTACTTTGACTTTCACATGTTGGAAACTTACTGTGGTTACTATACAACAGAACTATCAAAATGATGATGGTGGCTGTCATTTGCAAGAAGCAAAAGAAGAACTTATTTTTAAAAACATAAAAACAACACTGCATTCTTCATTTTGTTTTGCATGCTTTTACAGTTGGGAATTTATCAATTAATTAATTACTGGGGGAAAAAAACTTGAACTTAGTACATGCATAGTGTATCAGGTGGGTTTGTTTTTCTTACGGTCACAGAAAGGATTGTTTGTCTTGAAATAAAATGATTTTAGGCATTCTTTGTTTTTAATTGTGTTTAACCATAAGAAAAAAAGTTATTGAACATGTTTAATTGTTTTGAATACCTTATACATTGTTGCTGGGTTGTTGTTTTTTTCCTTTTTTTTACAAAGCGCTTTATGATTATACTGAAGGTCTAAAGTAGTGCTACCCATGTTATTAGTTGATGAGTTAAAGACAGACATATTATATTCAAAGTTAAATAATGCTTTGATCTGCTTTGGAAGCCGCTCTGTAGGTCTCAGTGTAGTTTGGTATATTGCATTCGGCAAACAGAAACAAAACTAAAGTAGAATTAAAACAGTTAAAGAATTGGCTTTTCAATAAAAGATCGGAGGGGGGAAAGGCACATACTTGACCATCTTGCTGTTCTGTTTATTCTACACACATAAAATGGTCAGGTATTTCTCATTATCTTACAATTAATCGATAGACATTTGCGATGGCTTGGAGTCAAAATGGACTATCTTTAGATAGTCCATTGACATATTATTGAACTTAGTATGAAAACTAATAACTTGTATCAACAAAAGACTGCAGTAATATAAAAAGCATAACCCCTTTTATATATTTCTGCAGTCATTGTTTGATACAAGTTGTTAGTTTTTGTAATAGGTTCAATAATACGTCAATGGACTATCTAAAGATAGTCCGTTTTGACTCCAAGCCATCGAGTTGTTAGTTGCTTTTGTATGTGTGTGGGTTTGTGTATCCTCATGCGTTTCCTACTGGGCACTTGTTTGTGACAGGTAAAGTAACATTAATGAAGGAAAAAGACATTTTTGTTACTAATTGACTTATTTTTCATGTGTATTTTTGGAGCGGTGTTCATTACTATATGTTAATAATTACTGACTACTTTTTTCTCTTTGTGACAGATCAAATAAAATAATCATAATGTGATTATATTCCTATTTATTCAAAGGAGACTTGTATTGTTAAATATTTTGGGCTGTCCAGGGTAGTGTGATGTAGTATGCATTGTTTTTTTTGTTATATGTAGTTTGTTTCCATATCATTTTGGATCATGGATCATTCTGATAGTTCATGCATCTGGATGGAAGTTCAGTTTAACGTCGCGTATCGGCTTTCGCCATGTACGACGGGCTGAACAAACCAGCCAGGGTATAAACAAAAATTTATGTTCTGAATCACTGTCTTAGCCAAAAGGCCGAGAAGCGATCAGAAATGCATCTGTTTTCTGTCTGAGCTTATGTTGGTGTCTGTCTCTTTCTCTTCCTCTCCCATGTCTTCTTCTTGCTCTCATTGTCCCCCCCCCCCCCTTCCCCTTCTCTCTCTACCTCTCGCTTTTTCTTGCAATGGATCAGTAGTATCTACAGAATTGTGAGGTGTTGGAATTGTGCACTTTAAAAGAAGGAAATAAAAAGTGTATTGACTCATCTGTTGTCAGCCTGATTTGATGTACCATATTTTTCAAACTATAAGGCGCACCTTCATATAAGGCGCACACCCCAAAATTTCAGGTTTTGTTCTTATATTTTCTCACTATTTTACTAGTCATATTATAAGGCACGGGCGTCGCCCGAGCGGCAGACATGTCCAGGAGACTGAGTTGAAAGGACAAAAACTATTGCCTTATAGTCCGAAAAATAGGGTAAGCTTGTGGTTAGTACAAGTGGTATCACTTTCTCTGACAGCTGTCTGAACATTGTCTGCTACCTGTTCTATCAAAGATTTGTTGTTGGGTTGGTTTGTTGTTGTTGATGTTGTTTTTGGTTGTTGTTTTTTACGTTAATCCCAATAACAATTATTTTAATTTTTTGGATGGTAAAGTTAAGACCAATTTCCTTCTCTTTTTTGGGACAATTTCAAAATTTTAAGCACAATAATGGATCACATGAAGCTTAACTTGCGTGATTTTTTCCCCACAGATTTCTTTGCATTAAGCATTGAACGTTTTAAAACAAAAGGTGATTCGTGGTAGGAAATGATTTTTAGCTTTAGCAAGAGCTTTGTTTCTCCGCTTATTTAATAATATAATCTGATCAATGAGTTTGGACACATACTTGATTTTAGCCTAAACGGACTGCAAAATTATGACATTATAAAAGCAGCCATAATAAATTTATCAATTTTGTTTTAGTTTTAAGAAATTCCACAAACGTTCACTGATTAATATTCTGGAACTTCTCTGTACGTGAGGAAGTTAATGAATAACTTGGGAACAGAAATCGCAAATAACGTGATCTGTTGGACATAAGGATGCTGACTATTTTTGTACTTTTAAAGATGAGAGCACAACAAAACAGAAAAAGAGAAATAGCACAGTGGTCAAAAGGCTGTCAGGCCTATGGTTCCAAAGCCTTGCTATGTTTTTAGTTGGAAACAGCGCAATATAAACCCCATCATTCCAAGAAAAAAAAGCAATTATTAACAGTTGGGTCACAATATTGAAAGCTGTAAACGAAAATCCATTCCATGGCAGCCAAGTCATGTGATAAGATTCTTTATTGGATGCAACATGTGTTCAGACAGTAACACTGGAGCACATCTGTTGCCAACTCATACATTGTCAGTGTTCGCAACAACCTACATTGTGTGCCCGCCCATTAATCTTGCTCATCAGCTCGAGGGATTGCCACAATAAACCAACACTGACTGGTTTCTTTTCTCTCAACATGACTGCCAAAAGAATAGACACCAGAGCCTTCATAAACGACAGTATCCGAAATTATTGGAGCGTTTTTAGCCCAACTTTCGCACTTCGTCTGACTTGTAACTAACTAACAACTTGTTTTATTTTGCATTCGTCATAAGACTCTGTGGTCTACAACAGTGTAGTTTCAGAGACAGAACAAAATATTGCATGCATGTCTACATACAGTCGTTCACACCCAGACACACACGAGCGCGCGCATGCGAAAACACACACACGGCGCGCGCGCTATGTTTTTAGAAATTTGTCTTATAGGTTTCATTCCAAGTTAAAAAATGTTTAACAGTTGGGTCACAATTTGATTAGCTGTAAACGAAAATAGGTGGACGGTCATGTGGGAAGGGGGGGGGGGGATAACATGTAAGAGAACACTGGAGCACATGTGTTGTCATGCATTGTCAGCGCGCGCAACAACCTACATGTGTGTGTTTACTTGCTTGGGGGATGTCACAATGCGTGTGGGCACTGTTTCACTCTTTCAACATGGCTGCATAGTGAATGGGCAAGTTATAAACGACAGTTGTGACTGGCCTTTCGCTGTGTTTAGCCCAACTTTCGGGGTTCGTCTGGTTGTAACTAACTGTGCACGTGTACGGGCTCTTTAACCCTTCTGCCGCCGGCCATTCTTCAGCAAAAAGTTCCATTAAACTCAATAGAGTAGCGGAAAAATTGTAATTGCAATATTGGAAATTCCTCTGTTTGTCATTAGTTTTAACTAAAAATGTTTGTTAGGCCTATCCTTACCTCCCAAAAGGGGGGGGGGGGGGGTAAATGTAAGAGAAAATAGGGTCTTTGGATAACAGGTCCTGATTTGTTGACTTTTGGGGTGACATGGGTGTTTTCACCATTGTGGTGCATAAATGCGACATTGGCGGTGAAAGGGTTAATGTGTATGTATTTATAGTATTGCATTGTATTTTGTATACAATTCTTTTATATTGACAGCGAGACAAATGTCCTTGTTTTTTTAAAAATGGGGACAATAAATAATTGATTGATTGATTGATTGACACACACACACACACACAATTGAAATTCTTTTTATCCACACTAAGTTCACTCTTGCTTGGTACCCAAACTGTCCACATAATGTCATCAAAATGTATTAATGGCCTTTTGAGTAATCCCGCTTAGCAAAATAAATCTGAATAAAACGCTGATTTAAAAAGGTTTGAGTGACCGATCCCAAAGTTGAAAGTTTCATAATCTGAGTGGTATTCTTACCATCCACATTTTCACCAAATTCAGTTTAAATAGGCTTACTACCAAGCCAAAGGACAGACAAACCAACGGCAAAATAAGCGTATTTGGCAGAGGTAATTTTAGGGTCTATTTTTGTTTTGCACCCACATTGCCACATCAGGCATCAGGCAGCCAGTGATTTGGCACTGCACGGCTGAACAAAAGTGTATTTCTTTGACGCAGAGCTTCTCTCGAAGCGTCGTGTAAGCTTGTTCCTTTTTGTCTAATTCATCAAGGCACCTACTCACAAATAAGACGCGAGTTCCGCCTCATGTTCTAGTGCATTTAAAGACCCAGTGATGCACCACGATTAAATTAAGTCCCTTGGTTTTTTTCTGGGTTGCTGTGACCCACATACAAATTTCCCCATATTCAAATTGAGGCTGCTCTTTAAACTGATGTGTCGGTTTGAATTTGGGGCCATTTATATGGGAGTCAGACTTGGTCAAAACAAGATTTATTTCCAGTTATAAGAGGGAAAACACGTGAAACCCGTGATTTTGACACGTGATCTGGTGGGTCTTTAACGGCTTTCATAAGGCTACTTTCACACACTTGCAAAAATGGACGAGGACCAGATTGAAAATGTGTAAATCCTGAAGTCATGTGTTGAGGGCGCATTCGACCGCTTCATAAGGCTACTTTCACACACTTGCAAAAATGGACGAGGACCAGGTTGAAAATGTGTAAATCCTGAAGTCATGTGTTGAGGGCGCATTCAACCGCTTCATAAAGCTACTTTCACACACTTGCAAAAATGGATGAGGACCAGATTGAAATGTGTAAATCCTGAAGACATGTAATATAGTCACTATATTAAAAAAAAGTATAATAGTTCTGGGTTTCGGTGCCTTTACAATTTATGAAACACGTCCGAATAAAGAACGTGGCGTGCGCGCGTATGTGTTATGCGTCAATAGTCAAGACTTGTAAGGGTTGTCAGAGATTACGAGTCCATTACTAACGCCACCCCCTACTAGTACGTATAGTACTGTAGTCTACGGAGTCTTGGAGAGAAAGGAACGCCCATAGGCACCGAACAAGTGTAGTGGTTGTCTATATGTATGCGTGCGTGTTAGAGGATATATATGTGTGTGTGCGTGCGCGCGCGTGTGTGTATATGTTCATTCCTCTATTAGGCGTACAAGTGTCCTGGCGACTAAAATTTCACAGAACTCAATTTTCTACAATTTTAAGAAGACACATTATTTACACAACGAATTCAAGAAAATGCCAATTAAAAATATAACCCACAACTGTACAATCATGCAACGTTTTGTTTGCACGTGTGTGTGTATCGAAGGGGGTCCTCTTCCATAACTATATGATTCATTCAATAGGCACGCATTGTATTCGTATTTTATACCACTTTAAAAAGTCTGACAGTCATTGAGTGTAATCAAGTCAGTCGATCATGTCCGGTAAGCGATCGCCAAATAGCGAAGGAGGCAACAACTATTCTGAAAAGCCGGGCTGAATGTACACCGTTGTCACGTGCCTATTGCAGTAAGTAAGTAGGCCTAAGTAAGCAGCCCCCACCTGTTGTGACGGTAGAGCGGTTCCAGGTGATTGTTCCTGAGCACTGAGACCTTATAAGAAACACAGTACGGTACCCACCCACCTTCACCCCTCGTCTCCACCCTTTCCTTTTGGTCCCCGCGGCCTGTTGTGACAAGAGTATGTGCCTTAATGTGTTCCGTATAGTTTGTGGGGGAGCAATCCTATCATTCTTGTAATCAGGTGTACGTGTACACTTTATTCCCCACTCTGTGTGTCTGGTTTTTTTTATTCATTGCGAGTCAGGTAACTAAGGTGCCTTTTAGGAATTTAGCAAATACCTGTACCTGTATACCTGTAGCAGGAGAGACTTGCTTCTGGTTAATTATTTCCAGTGCTGATAACGACAAAGCCATGCTTGCTTCATTCAAAATGCGTTACGTGTGTAGTAGGACCAGTATTACATTTTGTGAACTTAACTGATTTTTTTTTTAACCAGAAAGATTCTGGGGTGCTATTTGTGGTCAAACTGAAGACGCAGTAGCATCATTCGAGTGGTGCTGAAACCAACGTTTTGCTGAATTGCAGGTAAACTTCAAATTAAAATAGTATGTCTTTTATCGTAAAGCTTGGTGTGCTATACTGAAATGGCGGCTAAAATGATAGGCCTTTAACTGCGAACACAACTATACAGATTATCTTAAAGGTGGACCCTGACGGATGAGTTTTTGCAAGAAGCACGTCGAGATCACCAGAAAGACAGCCTTTTCAAGGATCGGAACACTCACTTTGCTCTGGTTTCCTAGAAATTAAACCGTCAAAACGGCGATTCCTCCTTGGCGGAGATGTCGGAGAGAGTAGCCATTTTGGATGGGGTGGGTGGAGGACACTCATTGTGGTTGAAGCGTTTTCTTTTTTTGCAGTGCAGTAAAAAAAACAAAGGGAGCTATTTACTTTGTTGTGAGCGAAACTCCTTTAGATAAACTGCATCACATTTAAAAAGAAAAGAAAAAAAGCTTATATTGCGAAAATTTCGTGCAAATGATTTGGCGGTCATTAGAAAAGAGACGGCATACGCCTTCTCTTTGGGTGAAATAATTTGACTTCCAGCACCTCCGCCAAGGAGGAATCACCGATTTGACGGTTTGATTTTTTGGAAACCAAAGCAAAGTGAGTGTTGCAATCTCTGTAAAAGGTGTTTTCCTGGTGATCTCGACGTATTTCTTACAAAACCTAATCCGTCAGGGTGCCCCTTTAACACACTCGAACACATCATCTCTGTTTTTCTGTGTTCAGTGTCTGTTTGTCTGCCCCCCCCCCCCCCCCCCCCTCTCTCTCTCTCTCTCTCTCTCTCTCTCTCTCTCTCTCTCTCTCTCTCTCTCTCTCTCTCTCTCTCTCTCTCTCTCTCTCTCTCTCTCTCTCTCCGCGCTATACCAAGCACTAAAGGCAAGACAAATTGCTTTGTCATAAATTAATTATTTTGCTATAAATTGTGCATGAAATGACACTATGTTTTTATTAATTATGTTGTACCCCCCTTCCAAAGGGGGCTTTGGCCTTATGGAATAAATATTTTCATTTCATTTCTCTCTCCGCGCTCGGGCGCGCGCGCGCGCGCGCGCGCGCGCGCGCGTGTGTGTGTGTGTGTGTGTGTGTGTGTGTGTGTGTGTGTGTGTAATGGTTAGTTGGCTAAAACAAGAAAGCAACAAAAATCAACATTAACCCTCCCCTTCTCTTTTAATCTTCATTCATTCTAAATAGGCCTACTCTGCATAATATATCTACTTCCTTCAAGGCGCATTCGCCGAAATATCCATCCAGTAGTTTTGTTTTGTCTCTTGTGAATAAAATAGCGTCACTTGACACTTGTCGTGTAGTTGTTTGTGTGTTCCTTCAAGCGTATTCAACTTTTCTTATGATTGTGCATTTATGTGTTGATCTTCTTTCTTTCTTTCTCTCTTTATTTCATTCATTCTTTCTCTCTCTCTTTATTTCATTCATTCAGTCTTTCTTTCTCTCTTTATTTCATTCATTCAGTCTTTCTTTCTCTCTTTATTGCATTCATTCTTTCTTTCTTTCTCTCTTTATTTCATGCATTCTTTCTTTAATTATTTCATTCTTTCTTTCTCTCTGTCTTTCTTTTTCTCTTTATTTCATTCATTCATTCTTTCTTTCTCTCTTTATTTCATTAATTCTTTCTTTCTTTCTCTCTTTATTTCATTCATTCATTCCTTCTTCCTTTCTCTCTTTATTTCATTCTCTTTCTCTCTCTCTCTCTCTCTCTCTCTCTCTCTCTCTCTCTCTCTCTCTCTCTCTCTCTCTCTCTCTCTCTCTCTCTCTCTTAATTTCATTAATTCTTTCTTTCATTCTTTCTTGTGTAATGTGTGTAATAGCTGCAGCGGGGTATGCTTATTTCAGTTAATCCTCACTGCAAACCCGAGATACAAATTACACCATTAAAACCGACTCGACGTTGACATTACCACTGAGTAGCACAGCATAGATAATTATATGGAA
>CM065683.1:49287941-49310441 GCA_017654935.2 Phymorhynchus buccinoides | reverse complement strand
ATGCATGTGTGTGTGTGTGTGTGTGTGTGTGTGTGTGTGTGTGTGTGTGTGTGTGTGTGTGTGTATACATGTATGCATGTATGCCTATGTATTAATTTACTTATTTGATCATTGATTATGTGTGCTTTTCGATTTTTGCTTTTGTTACTATGACATTGTAACGGGTCACAGGCCTATATACAATTAAACCATTGTCAATTGTCTCTCATATCACACTTTGTACACTTATTTATCTGCTCCACTACTTTGCTGATTTGGGGTTTACAGACTGAACCATCAAACAGGCACACAACAAGTGTGAAGGGACGTTATTTATTCACAAGAGACACAACAAAACAAATCTGGATATTTCGGCGAATGAGCCTTTTTCAACATAGACACACACAAAAAACAGCAAAGATAGCAAAGGAAGTATTGTTGTTGTTTGTTGCTCCTTTTGCTATGTTTGCTGTTTGCTGTTTTCTTGTGTGTCTATGTTGATAAAGGCGGATTCGCCGAAATATCCAGGGTCTAGTTTCTCTAGATAACGGTCGCCGCGCGAATAATGCTTACGCCAAAAGGGGCCTAAGAAACACCCTAAACGTTTGCTAAGGTCAGATAACTCTTTAAGCTTACTCTTCATTTTGGGGAGAGAGAAAAGGGTTGATAAATCATAAGGGAGATAAATCATACCTCTCTGTCAGTCTGTACAAAGTTTTCGATTTCACCCACGTCTATTTGTGTGCAGAAAATTAAATTTGCACTATATTATGCCATCTAACATGATGAAAAATTAAGAAAGAGCACTCAAAAACACTTGCGTTTGTTTAATTTGCTAAATCATCCCGTATTTTTTCACGATAGACTAACTTATTTGGTGTGGCAAGCTTGTTGTTTTGGTCTTCCATTTTTAAAGTTCAAGTCTCGTCACGCGAGATATAAAAAAAAAAGCCGGAAGTATTAATATTCCCCATGATCCTTCAAACAGTTTGTTGCTTGCTACCTCGATAGCAGCCACAAAACGTTTTCGACAGACGTCGGCGAAAGAGGTGTTTTTGCCGATTTGCGCTCACGCTACGTAACGTTAGCTCTTGTGAAACGGCCGGCCCCCTTGTCTGTTTTGTTGTGACTCTTGTGAATAAATAACGTCCATTTACGCTTGTTGAATGCCTGTTTGTGACGTTGCAGTCTGTTTCAGTTTTTTACAGACTGAAAAAAAAGAATATGTCAACTTGAAGATCGGAATGTTCAAAACAAGATAAGTTTATTTGTCTAAAGGAGAGAGAGAGAGAAAGAGAGAGAGAGAGAGAGACTTGACACTTGAAAACTTTATTAAGCAAGGATTGAGATTTTAGGCCAGAGAGAGGGAGAGAGAGAGAGAGAGAGAGTATTCCATTGAGACAATTTGAAATGAATGTTATGCAATTCTATTATGTCGCATGCTAAGCATTATTCTTTTACTTGTCAAAAAGCCAAGTTACAAACCTATTCGCGCTTCGTCGCATGCGGTTCGGGGGGAAATTAAAAATTCAAGGATTTATTCATCCTAAAATCTCTAAAATCAATCAGATCGCAATGCCAGCTCGTGTTCCCCTTCGATCAATAACAATAGGTCAAACCAAACTGACAACGCAATACAACACTGGGTTTGTTCTCATGTTAGACACTGTTGCTGGCAGCATGGTTGATGAGATAGATAGATAGATAAATAGATAGATAGTCGATCAATAAGAATAGGTCAAACCAAACTGACAACGCAATACAAAACTGGGTTTGTTCTCATGTTAGAACATGTTGCTGGCAGCATGGTTGATGAGATAGATAGTACCTATGAATGAAAAAGCTCAGTGATTAGCTGAGCTCCGTTCCCCTAATCTGAAGGACTAAAAAGCTGGTGCATTTGTAATGCAGAATAATTTGCTTTGATAAAACGATTTTGTGTCCAATGTCTTTATTTGTGAACCTCAGAAACAAACTCAATTATCATTTACTTTTAGAATTGTTCTGTGTTTTGAAAAGAAGAAAAAAGTAAAATGTACTGATTTACTTTTTCTCCCGATGGGGGAGAGGATAGTGCCCATACAGAGACAGCTGTTTCGATCTATGAAGGTCTCCTCAGTCTGCATATCGGCCTGCAATTTGACTGAATGAAATTCTGCTCAACGTCCTCTGGTCTGGAACAGACACATATGGGACATTAGTAGATATAAAGATGGTGGGAACGATCCTGGAGGCAATGCCCGGAGGCAGTGCAACACCAGGAAAGTCCCGAATTTTTAACAATGCAGATGTGTATACCGAGTATCGAACAAGTATCGTGTTTTTTCAGTGGTCTCTTTGTGTCTTTCCTTTTATTTCATCTAATTCGCTATCGACCTTTTTTTTTAATGATTCCGGCCCTTTTCGCGTAAAGAAAACCTTGTTTCAAATCTATACCCACACACTCGATGAACTCATGACTATTTCAGTGACGTGACATGATTCGCGTACATTTTACACAAATCTGACCAAAGTGAATCAAACTGGAAGCTTACGAAGTGGTCAAGTAAACTTCTTTAACTTTTTCTAACATTTTGATAAAGCAAACAGCCATACTGCAGTTTTTAGCTCAATTCTTGGACAATAACAACAAATATTGTCTCTTATCAATTGCCTGGTAGGCCTATATTATGAAATGAAATGGCTTTAATAGGTAAAACGTTGATTCACAGGTAAGTTTCTCTGGAAGATGGGATATAGCCGTATAAACAATGGAAGGTAAAACAGTGTTTGGCGCGAAGGGGAGAGTGTGACATGAGAATAGAGGAGGGAAATCTATTACTGACCACCAGTGAATACGTACTGGACTGTCCGGCTGTCCAGAGTGTGGACTATTACTGGCCATTTTTAGTTCGGATTAGTGCGATCACGGTATTGATCTGCGGTTTGTCTGACGCGCGCATGTGTGTGTGTGTGTGTGTGTGTGTGTGTGTGTGTGTGTGTGTGTGTGTGTGTGTGTGTGTCTGTCTGTATGTGTGTGTGTCGTGCGCGCGCGCGTGTGTGTGTGTGTGTCTGTCTCTGTGTGCGTGTGCGTGCGTGTGTGTGTGTGTGCGTATATATATATATATATATATATATGTGTGTGTGTGTGTGTGTGTGTGTGTGTGTGTGTGTGTGTGTGTGTTCAAACGTGCGTCTGTGTCTGCATGCTTGGGTCTCTGTGCAGGGGGACAACTGACAAGACCCCGAAGAACATATAGGCCTACTGTATCTAGCTTGGCCACCGTTAACGTTATTGCGTAACAGCTATAGCCGCTAGTAAATCAAGTCTATGTCATTCAACCATTCATCCAAAAAGGCCAACTATATATTTTGATACGGAAACAAAAACAGGTAAATGGGCGAGAAGAAGCCATTTTTGCGAAGACTATCAAATCATGCCAAAGAGTTTTTTAATTCAGTGCCCGTGAGATCGTATTATTTTGCCACAGGCTGTTCTTTACACCGCTGTAAGCATACCTGTGAGACGGGGCTGTCTGTGTATGGCTGTCAATGACAAAGGACCGCTGCACAAAGGAAGGCCCCATGCAGCCCGAGCTGACTATAGGTCTGAAAGGGGAGACACCTGTCAGTTTGAATAGCGTGCTGGCTTCCATGAATTGACAGCCACGTTATGTGTAAATACATAGGCCTGCAGCACGATATGACTTTAAAATTGGACATACGTTTGTTCTGCACAGTGTGGTTTTGTGAAGTCAAGTTAAACATTATTGAAGGTTTCTTTTTATGATACGCTTTTGTAGGGATTTCTTCTTTTTTTCCTTTTCCGTGTCCTGTTTTTCTTTTCACCTGACATCATTCTGAAAGGTGCATATTAAAAGTTAGTATGTTGATTTGTATCCAGCTACGACCCGTTACCTGACACAACTACAGCAAGCACAGAGCCCCCCCTGGAGAAAACAACAACACCAAACCACTACGTGAGCCAGGCCATGGGTCTGCAAGACTCCCCTCAGATGGCTGCGGTTCCTGCCCACGCCGTCAACAGGTCTGGCAGCCAGTCCGCCAGGTCTAGTGAAACGGCCTCACTGAAGGACCAGACCCCTGGCGCCGCTCTGGAAGAAAGCCTGCTGGCGCTGACGCTGAAGGCGGACGAGCAGTACCGGGATGAGGAGGACGACGTGTCCAACAACAGCGAGGATGGGGACGACCTGGACTACCAGCACGAGCTGGACGGGGCCTTCGAGGAACCGGAGGACGACTGGGAGTGGGAGGCCGACGAAAGCAGATTGTCCCGCGCCCTGAGGTCCTGGATGACGGACTACGCCATCACTCCCCTGCCCCCGCAGGGCCACACTCTTCACGAGCCCGTCTTCAGCGCCCGTCTAGGCCAGGCGAGGATCAGCAGCCTTCAGCGGGCCTCCAGCACCGAGTCTCTGGACACTCAGCTGTCCCTCTTCAGGTAGGGTAGCCTCCGCCGGGGATGTCCTGCCTTTGTAGGTCCGTTTGTAAGCGATAGCAAAGTTAGTCTGCAACCTATCACGCTGACCAGCGGTGGAAGGTTAGGGTGTCACTCGATTAGTATTCGTTACATGTGTTAGTTCATGATGATGATGATGATTATTTCGGTTTTCTTCTACATGAAAGCAACAAAAGTTGCTATTCAAACCCGCTTTGAGCACAAGCTAGACCGAAGGGTTCACTGTAGATAAGTGTTATTTTCATCCCTCTAGGCTCTTTTGTTCATACGTTCACTCGACTTTTTCAATTAATCCTTGACTACATAAAGCTACGTATTCTTTAAAACCCATCCATTTACTAACTATCTTGATTAGTTAAAAACTTCGGGACTTTCCTGGTATTGCAGTGCCTCCACGATGGTCCAACAATCTTTATAGTGATTAATGTCCCATAATTATGTGCATGTTCCAGGCCGGAGGACATTAAACGAACTTTCATCAAAACCCATCCATCCATCCTATGTCATCTAATCCAGTCCATCTGATCAAATCAAATCATACACATATTTGATCCAACCCACCACCCAGCCTGACATTGCAACATCCACCCACCACTCATCCTTTCATCCATCTGTCTATCCAATCATCCACCCATCCACCCATCCGTCCATCCATCCATTCACCCATCCATACATTCACCCATCCACCCATCCATTCATCCATCCATCCATCCATCCACCCATTCATCCATCCATCCATTCATCCATCCATCCATTCATCCACCCATCCATCCATTTCATCCACCCATTCATCCATCCATTCATCCACCCGACCATCCATCCATCCATTCATCCGCCCATCCATTCATCCATCCATCCATCCATCCATCCGCCCATCCATCCATCCATCCATCCATCCCATCCATCCATCCATCCACCCATCCATCATCCATCCATTCATCCGCCCATCCATTCATCCATCCACCCATCCACCCATTCATCCGCCCATCCATTCATCCACCCATCCATCCATCCATCCATTCATCCGCCCATCCATTAATCCATACATTACACGTACGTATGAACAGCTGCTCCAGTCACGGATCGCGGACTCGGAAGGAGCGGAGGCGACGGCGACTGCGGCGAAGAGTGAGGCCCTCCTCCTCCGAGCAGCGGGAGAACAGGCGGAGGGGCCAGTCGGCAGAACAGGGCAGCAGCCGCTGGGTGGAGCTGTCCCAGAAAAGGAGGCTGGGGGAACTCGACCGCTTCATGATGGCCCAGTCACACGCACTATGCCAGGTGACACAATGGACAGGATAGGAGAGGATAGGAGACGTTCAATGCTGCACTTGGTCATCTCCAAATATGGAAAGTGACACCATTCGCGTGACAATGTCGGTTTTCAGCGAAACTTTAGAATGTGTATCTTTTAACCATTCAATCTGAAATTAAGCCGACTCTAGCCCTAACCCTAACCCTAACCAAACACCTTAAACCTTCAAATGCACACAAAAATAAAACTTTACTAAAAATTGAGTGTTCCATGTTTGGATATGGCCAAGTGCAGTCTTGAACGCCTAGTGGATAGGATAGTATAGTATAACATAGCATAGGATAGCATGCTCTCTCTCTCTCTCTCTCTCTCTCTCTCTCTCTCTCTCTCTCTCTCTCTCTCTCTCTCTCTCTCTCTCTCTCTCTCTCTCTCTCTCTCTCTCTCTCTCTATCTATCTATCTATCTATCTTTTTGGTTTTTTTCTCTTTTTCGACCTCTTCGTCCTTTTTCGGTTGCAATAATGGTCAAAGATGACTTTGGCAACAAAATGGAAGAAGAAGAAGAAGAAGAAGAAGAAGAAGAAGAAGATAGCACAAGACAGGATAGGACACACGAGGATTCTCTTCAATGAATCATCCGCCGTAATTAGGTCTATTTGAAGACTGATTGCAACAACAACAAAATTAATAACAAATGACCACTAGGACCAGTTGTACAGAAAATAAAACCTCAAACAAACAGCCCGAAACGTTTGTTTTTCTCTCCAACCTGTTTGTTTGCGGTTTTATTTTCTGATTGCAAAGTTAGGATAGGGTCAGATATAACATCCGTGCCCTATTACTACTGGGCCTACTAAAATACAATAAGATGCAAATCTGTACAGTTTAAAGTAGGCCTACAAAGTATGCCAAACCATCTCGTTACTTGACCATCGTTCAAATGAATAACACACTTAACGGCTATAGTCTTAAGTTAATTAATTGTTTAGTTAGATTGAGAAGTGACGAATTTACAGACCACAAATTGTGCTATTTATTTAGTCATATAGATTAAATTAAATGCACTGTAAAAACAATCACGTGCTTGCTTAATAACCCCACATGTCCTTTTCTTTTGTTTTCTTTGTTTATCCTTTTCACAAGGGAGTCAATCTCATCGAAGAATCGGAAGCCTTCCAGTTGTGTGAGGCAGACGAACAGAGGGCGCTGTATGGCTGTGGCATGAAAGACAAGCTGAAGTTTGCGGCAGAACTGAAGAAAAGTGACAGCATGAGCAACATCAAAGAGCACATCAGGGAAATTTCCAAGAAAAGACAGCAGCGTGTCACCTCTGCTGGTGCCAAGAAATTCCACGGAAAACCCATCGACTTCCAAGTGAGTTTGATTTCTTCATCCATAACATGAATTGCAATTATTAGCCTGATTATCCATCCAGACAGGGATTCATGCCTTATTGTATCGGACCCAATATAAATAGATCCTACAGGTTGTAGGCATATTAACCTCAGTAGTAGTAGTAGTAGTAGTAGTAGTAGTAGTAGTAGTAGTAGTAGTAGTAGTAGTAGTAGTAGTAGTAGTAGTAGTAGTAGTAGTAGCAACAGCAGCAGTCGGTGGTCGTGGTCGTTGGCCTAGTAGTCTGTTGTGATGTGTGTGCGTGTGTGTTTGCGTGCGTGCGTGCGCGCGCTTTTGTGTGTGTGTGTGTGATCTGTTGTCAGTCTGCAGGGCCTAGTCCAGAAACTGTTAGACGGTCCGTAAACCTATGACCATAGACATTAAATTTTGTGATCAGCATGATTCAAGAACTGTAGCACTTGGGGGTCATTTCCAACCTTCAAGGCAAATCTCCGCCCTGCCAAACGAACGCTAGAAGGCTAGTTTTACATAAAAGATGCAATCATTTAATGAAATATTGCTAGTCCTATGTGTGTGCGCGTTTGTCTATGTGTGCGCATGCTCGCGCGTGTTTGTGTGCCGGTGTATGCACGCGCGCGATGCCGCGTTTTTAACCTACCCGCCCAGGTACAGAAATGCTAGTGTAGATCCCTACCTGTGCATGTGTGTGTGCGCGCGCGCGTGTGTGTGTGTGCGCAAGGCCTACGCGCGTGCATGTATATGTAGGCCTAAGTACGTGCGCTGTAGTGTGCGTTGAGTACATGCACCAAAATAACGGTGCGCCTCTATTCGCCTACGCGCGTTTTGCCTACGCGCGTTTCGGCTACTCACGTTTCATCGACTAACTGATACGTAGTCTCGTTTTGCCTAAATAATGACACACCACCCTTATAACAGGACATATACTAAACTGGAAGTAATGTTTAATGCTTCCGAGGTCAAGTGAATAATTGCCCCAATGATTATGTAGGCCTACTCAGTTTGCTTTGACTGTCATCACAAAGTTACGTTAAATCATTTGCAGTGGAAAAAAAATCGTTTGATGGCCGCTATAATTAATATACAATTAGAAGCTGTTAAGGTCTACCTTTGAGAGAGAGAGAGAGAGAGAGAGAGAGAGAGAGAGAGAGAGAGAGAGAGAGAGAGAGAGAGAGAGAGAGAGAGACAGAGAGACAGAGAGAGAGACACAAAGAGAGACAGAGACAGAGAGAGATATGCAGACAGAGAGACACAAAGACTCACAAACCTTCATTCTAATTGCAGTGCGCTCTCGGTTTAATATAAACAGCAAGTTCAAAAGTAAACAAACACAGAAAAAAAAGTCGACTTATAACCACATTATGTGTTGGCAAATACTAGGGATGCGGTGGGCGAAACGAGACACTCAGTGTGGGGCGAAACGACACGTACACAGCCGACACCATAAATGCAAATGAAGCGGCAGATTACGTACATCAAAGAGTAGGCGAAACGACACGTACACAGCCGACACAATAAACGCAAATGAAGCGGCAGATTGCGTACATCAAAGAGTAGGCGAAGCGACACGTACACAGCCGACACAATAAACGCAAATGAAGCGGCAGATTGCGTACATCAAAGAGTAGGCGAAACGACACGTACACAGCCGACACAATAAATGCAAATGAAGCGGCAGATTACGTACATCAAAGAGTAGGCGAAACGTCACGTACACAGCCGACACAACAAATGCAAATGAAGCGGCAGATTGCGTACATCAAAGAGTAGGCGAAGCGACACGTACACAGCCGACACAATAAATGCAAATGAAGCGGCAGATTACGTACATCAAAGAGTAGGCGAAGCGACACGTACACAGCCGACACAATAAATGCAAATGAAGCGGCAGATTGCGTACATCAAAGAGTAGGCGAAACGACACGTACACAGCCGACACAATAAATGCAAATGAAGCGGCAGATTGCGTACATCAAAGAGTAGGCGAAACGACACGTACACAGCCGACACAATAAATGCAAATGAAGCGGCAGATTGCGTACATCAAAGAGTAGGCGAAACGACACAGCCGACACAACAAATGCAAATGAAGCGGCAGATTGCGTACGTACATCAAAGAGTAGGTGAAACGCGCGTAGGCGAAGTGGACGGCACACATACATAATACTAGCACTGGTGTAAAGAAAGATATACCTTTGTCCCCACCATCCAGGACCTTCATCGTCAAATGCTGAACCAGAGGTTAGCGGCGCTCGCCACCACTACCACCCCTCGCAGCCGAACCTCAGGTCGTCGTTCCCTGCTCCGCACCCACTCCCGCCACTCCCTCTCCTCGGTCAGTTCCGGGGAGCACGCCTTCCTCTCTGCTCGTCACTCTCCCCAGGCCGGGGGCGCCGACACCCCACCCCTCCACCCCTCTACCTCCCAGGGCTCGGGACCGAGGGAGGGGGCGCCGCCTAGCCAACAAGAACAGCAGGAGAGGGAGGAGGACAACGTCAACATGTGGAGAGGGGACGCCCAAATCCTGGCCATTGACCTCAGGCGTGAGCTGACGTCAAAAGTGAGCGCTGATGTGATATTGCTTTAAAATGTTTTGGTATAATCATTATTATTAATTTTGGCCTAATGGTAAATAATATAGTTAATTAATAATTTTAAACATTTACTTATTAAGTGAAAACATGGGTAGGCCTTTTTTAAAAACATTCTTTTGCGGATCCCCCCTCTCTGTCTCTTTGTCTGTATGTCTGTCTGTCTCTCTGTCTGTCTATCTCTCTGTCTCCCTCTCTCTCTCTCTCTCTCTCTCTCTCTCTCTCTCTCTCTCTCTCTCTCTCTCTCTCTCTCTCTCTCTCTTTCTTTTATTTTGTTCATCATTTTCTTCATTGATTGTTGTGTATTTTCATTTTAGGGCAATGTTTAACACACAAAAAAGCTATCCAGCTTATCCTCCTCCTCCTCCCATTAACTCCGTGAGGAGTCATCGGGGCTCCACCCTGTTCCACCCTCATTAAAAACAATCGTATTCGTATTCTCTCTGTGTGGTTTAAACGATTTTGTTTAATTGAATAACACATAGTAAAGCAGCAACATAAACAAATTGTCTCTCTCTCTCTTACTCTCCAGATATAAGCCCGTCCCCAAGTTATATCGAGACTTCCATAATGTAGGTCTAAAAAACAGACTTGACCTACACAGACTTACACTACACAGACCTACACTAAGCACTAACAGCCTGTTCTACGGCACTTTCCTCCCAGGTGAAGCGGCGCATAGCCGTGACCACCACAGCCCTGGAGCGCGTGACGGGCCTGGGAGACAACAACGAGCAGCAGGCCTACACCTGCCACCTGCCGGAATTCCCGGCCTTCGTGGAGGAGGACTTCGCCCACCAGCCCAGAATCCCCCAGAGGATCCGTATCGCGCCGCAGCTCAGCGACATCATCAAGAGCGACATCAAGGTTGTTTAGTCGGCTCGTCTTAATCTGTTGTTTTCCTACGAATGTCTTGTCTATTGTGAGTATGTGAATCATGTTATATTGTTTATGTGTGATCCTATGAAATGTGCTTTATATAGTTGTTATGCTTTAACACACGAGATTTAACTATCCCCCCGAATGTGTAGTCTATTGTAAGTTTGTAAATCATGTTATCTTGTATTTTATGTTAATAATGTTTTAACGAGTTCGTTTTTTATCTGTTGTTATCTTCCGAGAATAATATGTCGTCTATTGTAAGTTTGTGAATCATGTTATGTTATGTTGTGTTGTTATGTGTGCTATTGCGAAGTGTACATCAGTATATGCCTATTATGTTTTAGTATGTTTTAATCTGTTCTTATATCAGTTACTTACGGACGCTATTCTAATGCTATATTTCCAATATTAAACCGATTGACCAACATTTGGCCGAAATATGGCCGAAAATGTCAAACTTTGACCAAAATGTAATCTGGAATAACTCGAAAACGGCTGCACGGAATACTTTCACATTTTCAGTATTTACTAAAGAGTAACCGTACAATACTTTCATCGTCCATAAGGGTCTCTGACCGATTGGACGCTAATCTCACCTTCTCTACAATACTTTTGTTATAAATTCGAACCAGAAGTACCGACGAAAATGGCCAAATTTGAATATTGAATAACTTGCAAACGGCTGTTTGGTGGTAGAATCCTGTCATGTTTGCTCTCAAACGCAAACATAAGCCCTCTATTTATATTTCAATTCGTAAAGCGCACAGAGCATGCTTCTAGTGTGGAATGTTAGCGCTATGGCAAATAAAATTATTATTATTATTATTATTACCAAGGTGCGCATGGGCCGGCCTCGCTACCACGAGATCCGAGTGCAGGACCTGCAGCAATGGAACCGCGGGCAGACCCTGGACCGTGCCCACCGGAACATGAAGGTGTTCACCTGGCTGCACAGCCTCAAGGAGGAGGAGTTCCGGGAGGCTTGGCTGCAGCAGACTATCCACGACGTGCCGCCAGGCGTCGATGACGTCAGCTTTGGAGACATGATCCTGATCCGCGCCGCCGATGAGCCTGATATAAAGCCCCTCTACGAGCAGAAGAAATCCTGGGTGCATTAGCAGGCGGTAAAGAGTCTGGCTACAGAGTGCAACAGTCTCTGTCACACCCTCCTTCACCCCAGTCCCATCCATCCCCCTTCCTCCAGCAAACTTAAAGACCCAACAGATCACGTGTCAAAATCACGGGTTTCACGTGTTTTCCCTCTTATAGCTGGAAATAAATCTTGTTTTGACCAGGTCTGACTCCCATATATATGCCCCCAAATTCAAACCGAACATCATTTTAAAGAGCAGACTCACTTTGAAGTTATGTGGGTCACAGCTACCCAGAAAAAACCAATGGACTTAATCAGGTGCGTCAGTGTGTCTTTAAAACAATAGCAAACAACAACAAAACTGAAATGAATAGCAAATCAGGGTCACACCTGGTTCGCCCTGCTATCGTTTAGTTCAATATTCAGTTTTCATGTGATAAACCTTTGTGCTGTATGCATATTCCACCTTGCATTTTCTTTTGTTAACCTTTACCGGATCATGCTTTTGACTACACGGACACGATGGCGGGGGTCTTCCACGACCCCCTACTCAGCAAAGAGCAAATTCCGAGGTGTTTATCCCTGTCCGGATGGCGGGGGTCTCCCACGACCCATACTTGTCAAAGAGGCACCATGTGTTTATCCCTGTCCGGATGGCGGGGGTCTCCCACGACCCCTACTCAATGCACTGCAGTGCTCTTTAAAGTAGGGGTCGTGGGAGACCCCCGTCATCCGGACAGGTATATCAAAATTACGCGTCATATTACGTCATCTATATTTTATACACATTAATGAAATTTAACACACTTAAAGCCATTTACGTTTTTGACAAAGTCATGAAATTTCATGAAGATTGCTTAAATAGTTTTAGAGATATAACATGTTTTGTGTGCCAAGGGGTCGTGGGCGACCCCAGAAGTCCGGTAAAGGTTAAGTGGCCGAACTCAGCTTCAGCCTATGTTTTAAAAACATTTTGCGTATTTTAGGCGCATTGATCGAGTGTCATATTGAGGGGCCTATTTTGGGGCGGTAATATTGTTGTCCTGTGAACGTGAACAAAAAATTGCAATCAATTACATTGCAATTTTGGGGGGTCAAGAATGGTGATACTGTTTGATGAACATTTTGCAAGTTAATGGACACTAGAGTGTGAAGTTTGGAAACTTTGCTGAAACTACTGCAAATGCAATCAATGATGGAAATGCTGTGCATGCTGCTTGAAATGTGTTCAAAAGAAAGTGATAGTTGAACACGAAACTCACAACTTCATAGTTCTAGTTGTATTGATCTTGTTTAGGCCCTGTAGCTTGTTTGCGGTGATCTTTCAACATTCATTTTTGTTTCTATTAAATATCAAAATGCGTGTGTGAATGTGTGTGTGTGTGTGTGTGTGTGTGTGCGCGCGCACATGTGATCCTGAAAAGCAATAATAGGTAGGCCCTACGCTTCATGCCATTTTTTTTAACAAAGTAATAAGCCAGAGGAAGCATAATTTATAACATGTATGTAAAGCATAACTATGGGCAGTCATGTGTCTGTGATAATAACATAAATGTTGTATTGGATTTACAAGGACAGTGTTTACAGATGAAAAACTTTGATTAAATCAAAACCCTTTTGCTCTGTGTCTTTCTGTATGTGTGTGCCTGCGTTGGTGCGTGTATGTGTCTCCGTGTGTCTGATTGTATGTCTTTTTTTACTTCTTTTATTTTGCTGTCCAATTTTCAGTCTGGCCCGTAAGGTAGCTTTGCTCCCACGCCGCTCATTCCAAGTCCCAACTCGCAGCCACACCCCAGCTTGTTCAAGTCGCAGAATCTGAAACCAGCAGGCCAATGGGAGCTAATCTATGTTAGGCCATCAGGAGGCTACCAACCGAGGAGACACTGCACTACTGCTGAGTCACTTCTGTGGGGTTCAGTGGAGCCTGTACGCAGGACACCACTTACTAAGCCCCCTACTGATGACAATAGTCACTGACTTCAGACTTCAGACACTTTATTTTACAATGATAAGCGTTGAGTGAGGTCCTCCTCCGAGGCGCCACCACGTCGGTCCATCAACAGCTCCCCAGAACATACTGATCCCTATGACTTTGACCCGAGCGTACCAAGGGCATAAACTGGATTGGTAATCGAAACTGAGGTCACCATGAGAGCAGGGCATACAAGGCCACATAATTTGAGTTTTTTCTTTTTGATGATTGATGGAAATGAGGCGGATGACTATGTTGATGACGTTATGGAGTTCCGTATCAGTCTGAGACTACGTGGCAGGGCTGCATTATATGCTTCCTATCATCATCAGGCACGAGAACTACAGACACCTGCAGTGTTGGTCATGAAATTAGAGCAACACTCTGAGAATCGCATCTGTTAAGCGGATGGAGCTCGACTATATGGCTTGTCTTCCCATAACCACTCACTCTGGGTAGGAGTCGGCCCAGGACCGAAAAAAACCGTTGCCTCTGACGGGATTCGAACCCGTGACCTCCTAGCCAGTAGTCCGCGACTTTACCACTACGCCACGGTGGCTGGTGTTTGTATTTCTATGTTAGTGTGTGTTCAAGAAAAGAGAGAGAAGACAGCAAGCAGTTTAACCCTTTCACCGCCAAAGTCGCATTTTAGCACCACAGTGATTTAACACAGTCAATGAGTCGATTATAACTCAGATTATATTCTTGTGGTGGTACCATAGTGGTTACTGCTACACATATCTGTATTATTAAAAAAATCGGGACTTTACTGGTTTAGCACTGCCTCCGGGTATTGCTTCCAGTATTGTTCCCACCATCTTTGTATTTACAAATGCCCCACATGGCCGAAAGGCCGAAGAGGGCGGCGTAAAACCATATTTTCAACACATACCAAAAATTGTCACTAAAAGGCATCAAATTGGGGTCTATTATCCAAAGACCCTATTGTCTTAGTTTTGGGAAGTAAGGATAGATCTTATTTTATATACGTCACAGAAGAATCCACAATATTTCAGATGGATTTTGTTCTCTACCCAGGTAAACAAATGTTTGGTTAAAATATGGCTGGCGGTGAAAGGGTTAAATATACTCCAAGTTCTAAGAGAGAGAGAGAGAGAGAGAGAGAGAGAGAGAGAGAGAGAGAGAGAGAGAGAGAGAGAGAGAGAGAGAGAGAGAGAGAAAGAGAGAGAGAGAGCAAAAGAGACAGAGAGAGTGAGACAGAGAAAGAGATTACAACACGATTTTCGTTTGATACAATAAAACAAAAACTGGGAGTATATTCATATGATTAGCCGTTTGGGTAAATTGACATCACAGATCTCAACTTTATCCAAATTGGTTAAGTATTTTAAGCAATATGCACTGTCATAAAAATATCAATCTCATATAAGTATGTGTACCGTGCTTGCCATTTTTGTACACCAACATCATGGCCATCATCATTAAGCCATCAAGGATTATTCTGCCAAGTTTCATTACGATTGTTCAGCAGGTTAGGCTGTAGACGCTTTTACGCAAAACAACACAAACGCCGAGTGAGACACACAAACGCATACTTTCTCTCACTATCACTCACTGATACACACTTGTATCGGGATCTCTTTCAAAAAGAAAGTAGTCAATACAATAAAGCTCAGAGAGAGAGACAGAGACAAGACAGAAGACAGACAGGGCAGAGAAGGACAGAAACAGACTGATGGGAGTCAGATAGAAGCATGCAGGCAAGAAGGCAGGAATGAAATTCTGCTTTTAACGTCCTCTGGTCTGGAACAGACACACATGGGACATTAGTAGATATAAAGATGGTGGGAACGATCCTGGAGGCAATGCCCGGAGGCAGTGCAACACCAGGAAAGTCCCGAATTTGTAACAATACAGATGTATTATTAAGAAGGCAGGCTAACAGAGACCCATATTTAGACAACGAGAGACCAACAAACAGACAGACAGGGTGAAGAGATGGTACCAAAGAGTAACAAGTGCTTTTGAAAGATCAAACATTTTTTATTACAGTAAACAATTCAAGCATTATTTAACGGTGCATTAACATAAAAACAGTACCCAAATAGTAAAATATTTTATTTGTACTAAAAAAGAACCCACTGTTTTAAAACCATATTAAAAATGTTGCTCATATAGTTTACCTCTGATTAAAAAGAATGATCAACATGTGATACTGATCAGGTATTCCATTACAGTAAGTCATTTGAATATGTGCTTGTTAAGTACAAGGTTTAAAAATTTGACCCAACCCATCACAGTTTCAACATACAAAACGTGTTTTGCTCGGAATATCACAACAAATGTATCCCATAACATAAACAAGGATGTCACCGAGCGGCAGACATGAGCTTTGCCTATTACGCCACCCAAAATTCTTTGCTATTTAGCTGCTTATTAATATAATACAATACAATACCAAAACAAATAATCAACCATCCACAAAACATACTTTTTAAAAAATCTAATACTCAATGAAAGTCGAATTTGATTTTGAAACAGATAAAGAATCAATGCTGAATAAATTATAGATTGAATCAGTAAGCTTACATCCTTTGCCCTATACGTTGGAACGGCATGACATAGACACAAATATACAAGATCAAGTAGCATATAGCTCTGCCAGCAACACAAGATATCTCAAGGTTTTCAATGATTCACACTTCAAAAACAAAATCTATAACAAAATACAAACAACACACACACACAAATGGCCTAAAAAAATAATAATCAAGAACCATCCACAAAACAGATACTTTTTAAAACCCATTTACTCTACAAAACTCTCGTTAAACTGAAGTTAAGATCAATTCGTTAAACTGAAGTTAAGATCAATTTGCTAAACTAAAGAACTGAAGTTAAACTGAAGTCAAGATCAGTTCGTTAAACTGAAGTTAGGATCAGTTCGTTAAACTGAAGTTAAGATCAGTTTGTTAAACTGAAGAACTGAAGTTAAACTGAAGTCAAGATCAGATCATTAAACTGAAAAACTGAAGTTAGTATCAGTTCGTTAAACTGAAGATAAGATCAGTTAGTTAAGATCAGTTAATTAAACTGAAGTTAAGATCAGTTCGTTAAACTGAAGTTAGGATCAGTTCGTTAAACTGAAGTTAAGATCAGTTGGTTAAACTGAAGAACTGAAGTTAAGATCAGTTGGTTAAACTGAAGCTAAGATCAGTTGGTTAAACTGAAGTTAAGATCAGTTGGCTAAACTGAAGTTAAGATCAGTTGGTTAAACTGAAGATAAGATCAGTTCGTTAAACTGAAGTTAAGATCAGTTTGTTAAACTGAAGTCAAGATCAGTTAGTTAAACTGAAGATAAGATCAGTTAATTAAACTGAAGTTAAGATCAGTTAGTTAAACTGAAGTTAAGATCAGTTAGTTAAACTGAAGTTAAGATCAGTTACAACACACACACATCAGCAACAGCAATGGCCTGTCCACACCCAACATAGAATGAAGGGCAAGGAACAATTCAACAATCTTCTTAAGAATAAAAGTCTACACTTTTCCAAACACACCAATTTTTTTTTTTCCGATTGTGATTCTTAATAAATATAAACATGACACAAAAATCAATTTATAGATCTTCCAAAAAATCTTTACATAGAAGAAGGTAAGGGGTAGGAACATGTACATGTGGAGAGAATTAAGAGAGAATCAATTTACATACAAATGCAGATGCAAGCACCCAGTATGTACACACACACACACACTTGCACGTGCGCACACACACACACTTACTTCTTACTTAATGCTGTCCACACCTATTGGAAGCTTACTGTAGATGTTTTACTTTGTGTGTTGTAATTTTTTTTTAAATTTATTCAAAGCTTGCATTTTTAATTGGTTCAATTTTTGCATGTTGTCTAAAATCACTATTCATGTAAAAAGACATTGAATTAAAGATTCATTCATTCACACTTATTTCATTACGTTCAAATCTAATTCTTATATTCATTTCACCCCGCAGACAAGTTACGATACAGAGAGGGGTTGGAAAGTAAGAAGAGATCAGCAACTACCTCAATCACTAGGAGCAAAGAACGTTGCTCGTTAAGTTTCTATTTCTTTCAGATAGTGCAAAAACAAGTGTATGTATTAAGCCCAATCTGTGAAATTGCCAATTTCATAAGGGCAAATTAAATGGTTTGCCCAAATTGGTAATTCCTGAAATGGAAAATGCACATTAAATTGTTCAATTCCCATTCTCACAGGTATTGATTACAATTGATTCAACAGTAGCAAATTTCTTCTCATTGTACTTTCACCCCTATCCTAGCTCCCAACCCTATTGAATGCTACTCTGGGGCATGCATGAGCCACCCCTATCCTAGCCCCCAACCCTATTGAATGCTACTCTGGGGCATTCATGAGCCACCCCTATCCTAGCCCCCAACCCTATTGAATGCTACTCTGGGGCATGCATGAGCCACCCCTATCCTAGCCCCCAACCCTATTGAATGCTACTCTGGGGCATGCATGAGCCACCCCTATCCTAGCCCCCAACCCTATTGAATGCTACTCTGGGGCATGCATGAGCCATCCCTATCCTAGCCCCCAACCCTATTGAATGCTACTCTGGGGCACGCATGAGCCATCCCTATCCTAGCCCCCAACCCTATTGAATGCTACTCTGGGGCATGCATGAGCCACCCCTATCCTAGCCCCCAACCCTATTGAATGCTACTCTGGGGCATGCATGAGCCACCCCTATCCTAGCCCCCAACCCTATTGAATGCTACTCTGGGGCATGCATGAGCCACCCCTATCCTAGCCCCCAACCCTATTGAATGCTACTCTGGGGCATGCATGAGCCACCCCTATCCTAGCCCCCAACCCTATTGAATGCTACTCTGGGGCATGCATGAGCCACCCCTATCCTAGCCCCCAACCCTATTGAATGCTACTCTGGGGCATTCATGAGCCACCCCTATCCTAGCCCCCAACCCTATTGAATGCTACTCTCGGGCATGCATGAGCCACCCCTATCCTAGCCCCCAACCCTATTGAATGCTACTCTGGGGCATGCATGAGCCACCCCTATCCTAGCCCCCAACCCTATTGAATGCTACTCTGGGGCATTCATGAGCCACCCCTATCCTAGCCCCCAACCCTATTGAATGCTACTCTGGGGCATTCATGAGCCACCCCTATCCTAGCCCCCAACCCTATTGAATGCTACTCTGGGGCATGCATGAGCCACCCCTATCCTAGCCCCCAACCCTATTGAATGCTACTCTGGGGCATGCATGAGCCACCCCTATCCTAGCCCCCAACCCTATTGAATGCTACTCTGGGGCATGCATGAGCCACCCCTATCCTAGCCCCCAACCCTATTGAATGCTACTCTGGGGCATTCATGAGCCACCCCTATCCTAGCCCCCAACCCTATTGAATGCTACTCTGGGGCATGCATGAGCCACCCCTATCCTAGCCCCCAACCCTATTGAATGCTACTCTGGGGCATGCATGAGCCACCCCTATCCTAGCCCCCAACCCTATTGAATGCTACTCTGGGGCATGCATGAGCCACCCCTATCCTAGCCCCCAACCCTATTGAATGCTACTCTGGGGCATGCATGAGCCACCCCTATCCTAGCCCCCAACCCTATTGAATGCTACTCTGGGGCATGCATGAGCCACCCCTATCCTAGCCCCCAACCCTATTGAATGCTACTCTGGGGCATGCATGAGCCACCCCTATCCTAGCCCCCAACCCTATTGAATGCTACTCTGGGGCACGCATGAGCCATCCCTATCCTAGCCCCCAACCCTATTGAATGCTACTCTGGGGCATGCATGAGCCACCCCTATCCTAGCCCCCAACCCTATTGAATGCTACTATGGGGCATGCATGAGCCACCCCTATCCTAGCCCCCAACCCTATTGAATGCTACTCTGGGGCATGCATGAGCCACGTGTTTTAGTAAACGTTTCGCTAAATCAAGTCTGAAAAAAAAGAGTTTTATTTTAAACTCATCTACAAGTATGGTTTCAAATTTGTTTGAACCAATTCTAGACCCCTGTATTTTATGAACGAAAAATATGATCCATTCACAGCGGTATCCAAATGGCAAGTTTAGGATTGGTCGTTCCATGAATCTGTTTTGCCTATACCACGAAATAAACAAATTTTATCCTGCACATGAAACACATGCACAAACATTTGAGGAGGCGCCGTGGACGGTTGGTTAGAGTCGCCGTTCGTAATCCAACAGGTTTGCGTGTGCGGTGGGTTCGAACCCGGCTGGTCACGGTGTTGTATCCTTGGGAAAGATACTTTACTCCTATTTCCTGGTCCTTCGGATGAGACCTAAAACCGAGGTCCCGTGTGCGAACGCACGCACAAGATCTTGCGCGCACGTTAAAGCCCATTCCACTATTTGGTACGAGTAGGCCGTGTGTGCCGGTGGAATGGATGACACGAGCTCACAAAGCATGCATCCTGTGCGCCAATAGCAGTCTAAACGAAGACTTTGGGCGTGGGGCAGGATAAACATCCCCAATCGGAAGAAGAAGAAGAACATTCATTCTAATTTGAGTATCACAGCTGTGATCTGAACCTGTTGTCAGCCCAGTAGCCATCGAAACGAGACTAGCGCTAAAGAAGCAGTCAGGCCAGCCAATCCCAAGGCTTGATTTCGTATTCCAGTTGTATACAGTCCTGAAAACACACAGACACAATAGCCAAACGATTATTAGCAGTCATGTAGAAAAGTATGTTCGTTAAAAATGTCAACCATTTGTTAATGTTCTAGTGGTTAAATTAATACCTGTCTATTACAAGGAAGCATTTTGCAAAAGACTGCCTCATGAAAGACAAATACTCAGCACACCTCCACTAACGAAGGTACTCAGGCCAGAACTAGGCTAATAGGAAGTTCTTTATGGATAACATCTTTCCCTTAGTCTCATTCACTCTATAGTGTGCTTTAAAAAAAATTCCATTTGAATCTAAATTGCATCAATAATGCGCAGGGCTGGTTGATTCGGTTATATAAAATCATGCTGACGAGTTAGTATATCTTTCACATAGCTAAAGTAAGCCGACTCTGCTGAACTTGGCAAGTTTTACATAAAATAGATCAAGAAATCTAATGACAACTCTTACAGAAAAATAGGTTAAATCAAGCGACAATTATTACAGACAGATTGGTTACATCAAGCGACATTATCATAGATCAAATAAAAAGAGCGACAACTATTACAGACAGATTGGCTTAGCATGACTGTGGAGAAGCAGCAGGGAAACATTGTTCGCTCACCTCCTGGTCAAAGTGCAGGGTTTTGACAGCGGACAGGGTGTGAGCCGATTCCAGGGAAACAAAGCCGTCAGAACAACTCCCGTACAGCTCCAGCTGAATAATCAGGGACGAAGAACAACAAAACATTATAAGAAGCATAGCGATGTTTGCAGAAGTGTAAATATCACAAATACTGTATCTTACAAGCTTAACCCTTTAATTCCTGACGCTCTGTGCGCTCAATCACCTCTGAAATCCTAGCCCAAGGGACGTCACTCCGCACAAAAGGGGGGGTAGCGTCAGAAAAATAATAAAATAAAATATACCCTAGCAGATTATGAGTGTTTTTTGGTTTTGAATGTGTTGCCGAGATGTCTGTCTGATTTGCGAAATGAATTTCACGATGTTATGGGGATGCATTGCTCCACACAAAAAATCAAAATGCCAAAGTGTAGTCGCAAACTGCATTCACTAGTCATTCACTGCCTACTTTTTGCAGACTGGTCACCACTGGTGAAGCCTAAGACGACTGAAATGGAAATGTAGATCAAAATCATTCACTTACCCTTTCACTTCACGATCTTATCATTCCTATCTTTCACAAAAAAAGCAATTTTCATCGCTGTCATCGCTCAGTGGATGCAATAACGATTCGTCATTCATGATGCAAAAGTCGGGAAAATGCTGATGTCAGTAACACGACTTCAAAAATTTGCATCAATCGAACAAAAACAAGCTCGTTGCCGAAATAGGTCAGAATACACTCCTTACTCATCACTTCGCGATCTCATAAGTCCCATCTTTCACAAAAATACGACTATTCATCGCTTTCCTCAGTCAATGGACGCCATAACTGTTCGTCATCCATATTGGAAAAATCGCGAAAATGCCTAAGTCGGTCACTAATTTTCAAAAATTCATATCTTCCAAACCAATCGGCCTAGAAGCCATTGCAAGCAACAGGGCGGAAGTGTAATCTATTGCGAAAGCGAGGCTGAAGCGTCCACGTGACTGCCATGTGATAGAAACAAAATGGAAGCGCCCAAAGCGGCCACGTGGAATCCGTACGTTCCCGAACGTTCTCGGCATTTACGATCCGGTTTTTTTCTGAACGTTCCCGAACGTTCACGGAACTAAAGGGTTAAAGGCCATACTTTTCCCACCAGAAATAGATCCCTGCACCTTTTATGACAAATAAGAAAATGCTATAACTAATCAACAATTTGTGTAAATTTTGGTAGGTATTTACCTTAGAACATGATGCACGTTATGTTCCACAAAATACGGCTATTGTAGTTAGTATCAGTACACATGCATACAAACAAATTTGTCTGTACTCTGGAAAATATCTATTTGGATCTATCCTTCTTTGCGTCCCAGCGACAACAGCTTCAAGTTTCTTCTTCACGAATAAACAACATGACTTTCTTACAAGAAGTTGTTGTTTTTTAAACTCACTGAATCTGCTGCTTTGAAATATAGTACTGTAACTGGTCTCTTCTTCTTCTTCTGATCTTTTTTTTATCTACAGAATTATCAGAAATAAAGGCAGGATAATTTTATAAAGGGAGTATCAGAAGAACAAGTTCAACACCAAAATAAATGGCTGATTCAGTGATTGGTCAGAATAATCAACCTTAACTAAGTTTACAGTA
>CM065683.1:49267941-49282941 GCA_017654935.2 Phymorhynchus buccinoides | reverse complement strand
AAAACACCCACCTAACAATATTAACCTCTTCAGTGCTTATGATGTATACACGTCCTCTATAGTGCTTCAGTATTTGCCACCGACATATATACGTCTGCGCTAAGTAGAGATTTTGCTGTGTTCAAAAACGGCGTGGCAAACCAGCGGCGCATGTGCAGCTAATAGGCGGCACTGAAGGGGTTAATAAAGTTTTGAGAGAAACTTTACATAAAAACAAAATATAAATATGAAAAACAAATAAAATGATTAAAGATTTCAACATTCTGTCAAACAATTATACCACACAAAAATAGGCTACTATCATCAACACAGCAACATAATAAACAAATTACTTGAGTGTTCATTATTTTCATACATAAAAAACCCCAACCCTAACAAGTTTTACTATCTTAACACATTTTATTGTTTATCTCTATGCTTTATCTTTTAAACTATTTTTTGTTACTGTAGGGAACAAAGAGATTTCAAAATAAAGGACTGGATATAATATGACGAAAATGGTGTTTTACGTCCTCTTGGTCTGAATCAGACACATATGGGACATTTGTAAATACAAATATGGTGGGAACAATACTGGAGGCAATGCCCGGAGGCAGTACGAAACCAGTAAAGTCCCAATTTTTTAAATTTAATACAGATAGCTGTAGCGGTGACCCCGCCTCGGTTAAACCTCATCGGCTATGGCACCGCCACAAATATAGTATAAAAATAAACTGGATATAATATAACTATAAGTATACTATAAGAGAATGTTTCAATGCTTCAAGTTCAAGGTTTAAAAGATCATCATATTCAATTCATACTATAATGTTTTACTGTTTTAATCGAGCTTCCTTGAGAGAATCAGAATGCTATTGTATCAGCACAATAACATGATTGATGATGTCACTACCATATTTTTCGGACTACAGTGGAACCTCCCATTATAAGACTCCCTCCCACATAAGACCTACTTCTCTGAGACATTGCCCTTCTTTGTAAGCATTAAAATTACCCCCCTTATAAGACCTCACTTTGGATTATTTTTGAAGGTTATAATACATTAAAAATTTGGGACTTTTCAGGTGTTGTACTGCCTCCGGGCATTGTCTCCAGGATCGATGATGATGAGATTAGCGTCCAATCGGTCAGAGACCCTTATGGACGGTATTCCTAAGTGAGTTACTAAGTCTCCAGGATTGTTCCCACCATCTTTATATAGATCTACTAATGTCCATTATGTGTCTGTTCGAGACCAGAAGCATAATTTAATTCATATTTTTGAAGGTCTTATAAGGGAGGTTCCACTGTATAAGGCGCACTTAATTATAAGGCATAAAACCCGCCCACACACACACTCAAAATTAACTCCAAATTCAGGTTTATGTTGTTATGATGTTTTCTTACTATATTACTAGTCACATTATAATAATAATAATAATAATAATAAGGAAAATTTATATAGCGCCCATCCAACTATGTAGGCTACAGGGCGCTTTACACACAATTGAAATGGAATAAAAACATGAAACAAAAATCCAATAAAATGAGCAGACAAAACAATACCGGTCAGACTTCGTTTGGCCGGTAAAAAATACATATAACAATCAGCAACAACTGCTGTGACTACTACTACTTATAACAGCCTAATACATGTATGCATTGTCACACAATTCGCAAGCATGAAATAACAGCATATATATATTCACAACAACATACACACATAAACAAGACACACACAACCAGCACACGTGCACACACACACACACACACACACACACACACACACACACACACACACACACACACACACACACACACACACACACACACATGCATACGTACACTCATATAAGGCGCAGGGGCCTCAGCTTGAGAAAAAAAAAGTGTACAGTATCAGTACTATCACCTTATAGTTATACTAACTTATAGTACGAAAATATGGTGATGAGTCCAGGCTGTACTTACAGGAATGCATGCACTCGGTAATGGTTGTGGCTTCGTACAGGTATCCATGGCAAATCCCGCAGACAATGTACTGGTTGATGTTCTTGATGGGCACCCACATTTTGTCATTGTCGTCGATACGATTCCTGCAAAGCTCGGCCACATCTGCTGGGGGGTCACAACTCGCAATGCCGGCGTCAGACATGGAGTCTGACCCAGACGAACTTGAGGGGCTTCTTGTTAAGCTACCCTCAGCCATTTTGTTTGCTTTTTATTTGTTATATAATTTGAGAAGTGCAGTAAATACCCAGCACAAAATATTGGGACAAATACATACACTTGTATGTTTCTTTCAAACCGGTATTGTTCTCTCTCTCTCTATATATATATTAAATGTTGTAACGCTAGAGACTGGCATCAGAAGGTGATTCTTGTCAGCACCTGAAAACAAAAAAAATTCATGTAGTGGATCCTCCCTATTAAGACCTTGAAAAATCAGACAAAAAAGGTCTTCACAGGGAGGGGTATAGAGATGGACACTCAGCAGTCTGGACATGAAGGGGAAAACATTGGTGACAAATTTATTAAAAAAAAAAAAAAAATCCAGTCTTAACCCTTTCGCCACCAGCTATTTTTCTTAATTTCAACCAAACATTTCCATTAAACTTAGATGGGTAGAGAAATTTTTTTCTGTAATATCGGGTATTCCTCTGTGCCATATTTAAAGTAAGGCTTATCGATCCTTACCTCCCACAATTAAGAAAATATGGTCTTTGGATATTATAACAAACAGACCCTGATTTGATGCCTTTTAGTGAGATGGGTGTTAAATCATTGTGGTGCAGAAATGCGACATTGGCGGCTAAAGGGTTAACAGTGAAGGTCTTGTAGGGAGGTTCCACTGTATTGCTTAAAGCATGCATTAACTTGATGATGGGGGATGTTAAAACAAAGAAGAAAGAAGAACTTTGGTGAACAAGAACTCGAAGAAGGGCCATGTACAATTTACATTGTTTATCTTGGTGGCTCATTATTTCTTTCTTTATTCATTGTCTCAATATTTGCTTAATAACTAGCGCAACGCCGAGTCCCAGTAACGCCTAGTAACGGTAACGCCTAGTAACAGTAACGCCAAGTACTGGTAACGCTGAGTACAGCAAATTTGAAGCGATTCGGTTAAGAAACGGCGGAGTCGTATAGCGCGCGCGTTTCTGAACCAATTCGCTTCCGGGTTGGTACACGGATAGTCACCGTCCCCGGTGATCTTCCTGCCAAATTCGAGAGGCCGGTGGATGCGCGTTTCACGCATTTGCCAAACCGCGCAAATGACACGGCCGCCTCGGTTGCCGTTGCCATCGGCCCGTTAGGGCTCACAGCAAATTTGAAGCGATTAGTTATAAGGCCCGTTTCGTGTTTCAGACACACACACACACACACACGGACAGTTGGCTTATTACTATATGATGAAGTTAATTGCTTCATATAGATCGACGTAGCTTAGAGATGGATCGCCTGTGAGAAAGAGTACCATATACAATCAAAGTATGATTATAATCATTATTTAATGTGGTTGGCATTACTCTAAAAATGTGATTTAAATTCAAGCCAGGTCTTATCATTAAATAATAAACTCTCTAGATGTACATGTGTTTGTGTCAGTGGGTAAGAGTGAGTAAGCTGGACACTGTAGGCTAGTGTAGCTCAGTTGGTAAGTCCGAGTCGCTAGATCATAATCCATCAGGTTTGCGAGTGCGCGGGTTCAAGCCCAGCTCGGTTCACAGTGGTGTATCCTTGGGAAAGGCACTTTACTCCTATTTTCCTCACTCCATCCAGGTGTAAATGGGTACCTGATGTCAGTTACTACTAGTTAGGGGAAAAGGAAAAGTCCTTCGGATTAGAGAGAGAGAGAGATTGATTGATTGATTGATTGAATTTTATTTATAGAGGGTAATAGAGTAAGCAATAACATGCTTTTTTTACATCCAGCCCTCCAGAGAGAGAGAGAGAGAGAGAGAGAGAGAGAGAGAGAGAGAGAGAGAGAGAGAGAGAGAGAGAGAGAGAGAGAGAGAGAGAGGGGCGAAAATGGTGTTTTACGTCCTCTTGGTCTGAATCAGACACATATGGGACATTTGTAAAATACAAATATGGTGGGAACAATACTGGAGGCAATGCCCGGAGACAGTACGAAACAAGTAAAGTCCCGATTTTTTAAATTTTATACCATTAATACAGATAGGTGTAGCGATAACCACGCCTCGGTTAAACCTCATCGGCTATGCCTATGGCACCGCTACAAGTATTATATATATATAGAGAGAGAGAGAGAGAGAGAGAGAGAGAGAGAGAGAGAGAGAGAGAGAGAGAGAGAGAGAGATTCCTCTCTAGCATTGGCCTCTACAGAGAGAGAGAGAGAGAGAATAGAGAGAGAACAGCATAGAGAGAGAGAGAGAGAAAGATGAGAGAGAGAGAAAGACAACTTCCTCTCTAGCATTGGCGGAATGGCATTGGCCTTCTACATAATTATATATCCTATGCACGTACAATAAACCTAAAAGAACATGCATACAAAATGAAACAAAAGATGAAAGATGTTTTTCCATTATTCTTGTTGTAGCAGAAAGCACAACTTACGTTTCTTTCCAACCAGCAAACCCAGCAGCCACAAAGGGTTATGACAAATGTCTCGTTTTCGTACTTACGAATGACTTCCCTTGGTTTCGCGGTGATACCCCGATTCGCCTTTTCTCGTTTCAAGCGTTCACCATCTCTTCGTCACGCCGTCTCAGTAAACATTAATTAACATCTTATTAAAATTAGATATAGTGTGATTTGAAAGGTTACGCTATGCGAACAGTAGACAGAGCAGCTATCTTTGGACAAAGTGTGTGTGTGTGTGTGTGTGTGTGTGTGTGTGTGTGTGTGTCAGTGTGTGTGTGTGTGTGTGTGATTTCAAGTTTTTTAAAAAGTATGTGGGGGAGGGGGTTCCACCCCCCACCCACCCCCAGAATCCCTCGCACTTCTGTGTCCTGGGTATCTAAAATCGCAATAACTGTGCTCCATTCTCTCTCTGTCTTTTTCTATTTCTTTTATTTCATTTTATTTCATGATTTTCCCCAATGACGCGGCATCACGTTGGGGCACGATCAGCGGGACCAGGCTGGCTGGGTCATTCTCTGGGGCGCGACATCACATTGGGGACCAACCAGCGACTGAGACCTGGCTGGCTGGGCCAAGCTTTCTATTTTCTTCTTTTTTGTCCTGTCCACTTTCTAGCTTCTTCTTGATAGTAGTACTTCATCATTAAAATGTACTTTTTTGAAGAAACCCATGCATATAAGAGAGAGAGAGAGAGAGAGAGAGAGAGAGAGAGAGAGAGAGAGAGAGAGAGAGAGAGAGAGAGAGAGAGATAAGCTGGGTAGCTTTTTTACACCATTGCCCTCAAGCAAATAAACAACAATGATGAAAATGATTAACAAAAAACACACACAACTTGCCAAATCACAACAATAATAATAACAATAGCAAAAATGGTAATATAATACAAGGCAAAAATGGACACACAACAGCAATTCAAGATTAAAGACCCCCCCCCCCCCCCCCCAAACAACAACAACAACAACAACAACAACCAATCTCCCAGTCCCCCCACCCCCCGCACTCACACCCACAACCCCCCCTCTTACATACACCCCCCACCCCCAGCCTATGCACACGCACATAGGCCTACATGCATACAAGTTCTTATGCAATGTACATGTACATGTATATCAGTTTAGAGAGAGAGAGAGAGAGAGAGAGAGAGAGAGAGAGAGAGAGAGAGAGAGAGAGAGAGAGAGAGAGAGAGAGAGAGAGAGAGAGAGAGAGAGAGAGAGAGAGAGAGAGAGAGAGAGAGAGAGAGAGAGAGAGAGAGAGAGAGAGAGAGAGAGAGAGAGAGAGAGTGTGTGTTTTTGATTGATTTGTGGTAAAAAGTGCATGTTGGTAAAAATCTTTAGGCAAAATATAGCTTTTTTATTTAAACATAGGATTAGGAAATATATTAAAGATAATTGAAAGCATATTAAAACCCGTGATTGGCACGCAGTTTTAAAACAATAATGATATTTTGATAAAAAGAAAAAGCAATGTCTCTCAGCGCAGAAAGACTAAAGACAACGTGATTGGAGAAAGAACAATCGACTTCCGACTTCCGCCCAGTTTAGACGCTCCATGTGAGGACGACAAGATGGTGAGTGCACGTGTTGATTCAATGATTGTCTGCGAAACGTTGTTAGATCGACTTAGCAATACTGCAATATGGCAAAATATCTAATGCAGAGTTTGATGATATAATTTGAATTTTTGTATACATTGATCTTGTGACGAATTGTATTTATTCTTTGCTTTGTGGATTTTGTCAAGTGTTGTGACTTGGAAGTCGAGCGCCATGTGCCAATTTCATGCCCGTTAATTGCACGGATTTAGTGTAAGCCTATTATAGTATTATAGGAACATTTCTCACAGGCACAACGCAAAAGGTACGAATAAACAGTAAACATTCTTCTAAAGCTGCAGTGTTGAGTGGCAGGAGGCATGTGTTGAGTAGCATTCAGTAGGATGGTTAATATAAATATAAATATAATATACATTTAAATTATTTTTTTACTTTTTGTCAAATTCTAATGAAATTATGTCATTGGAAAGAGCCCGACAAGACCTTTAAAATGATACCCAAATTATCAAATTCGGTCGAAAATTGAGAAAGTTACGACGTTTTAAAATAATAGCTTTTTTTACATGAGCTATATTGTATATAAGAAAAAGTGGTAAAGGTCAAGATGTGCCACCCCCCCTACCTATCTCGGTTAATTGTATTTTTCCGTTATTGCCTTTCTTACCATACATAAAGCTGTATTTTAGGAACATTTTTAGCTAATAACCTTTTTGGAATACTAACCCTAACCCTAACCCTAGCCCTAACCCTAACCCTACCCCCCACCGTATAAGACGGAAAAACGCAACGAACCACAACTGTGACAAATCGCGGTGTACTGCAGTACATAGTGGGGGGTAGGGTTAGGTTTAGGGGTAGGGTTAGGGTTAGGGTTAGTATTCCAAAAAGGTAATTAGCTAAAAATGTTCCTAAAATACAGCTTTATGTATGGTAAGAAAGGCAAAAACGGAAAAATATAATTAACTGAGAAATGCATGGGGGGTGGCACATCTTTACCTTTACCGAAAAAGTTGATCAAGGTTACCGGCCCTTACCGTATCAAGGTTTGGATGAATAAAACAGCCATAACTTATTATTTTAAATTTTACCAATAAACAAAACATTGGTGCCAAAATAAAGCTTATTCAAAGGGGCAACATCAACCCCAAACATTAGACAGGTTAGGCCTAAGCATTTTGTGCGACTCACAAGATCGCAACATCAACATCAACATGGCAGAAAACATCATGTCGGACAGGCTTCGATGTAACACCTCCCGACTTGTGGAGACCTTGAGCAGCATTGAGCTTTATTCTAGATCCACCAAATTTGGTGTACTTGTAGAAAAATAATTAAAAGTAACTAAGTATTTGTTTCAAAAAAGCAAGTAGTTACCGTTCAGAAATGGTAAACAAATGAACTGGACCCAAATATTGGATTGCTTGTCTCGCGATCGGCCGTCTTCACGTAAAAATAGATCGTTCCCGAATGACCGGGTAGATGTCTGCTTCCACAAAGAAAAAAACTCGGATGGTCAGCGCCAAGAATAACCATCAATAAAAACAAGCAAAGGAAGTGACCATTTGGCACATGGCCAAAATGGGGGCTCAGGATTTTGACAGGAAAAATCGTTGCAGTTTGACCTAATTCCGTCGTTCCTACATTCAGTGATTCACAAGGTAGCATCAACAAAATGCATTTTCTTATTTTGTATATAATCGCATCAAGAATTCGTTAAAGTAGGGAATCGGGATATGGTTAGGAACATGTTGGAGTCAAATCTTATTAGTTTTTCAATACCTTTGCACACAATTTTTGCATCCCGTGATTGAGCCCCGTAACCGTAGCCTGGAGAATGCGGGTTACGGACCCATAATCCTAGCCTATGCCATTTCCATATTATAAGGGTGCAAACTGCAACTCAGTTACTAAAAGCAAAACAAGAATTTTCTTTTGTTAGTACGTCTTGTTAGCTACGGTGCTGTGACTGTTGGTCCGCTGTGGCTCAGAGTCAGTTTAGTCGCTAGCTCATAATCTGTCAGATTTGCGAGTGCACAAGTTCGAACCCAGCTCCAGTCTCAGTGGTGTGTCCTTGGGAAAGGCACTTTACTCCTATTTTCCCATAACGCACATATGTGCGTGAAAAAAAATCACAGAGGGACTCTTTGATTTCTCTGGGCGTCATGGGACGCACACTTTTTTCAACCCAGACAGCAGGGTTCATTCTTGGCGTCGGTCATCTATTCACTCATAAACCTTCGATTTTGACAAGTTTTAGCAGGCCGTGTGTGCCGATTGTTTTTCGTCAAAGCAGTGGATGTCGTCTGCTAAACAGTTCTTCCGCGGCCTCGGACCATAATCAGAACTAAAAAGCACAAACGAACCCGAAACGAAGAAATGGCGGCATTGCACATTCGGTAAAGCTTTTCCGATCCAATTTTTTGAAGACCAAATAAAGTTCCAGCGTGACCTAGGTAAACAAGATCGTTCTCGGCCTTTTGACAACAATTCGTGTTAAAAACCAGCCATGCCTCCCCAAAAGAAGCCACGAGTAGGAAATTGTTTGCTAGCTTCGGACTCGCTCAGACATCGTCTGCAACTTGTAGGATCATTGGAATTAGGTAAACTTTTCCATATCAAAACTCAACCCGATTTTCGTTCGTGCCACAGCGGTCAGTCTGTTTGCTTTGATTTTCTGGTTGTCAGTCCTATTCAGACACATCCGGTCAAAAACGATCTGAATGCTTGTTCGCGAGTGTGAAGTGCTTCAACTTTTAGGTCTGATTCTTCGTTGACCAAATCTGAACGTTTTTAGCAATTCCCAGAGGAAAAAGCAGCAGCATCAAGCCGTTCTTTTAGAGATGTGAATGGCATCATCTAAAAAACTGGATGCACACGCTTGTGTGTCTGTCTGCCTGTCTCTCTGTCCTTATCTCAATCTGTTTGTCTCCCCCCCCCCCCCCCTCTCTCTCTCTGTAGTCAGCCTATGTGTTTGCCTGTGTGTTCAGTGCATGTAGCATGCATGTATTTGCTTTTGTTAAAGCATTTTTTTTATCATATACTTAGGGGACTCTTAAAAATATGAAAAGGACTCTTACAATTTTGCACAGGGATGTAACTTATATTTTTACATTTCACCCCTATGGGAAACACTTTACTCCTATTTTCCTCACTCCACCCAGGTGAAAATGCCTGACGTCATTCCCCATCCTACTATTCAATACAAGTAGGCCGTGTGTATGGAACTTCACATAGCACACCCCGTTATTAATGGTTGAATAAAGACCGGTGAGAGTGGGGCAGGATAAATGTCCCCAATAGAAATTGTCGGAAATAATTAAGGGAAGTAATTTCATGATGTGTGGGAGTGATCTCGCCTAATTCAGTCGGTCAAACAGGGGAAGTTACTCTATCATCAGGTAAATCCCCAGCCATCGCTTCGTGTGTTTGAGGAGACACACAGCATGTAGAAGGCAGTGCGTCATTGTAAAATTTATGTAATTTATATTTTTACTTCACAGTTTGTGAGTTCGAGTTCTATTACTTTGTAGCAACTGGCCACCCCTTATTTTTCTAAAAAGGTTTGCAAGTCGCTGACTGGCATCCTGCGATTTTAAGCTTTGCTGCCATGCCTTCTTGGTTACTATGGTTTTGACTGAGTAAGTCGAGGCAATCAACTCTAATTTTCACGAAGTGCTCTCCCCTAGGTTTTTTTCTCTGAAAATCGTCTATTGAAAGAACTATTTAAAGTTGCAGTACATTTCATTAATAGATATGGTTTGGGAATGGGATAGGGTTAGGATCAGGTAAGGGTTTGTTGACATGTTCTTACTACATTATCTGTAATCGAGATGGCGAAGTGCCATAGTGATGGAGCTATACTATGAGTAGCCTCTAAGAATATGCCCTGTTATACGGGGCATATTCTTAGAGGCTAATCATAGTATCATTAATCATTGCATCACTATGACTAGTACTGTGTCAGACTAGTATCGGTCTGTTTTATTTTCCCCATTTGCTTCATTTTCAGGCGCAAGCTTTGTACGTGCTGAGCGAAAATGCGGTGGGCTACCTTTTATCCAAGATCAATGAATTTGATGAGATGGCGATGCTTGCACCCCGGGTGGAGCAGAGCATTCAGGATCTGGGCAAGTTCCACTCCATGCTGCAAGTGGTGCACTTTTCCCCGTTCAAGAGCACTGTGGTTGCTCTGGAGAACATGAACTGTGTGTCGGAAGGTATGCTGAGCTTTTACTAAGTTTTAGTTTTACTGCAATTCATGTTTTGTTCATGTGAGTGAAGTCAAAAAGATTAATAATTGATTGATTATCTTTGGTGATGAATGTGTCGTAATGAACGGCAAAAAGGTCACTGAATGGAAATGTAGCTGAAAGTGCTAAGATATTAAAGGATGAGCACTTGAGTCCTGAGAAATTTGGTAAAGGTCAAGATGTGCCCCCCCCCCTGCATTTCTCGGTTGTTTCCATTTTTCCGTTCTTGTCTTTCTTACCAAACATTAAGCTGTATTCTATAAACCTTTTCATTGCGTTTTTCCGTCTTGCCTTTATCTTCTACTATTATTGAATGCATGTGTTTCAATATGTAAATGGATGAAAATTAGTGTGAAATATAGCAAATGATAGAGGATGAAGTACTCAATCTGCAGTAAGAAAGGCAAGAACGGAAAAATGGAAACAACTGAGAAATGGAGGAGGGTGGGCGCATCTTTACCTTTACCAGAAGTTTTCATAAAATTGGTGTAATATTAAACATGTTCAGATTTTTTTAATGTTTTTGTTTTATGCTGTCTTTCCACTTAAAATTAGTTTAAGATAATTTTTGTTTCAAAGATTTTAACCGAAATTTTGACATGTTCAGTTTTATTTGCTTCCTTACCACTTAAGAATATTTTTGTGGCTCAAATATTGCAACTGAATTTTAGTGATGATTGGTGCTAGTGGTACCTTCTGATTTAAATGGGTGATAATTATTTAGAAACATCTTTTAGATTAGTTAGAAGACACTATTTATATAATAAAAAACAAACAACCCCAAAACTAGCTTTGGCATGATGTGTCTGTCAGATTAATGTATTTTTTTAACATGATTTAATTTTAAGCACAGCTCTGTATCTTGCTTTGTTTTGTTCTGACTCAAGAGTCAATGAAAAGAAGACATTTTTTTCTTTTCATTGACTTGTCGTAGTCTTGAGTCAGATTCAGAACAAAGCTAAGCATAAACACACCAGAGTCGGAAAGTGTTTTCGCTCGAGCTCTATCTTGTTCTCATTTAAAAAAAAAAAGAAAGTTAAATCAAATGACTTATATAATACTAGCCGTTTAAGTACCCGTTTCACGCTTACAGACCTAATCCTTTTCCTGTGATAAACAAATTCCAGACCAGCTTTTCAGAAAAGCAGTGAAAGTGTGCTTACACTGTTACAGTAAGACGCTGACGAGCAATGACCCACCCACTCTAGCATACCAGTCTTTCGTGCGAGCCTGTTTTCAGTCGTCTGCAACAATCACGCAACGGCCAGTGTTGTAACCAGTATAGTGGGGGCCAAACTGTCCATTGCGGAAATCCCCTGACCCTTGAGAATCGGTGTGGGCTAAGAGGTTCCCACATATAAATTGATCCTGGTGAAAATGAAATATCATGTTTTATGACGAATTTATAAACCGCTTTAAGGCTCCATCACATAATATTCAGCAGGACCCTAGAAACAACTCGCGCGTTCGTCTACCTAAGTTCCGTGGCGCTGAGTTCGCCACGCATGTCAAACGCACGAGACAAAGAAGGCTTCTTTGCCCCTCTTTTGCAAAGTCCTCTCTTAGGAGATAGATAGGGTAAAAGTGAATGTCATTCTGGTTTGATCTGTGTGTAGGTGTGATGCACGAAGACCTGAAAGTGGTGCTGGAGAGCCACGTGCCCAAGAGCTCCAAGAAGCTGAAAGTTCTGCTGGGGGTCGGGGAGGCCAAGCTAGGTGCTGCCATCATGGAGGAGCTGCACATCAACTGTGTCACTACTGGGGCCGTGCCTGAGATCATCAGAGGTGAGAGATGATAATGTATGCATGTATGTTATCGATAGGTTCAAACATCTCAGTACTTGAAAAACTTACATCAGGAACATCAGAACAGCTGTTCAAAACTAGCATCTTCGTTTATTTTAGTTGCTACATATTGCGCAAAAACCTTGGTAAAAGTTCTCACAGAAGATGGCTTACGGTGATTCAGTGACTTTTGCATCACATAACATGAAATTAAAACATAGAAATAATATCCAGAAATCAGCATTCATAATACATTATTTATGTTAACTTAAAATAAATCAAGGCTCATAAAATGATGGCTATCCTTGAGGTTAGTTACATTTTACTGCTGTGAGCGTGCTTTTTTTGTACAAAACGGTTGTTCAGTATTTAAAGAATTAGTCTGTCAGTAATAAAGATGATAAATGACATTTCTGATCACGAAGGTTGTTTTATTCCAAGGGGTAGACAAAATTATTGCAGCAGAGAAGGTAATGATAAGCTTTAGTAATTACGTCCTGAGTAGGTTTTGAATTATGTATTTTTATTATATTTGGTTCAATGTTATGCACAAAGCAAAAATGTAGGTAACTTCATTTGCCCCTGTTCCTATTTTCTTGGAATATTTGTACCACTTTTTACAGGTTTAAGGGCACATCATGCACCCGCTCAATTTTACAAACTTGTGTTTTTGTTATATATATTTTTTTTAATGTACAGCATGTTTGTTCATATCTCTTGACTGTGTTAGAGCAAACACCAGCTTATCATCAGACGACATCATCAGTGATGTCATCAAGTCAGTACATGATGTGTTGTATGGCAGTCAAGGGGTTGGTGCAAAGGTCTCTGTCTGGAAAAAAAGGTTTCACATTGTACTTATAGCCCATAAAATATAGTGATGTCATATCGCCGCCCGCATGCAAAAGAGACGTAACTCAAAATTGGTCAACTTCGATGTGTTGGACTTACCAGGTGATCTAGACAAGCTGCATCATCTAACAAAGCTGTAAAACAAGAATTTGAAAGATAAAACACTGATTGTGACGCTAAATTAAAAAAAAAAGACATAATTTGACCTGAAATGACCAAAATGTTGAGTTTTCCATTCCTCGTGCGAAGCGACGCCTTTCGACTTGCGTCTCTTTTTGCATGCGGGCGATGATATGATAGTTGATACACTAAATTTGATAGGGTAATTGGCTGAACATACTATCATTAAAAAGGAATAAAGAAGGGTAATACAGTGGAACCTACTTTATAAGACCTTCAAAACTAATCCAAAATGAGGTCTTATAAGGGAGGTAATTTTAATACTTGCAAAGAAGGGCAATAATAAGACCTTCAAAAATCATCCAAAATGGTCTTGTAGGGAGGGGTCTTAAAAGGGAGGTAATTTTAATACTTACAAAGAAGGGCAATGTCTCGGGAGGGAGTTTTATAATGGAGGGTCTTATAAGGGAGGTTCCACTGTAGTAAGTCAGTCTAGGCAATTATCCCTCAAATCAAAGATAAGAAAAACAACACAAAAAAACAATGCTTCTTGACACATGTGTTGGCAGGCATCCGCATCCACTTCTCCAACTTGCTGAAAGACAAACGACTGGCGGAGGAGGTGGTGTCCAAAGCGCGCCTGGGTCTGGGCCACAGCTACAGCCGAGCCAAGGTGAAGTTCAACGTGCACCGGGTGGACAACATGATCATCCAGAGCATCGCTCTCCTCGACCAGCTGGACAAGGACGTCAACACCTTTTCCATGCGCATCAGGTGGGGTTAATTTATGAATGGTGTTTGTTAATTGTGACCCAGCACCACGAAAGGGGCATTAAGTCGCTGGGCTAGTTTCTCTTAACAGGCTTGCAAAGTCAAATCTTTCATCAATTTTGACTAATTTGAGTTATTGGTATTTTTATGCTCTCTAACATCTCATCTTTCATATTTATAAAGGATCATCTTTGTTATGGTCTCTAAATACTCCAAAAGGTGCTTTGAAATGAGTAGGTTGATGTATTTTCTTCAGCTAGGCTAAACTTTAGACTTATTTCCATTATATCTGAATGGTCATTTTGACACTTAATGTCCCTTTCGTGGTGCTAGGTCACAATTGGTCTTTAGATATTTGTTATGTTGCATTGGTCTATACTTATACAGTGGTACCTCAGTATTGCGACCACCCTACTACAGACTGGCCCAAACTGTCCGTAAATGCGAGGTGGTCGCTATGCTGAGGACTCTTTTAGTAATGAAGAAGAAGGGAAGAGACTGGGTTACTGAGGTGTTAGCGATACTGAGGTGCCCGTTAAGCGGGGTTCTACTGTATGTATCATCTGTACTGTGTGATCAATAGCATTTGATAGCACTGATCAGTATGATTTGATTGATACCACAACACAACTTGTTAGTTTTATAGCATATTAATATCAGTGTTATATCATTTTCTTATGAATCATAGTTTAAGGCCAGGTTCACATACGGAAAACCCTAAATAAGTGGAAGAAAGAAGGATAAAACGTTTACGCATATAGGGGAAATACGGACACGTGCGCAAATCTTTTCCCTTTGTTTCACTTATTTATGGATTGCGCACGGGTTTCCGCATGGAATATCTGCTTATGTGTGTACACGGCTTTAGGCTGATTTCTTGAATAATGTGTTTCTCTCATAAAAAAATAACAACCGCAGCCAACATTATTTGTGCTTCCAGACATATATTTTTCTTCTTTTGGGTTTCATGTTCAGTTATTGTAAGCACAGTTTCATAAAGAATTTCATAAAATTTCCTGGGAGGGGGGGGTGGGGGGGGGGGGGATTTTCTTTCTCAATGTCATTGTGTACCATTTTCTTTCAGTCT
>CM065683.1:49230441-49262941 GCA_017654935.2 Phymorhynchus buccinoides | reverse complement strand
AAATCAGGAGTGGGAAAATGTAGAGAACATTGAAACATGTCATTTCAGGATTGAATGTTTTACTTTCATTTTTGTATTTCATTTGTGTGTCTGTGGAGGATGTGTGTGTGTGTCCACTAGTGATACATCTGAAAGAAAAATGTGCCTGTTTTCAGTTTTATGTTCAATGAGATGATTTTGTGTGTGCAGGTGGGGGCACGTTTAATTGCCCATGCGGGCAGTTTGACTAATTTGGCAAAATGCCCTGCATCCACAGTACAGATCCTGGGTGCTGAAAAGGCTCTTTTCAGGTACAGAATTTAAGCGCTTGACAGTCTATCGCATTTTGTTCGGTGTTTTTCAACTTATCTTGATGAACATTATGATTTAAAAACTGTTCTTTTTCACAGTTTGTATTTTTATCTTTTCTTTTTGCCCAAATATATCGGTAATACATTATTGCCCAAAGAGCATTGATGTTTGTAATGTTGTGAATCATTAAAAATCTCATGACTGCACTCTGTTTATGCTTTTATTTAGATCAGGCCAAGGAATGGTCAAAAAACATTTCAACAGCATAGCAGTCTGCATATTTTGTGAAAACAAAAGAATATTTTTAAGACAGCATAGAGGAATTTTCTTCGCTTTAGATTTTATGAGAAAAGTCTTGTCAATGTCATTTGTTTATTGAAAACGTTAAAGTTGCTTAATTTGACGTGTTTAAAAGAAATAATGAATGAATAATACTGTATACGATAACAATTACATGTTAGAAAATCCACACAATACAGTTGTATTATAATATTCAGATTTTCATATTGGAATTTAGGAGAGATCTGTCAGTTCAGTCAAATCACATAATTTTTCACTAATCTTTTTCCAGAGCGCTCAAGACTAAAGGAAACACACCCAAGTATGGGCTGATCTTCCACTCCACCTTCATCGGGCGCGCCATGGCCAAGGACAAAGGGCGCATTTCGCGATACTTGGCCAACAAGTGCTCGATTGCCTCTCGAATCGACTGCTTTTCCGGTAAATTTTCATCATTGTTATCTGAATTATATTTTGTATGGTTTGCATTAGGTTATGCTGTATAAGTTGGACCTCTTTTCGGCTTCTGCTGACATTATACATTTTTTAAAAGTTACTTTTAGTTGGTGACGAATAATTTTATTCTTTTTTGTCCTTTGCCCCGATTTTAGATCGGGCAAAGGATTCTGAGTTTGTTGCGTTTTTTGTTGTTGTTGTTGTTGTTGGCACCATTACGATTGAAAGGAGGGACCTAAAACACTCAAATTTTGCATGCGGATAGGTACTAAAAATATCTCTGCAAAATTCAATAATGAAGGTCATAGGACAAGGTCACTGGAGCCAAAAATGCTGCCAAGCACCTGGCACGATAAAGTTTAAACGCAGGGACCTAGGACACTCACATTTGCTTGCGGATAGGTACTAAGGATATCTAGACCAAGTTCGAATATCAAGGTCATAGGTCAAGGTCATTGGACACGAAAATGCTGCCGCGTGGCTGGTGGTCTAGCGTCTTAACACTAGTTATTGTTGTTGTTTGTGTGTGTGTGAAATGCTGCGTGTTGTGAAAGGGAAGAAGCTATAAGCTCAGTGATTTTTATTATTTTTACCTCAAACCCGTTTCTAATTGACAACTTTGCCTGGTTCGGTTTTATTAGTGTGTATGTTATCCTCCGCCTCTTCCCTTTTCTTTTGCTTTTTGTATTGTGAATCATAATGGAAGTGTCTGTTTTTTCCTTTGGCAGATACACCCAGCAGTGTGTTCGGCGACCACCTGAAAAATCAGGTGGAGGATCGTCTCAAGTTTTTTGAAACCGGGGAAACACCAGCCAAGAACATTGATATCATGGCGAAAGCTCTTGAAGAGGTTAGATGTTCACTTTACTGTTTTTTAATTTATTTAAAAAATCTTATATTAATGATAGTAATACATTTTTGGGTTTTATTTTACTGATGATGTGACTGATGATAATGATGTTTGATAGGTTTTCTTTTCTGAAATGCTACCGCAGTAACATTGTTTCTGCTCTGATTATTGTTAATTCTGCTGTTTGCCTCTGTATTAGTAATACAGGTGTTGCTGTTACCTTGATGGCAATGTTTTTAGTTGTTTGGCAAGCTTTTTTTTTAATGCTACTAAAGCTACACATAAAAAACAAATAGACCTTAAACAATCGCCCCAAAAAGAAAAACAAAACAAACAACCGAACACAAACAAAACAACCAACCAACCAAACAAACGAAAAGAAAGGATTTGGTGGTAAATGAAGATGATCTGTCTGTGCGGTTTGCAAAACAGGAAAACAAAATATTACAATTATTTTCTTTCTTCAAATCGGAGCTGTTGCAACCTTTATCCATGGGCTAGAAAAATTGATTAATATAAGCTACCATATTTTATTGACTAGAAGTCGCTTATAAATATAAGGCGCACCCCCTGAATTTACCCCCAAAATCTGAATTTAAACATACGCAAGGTGCAACATATGTTAAGGCGCACGCAAAATGATCAAACAAAAGCAAAAAATAGATTGAAAACACGAGGTCGACTCAAACAAAGGAGGTCGGTATTTTGCCTAGTTCTGTCAAAACAATCGTCAGAACGACAGAAATTACACTCACGCCACTATCTAGATATCTATATGATGAAGCACTTTTACGCATCGTCTGCGTTGGACAGCCCGGAAAAGTCGGAATTGAAAAACACGGAGTAGATTTCTATGAGTTTTAGCTCCAGTAGCCTATGTCTGCCATGATTCTTTGGTTGTCGAAACCGAGGTTGCAACATTCTGACGCGATTTTTAACAACTTGAACTTCAAGTCGAAGGAAATAAATATTTATCGTTTGATATAGACTGTGAATTATGATTGCTTTAATTTCAACTTGGTTTCATTTTACTCTGCTTCGGTGGCTTCATTCACGGTTTCGTCCTGATAGTCAATCTTAATGCTTACGATATGAATGAAATTCACAACTTTGTTTGATCATATTTCAGTCATATGCAAGACGCAACGCAATTTTAGGCACAGGGGTCTCAATTGAGGAAAGGGGTGTCGCCTTGTACAAGTTGTAGTCTGTAAAATACGGTAGTTGAAGAATGATTCTAATGATATAGAAGTAGAATACTCTTTGGAAAGTGTATATAGTTAAGCAAGCACTTAATTTGAAAGCTTTATTTTCTGTAAGCACAACAATTTCTGCTGTAATTAATGGCATATGAAATGAATATGTTGGTGCCTGCAGTATTCAAGTAAAGAATTGTGCTATTCTATGGATCAACACAAAGACAGCTAATATTGAGACTGACATATGGTGATCCAATATTTGCCCCAAGTATTGCTTTTCACTTTGATTTCTCAATATGAAATTAATTTGAAATGATGGGTAGAAATGTGCAAAGATAAGACTAAGGTGTTGGAGTGCCCTAGGCTGTTGGAGCACTATACTGTCTATTTGGCAATATTCAAATATTAAAATTCTCTCTCTGGAATGGGCAGGTCTTAAGGGCCAGCCACACATCCACTAAAATCATACGACTGTACGATGTGATTCGATCACATGGTCTCCAAGAACAAATGTTATTCGCGCTTCGAGATCACGTGATCAAATCATATCGTACAGTCGTATGATTTTAGCTGACGTGTGGCTGGCCCTTTAGTGCTAGCAGCACTTATCATGTATAAAGAATATCCACATCTGTTCTATTTATTTATTTATTTAATATGGGTAATACTAATAGAAGATTTTTTTTTTTTACTGATTTTCTTTTTAATTGCCAGGAGTACTCCTAAGCTTTAAGGCTTTGTTGAATTCAGCTAAACAGTTTTCTGTTCTTTCGTTAATTTTTATTTGATATGTCTTCTTAATGTTCACTATTTTATTTAACCCTTTCAACGCCAGCCACTTTTCAGCCAAGACTTTCCATTAAGCTTACCTGGGTAGAGAAAAGATTCTGTCTGCAATATTGGGGATTCCTCTGTGACATGCATAAAATAGGGTCTACCCTTACCTCCCAAAATTAAGAACATAAGGTCATTGGATACCAAACCCTCATTTGATGCCTTTCAGTGACATGGGTGTTAAATCATTCTGGTGCCAAGAGGCGACAGTGGCAATGAAAGGGTTAAAGCAAACTTGATATTATGGGCTCCCGATAAAATATAGTAACAAGACAGATTAGTAATAACAGAAAACCAATGCCCATAACTTAAGCAAATTTTCAAGTCTTGCACTGTTTTCTTCATGCCTTAGATGTTAACAAAGTTTAAGGATGTAAAGTTATGAGATGTAGATATTGTCCAAACAAATAGATAAGATACAAGGTGGATTACATGCCCATTGTTTGATAGTCTCTTACTGAAAAACATCTCTTTTTACCAATGTTTGCCGAATAGCTGTTCGGTAATTTTACAAAACTTATTTGTTAATTGCGTTCTTTTTGTTTTGTTTCCCTTTCCACAGTTTCAAGAGCTCGAGAAGAAGAAGAAGAAGAAAGAAAAGAAGCAGAAGAAGCAGCAGGAGAATGGAGAGGACACTAGTTTCGGTGAAACTGAGGTGGAGAAGAAGAAGAAGAAGAAGAAGAAAAAGGAGGAGAAAGAAAATGGGGACGAAATGGAAACAACAATGGAATTGGAAACCACCACCGAAGAGGGAACGGAGGAAAAGGAAAAAAAGAAGAAGAAGAAAGAAAAGAAAAGAAAACTAGATTCCAGCCTTGATGAAGAGGAATCTTCCAAGAAGAAGAAGAAGAAAGAGGATTCTACAGCAGAGAGCACAGGGGAGGAGTCCCCAGAGAAGAAAAAGAAGAAGAAGAAGAGGAAGTCGAGTGGGGACGAAGAAGCGTAAAGGAGAAATAAAAGGACAGTTGGAAAGTATCGGTTGAAACAGGTTGAATATTGTGTTGCCTTTGCCAGGTTAATAAAATTATGTTTTTTTGTCGTGTCTTGTTATTTTCTTTGAGTCTGTCCACACTTTTTTTGGGTGGGGGTGGGGGGGGGGGGGGGGGGGGGGGGGGGGGGGGGGGGGGGGGGGGGGGGGGGGGGGGGGGGGGGGGGGGGGGGGGGGGGGGGGGGGGGGGTATTGAGGGTGTGTGTGTGTGTGTGTCTCATTTTTTTATTTTCCCAAAATTATTGGATTGATTTTAATTGATCCTCTGACAAATGTAGTAAATGTATACATCATAGTCATCAACAAGCTGACGGAGGATGTTAAAGCGAAGAAGAAGAAGAAAGGTTAGGAAACCACTATAAAATCACTCCTTTCAGCAAATACTCCTTTCGGTTTTGGTACTGATTGTATTTTTCTGTTTTAAAAAACAACTTTTAACCTTTTTTTTTAAGGCATGCTAATTTTACAAGCGGACAATTACAAGTCTTGAATTGGTCAAGAATATCTCCCGTTTTATTTTGCTGTGCAAGTGGTATGAATGGGTGCTACTCTTTCATTTTTACACTGATTTCAGTATTTTTAATTTTACCAGAAACTGAAGTTAAACTTTTTGTAATTCATCCCCCCCCCAAAAAAAAAATGACCACAAGCGATTTGGGGCGTTTTGAACTTAATCTAGTTCTTCTATCTTGGAAGTTTACAAAGGCAATGTAATAATTTTACAAGGCTTATCAGACTCAAACTGTCTGTCTCTCATTTTAACTGTCTGTCTGTCTCGTATCTCTCTCTTAAGTTTCCCCCCTGAATCGTCTGACGGGGCTCCCTGGATCCCTGCCTTTCATTTTTTTTCATTTTGGGGAGTAGCACCTTGGGTATGCTGTTACTTCTGCTGTGTGTGTGTGTGTATGTGGGTGCACCTCTGTGTATGTGCACATAGAGAGAGAGAGAGAGAGAGAGAGAGAGAGAGAATGCATCTGTCGCTGTGTATGCATGCATGTGCACAGTTGTGTGGATATTTTTGCTTAAAACCCTGTAATAGGGCATTTGCCACTAGTGTTTTCTATCCGAGACTACTAAATTGCCCGCACTCATTCTGCCCGAGTTACGCTGACCTTTCTAATTCAACTCCATTAAATTCAAGGTCGCTGACACGCGGCAAATGCCCTATTGGCTGGCTTCAACCTCAAACTGGGTTATTTCTTGTCAGTGGTTTGCTTTGCATCAGTGCTTTCAAGTTCCTTATTGTTCAATTCATTTGGATAATGTATAGTTCCCCCAATTTGTTTTTAATTCTTGTGTAAAATGACATAGAAGATAAACACTTCCTATCAGATTATTCATATGGTTCTTATGCATTGACTGGCTAAAGCAATTCATCCTGGCATTAATTTTTAAAGCAGAAACAAACATTTTTTGAAGTGCTTGTTGTAGTGATGTACATGCTGAATCATGGAGCTTGACTGATAACAGATTTTGTTTGGGGCGTTCACGGAAATGTTGGACTGTTTTGTCTGTACATAGTTGGCAGTTTGTTGTATCCATAATGACGGCGCTCATAAACTAGGCTTTCATTAACTGGATTTGACAATGTTAAAATGGTCTTTTCTAATTAAAAGCTTAAGATTTAAACTTGCATTCGTTTGTGCGCAAGGCAGTGTTTAATTTGATTAGGTTTGCATGTCCCTATTAGACTTTGTGGAAAAGTTGATTTAACTCTTCTAGTGCCATGTATTTTTTTTACGTTCTAGGTTGTAGTTGCATCTCAACCAACAAGAGGGGAGTAACTTTCTTTTTGGAGTGCGCATGCATTGTTGTAATGGAAAAATCATTGACAAAAACTCAAAAATAGACAAACACATGGCATGGTTCTTGGCAGTGAATGTCTTTGCATTTTGTGGGAGTGTAGAGTGATGTACATGTACCTGTAGGGTGATTTTGTATTCGCCCATGGTGCTAGAAGAGTTAAATGGAGACAGGTTTGGTCTGTGTTCTTTTGATTAAATCTCTGCAAATGTGTTCATATTGGTAGAAGTAAGTTACAAATGTTTTTGTGTGGAAATGTTCATTTAAATTAAAGGGATGTCGGTTGAAGACAGATGTGCATTTTTTTGTAAACTTGAAAAGCAAAACGTTTTTGAAAAAGAATAATTTGCATTCAGAATAATGAAAAGGAATGTAACAAACTTGACAAAATTCAGCATCACTCATCAGGGTGCATATGTTTTGTGTGTGTGCTTGTGTAAAGCCAATTATTAGATGTTGGTGAATGTGTTTTCTTGTGAATAGTGTCTGCAAACATTGTGTGAAGACTTTTACAAAAATAGAATTAAAAAAAATAGTAAGTGGTTGCACACTTACTGGAGTAATTACTTTAGCCTGTTGTTAGTGGTAAAATGATTTGTATCCAGTGTCATATTTCAATCGAAACGGGCATGTTGAGCACTGATACACTTTTTGTTTGCCAACTTCAAAATGTAATATCCACAGGTTTATTACTACAGCAATTTGATTGTTAGTGTCAATATTGTCATTTGCTGATTTTTTTCCCTTCTGAATGCCAAGCAACTCAATGCGCTTTTCATTCACCATTCGTACAAACATTTCTAAAAGACTAGCTCTATTTATCGGATCCACGTATCTGATCATTAAAAGAACAAATCTTTGAATGTTTCTTTCATTATTTTGATGATGATGCGTAACGTGAGAACGACATGTCTCTTTAGCGCCTTCAGGTGTTTCTTTCTCATGTCACCTGACATTGAAATACGAGAATGAAAAAAGCAAAAAATTGTTTTGGTAAAGAATACGGAAGAATTAGAGAAAGAAACAGACCATTGATTGTGAGGTTTGTAATCAACTTGTAATGGTGGACAGTTATGACTTTATGCTTATCAGTGCTAACATTTCCTATTAATCTACCTTTCTGATTGTGAGATTTGTAATCTATCAACTTGTAATGGTGGGCAGTTGTGGTTTTGTACTATCAGTGCCGACATGTCTTTGACACCATTGATTGTTTGGTTTGTAAACTGTCAACTTGTAATGATGGACAGTTATGATTGTTAGCTTATCAGTTCTGGCATCTTTAGTTTCTTTCACTTGTATGCTTTGTTGAAGCAAAAACATAGGTCTAAATGTTGTCCCATCAGCTCCCCTAAGCTTTGTTAAAGTCAAATTTTCATTTCTTTTGAAATGAAATGCTTTTTGTTTCTTTCGTTTGGTGTTGCCTTTCTGTTTGGTAAGAGGACCAAAAAATAGCATTGGGATTTTTTCTTTGTTAGCTTAAGATCGCCTCGTTTTTAATAGTCCCAGTCCTATAAGAACGGAACTACAATACGACGGGGACGAGGGCTGTGCGTTTCTCTGCTGTGTGTATGTGCGTCTGTGTGTGACCAAAGATGTTCCCCTTCATAGCGCCTAAACCACTGAACCGATCTGAACGAAACTTGGCAGAATGATTCCTTAGACCTTACAGATGCTGCACACCATGTCAGATTCACAAAACGACAAGCCATATCAACGTAATCCCAATGAAAAAAACTTTGATTATTTAAAAGATAATGGGTGGATAATGGGTGGATTTAAGTATAGTAAAGGGGTACTTAAACCATTTTGTTACTTAATATCTCTTTCTAAATAATTTTATATTAATACAGGAAATTATTAAATACACAATGACCATAGAGTCCAAAATTAACTCCCCTGAATTTTATCAGTTGGTCTTATTTGATGAACTTCAAGGAAGATCATTCTAAATTTACACGAACTGGAAGATCATTTAAATCCAAGTGGCATTTTCCCATAATATTTGTGTGTGTCTGAAGGGGTAGTATGTGTGTGCGTGTTGCTGGTAACTGGGACTACGTTTACATGGCGTTGCAATCTTGTTTTTAGCTTCTTTTGTTCTTTCCATATAATTATTTCTTAAAATCGCGCGTACATGTGTGTGTGTGTGCTTCTTTTTGTGCCTTTTTGTATTTTGAGTATTTTATCATGGCAGTTGTCTCTATCTCTCTCAGTCTTCTCTCTCTCTCTCTCTCTCTCTCTCTCTCTCTCTCTCTCTCTCTCTCTCTCTCTCTCTCTCTCTCTCTCTCTCTCTCTCTCTCTCTCTCTCTCTCTCTCTCTCTCTCTCTCTCTCTCTCTCTCTCTCTCTCAAAACAAGCACACATTGTCACACACTTTTTTTTCCTTTTTCTTTTGTATATATACATTGATTAGATTTGTGATTAGTATTACTATTACACAGCATAGCAGTAAGTGTCTTTCAGCAGGTGCAACAACTCCTAAAAGAAGGACTTGACACATGACACTGTTTATGCATTGCTTAGTAAAGTGACTATCTGTTATTTGCTTCATGTACAAAGCATTTGATTGATTAAAAAATATCCTCAAACAAAGAAACTTGACTTAGTTGCTGTTGTCTTGTTTGTAATGTCTATGTGTGTTCTACTATGTTAACAGGCATGATATTTTTCAGCATTTAGGCTGATTTCAGGCTTTTTGATGGCCTCAGAGGTATTTTTTTACATCAAAAAGAGACCAACTGAGAATAGAAATACTTGTTGGTGAAATCTGCGTCATAATTTGACCATTACAAAAAAACACACCAACAAAACCAATCAAACAAATAGAACAATTATCCCATCAGCCATAACCTTTTACACAGCCTCTTGGTTGTATTATGCTTCTAGATTTACTGAAAATGAAAGGGTGAAACACTTATAGGCAATCTGAACCTTCGGGAACTCCACATCAGACTTTTATTCCCTGCCTTCTGTCCAGCTTTGTTTCACCCCGTGACATCGTTTCATTTTTGTATGATGAATATGTGCAGGATGCATTATTGATGTATTTGTGATTGGTAAATGGGCGAAAGTAGCTCAAGAGTGCTCCTGAAATTAGGAATGAAAAAGCTGATAAGAAGAGTCTTTGGTTATGGCCATTTTGTCATCCTGAACATCGGTCTTTCAAAATAAAAATAAAAAGTTTGCTGGCAATGATAAAAACATGATAGACGTGCAATGCTATTACTAACATCATGAGGTATGGTGTAGAGTGGCATAGAGGTATCGCGTTCACCTCGTGTCAAGTAAACCCGAGTTCGAACCTGGGTACAAGGGATTTTCCTCTCTGCACTAGGCCTTGCAGTCTGAACGTGGAGTCTTTCGGATGAAACGATAAACCGAGGTCCCATGTGCCCATGCACTTAGCACATGTTAAACCCAGTGGCAAACAAAGAGTTGTCATTTGGTCAAAATTTCCCCCCCCCCCCCCCCCCCCCCCCCCCCCCCCCTCCTTCATCAGTCACACAAAGATTGCATGCAAAAATAACCAAATTGGGTGGCTCGCCTCTGGCTGCGACACACTCTCATGGTGGGGGCAACTAAAATTTCACAGACACTGCTAACACATCCCCAAATACACAAACAACCATGCACACTAGAGATATGCGATCACCCTCTCAGGAATGGAGATACGTTGCTCAGGAATGGGAAGATTCAGAGACCATTGAAATGCGTTCTTTCACTGTTCAGGAATGAGATACATTTTCACTTTCACCCATGTTGGTATTTGAAGTGGTCCTGAAAAGACTAGCTGTTGATGGCACTATAAACAACAGGATTAAAAAAACAAAATTTGTTCATTTCTTTTTTTCCTCTTTATTTTTCTGACCCCCCCCCCCCCCCCCCCCTCTCCTTGATCGCTTCCCTTCTTCTCTCCTCTTATGTGGCATCAAATGGTTTTTATAAAGCTATTTTTGCATGAATGTAGGAATACAAAAAAAAAATGCTATCAAAATTAGCGTATTGAAACAGTAGACTCCAAATTTCAAAGATTTTCGGGCATGACAAAAGAATTACAAACTTTCATCCAAATATGTTCTTTTACAGCACTTTTGGTAAATAGCAATGGGAAAAGTCTGATTAACTATAATGAATTAAAGACATGGGTGAATTTAATTCAGGCATGCTCCTTAAATCAGGTTTGAAAAAGCTAACAAAAAAAAGTTCAGGATTGGCAATCTTGTCATCTGGAAACACTTATAAAATCAAACATTGATGGCAAAATAAAACAAGATGAGACATGCAATTCTAAAACTATCCCCGCCCATCCTGTCTGGCAACACACACACATGCATTGGAAACATTATTTTTAATGTGGTCACCACTTCAGGACTGGGAAGTTTCAGAGAACATTGAAACGTGTCATTTCAAGATTGAGAGAATGTTTTACTTTCACCACCCCCGCCCTCCAAGAAGAAAGAAAAAAGGAAGGGTGGTGGACACCAACAAATACCGCAATATACACTGTTAGACACTAAGTTCTGGCAATAAACCATTGTATGAATTTTAAATCAGTAGTTGTAACATTTTGCTAAAAGAAAAAAAGAAAAAAGGTGAGAGAACAGGGAAACACACAAACAGGCATGGACAATCACAATAGTCCTCCACGTCAAGAATGAAGACACCCTTCCCCCACCCCCACCAACACACACTCATCCAAACACACACACACACACACAGACATATTGCCAGCCTTCTTGGCTGGGATAATATGATTTAGGAGGGGGGGGGGGGGGGGGGGGGGGGTGGGGGGGGGGGGGGGTGGGGGGGCGGGGGGGTAGGCGGGGGGGGGTTAGGGGGTAGGCGGAAGGCCAAGGGGCGGTACTCTAAGAAAAGCGTCCTAAGCAGCACAGGAAGCGGTTTATGATGGCGGTTTTGTGAATGCCACACACTGCTAGTCTGTGCACCCCGAAAACATGTCGAACAGGTTCATGAAAAGGCCTTCTTCGGCGAAGCGTCACATCAAATACCAAAACTTCTCTCAGTTTGTCAGGTAAGGAACCACGATTATTATTTTTTACGAAAGAAGTAGACTACAGAGCACGCACGAAACCAGAGGGCATGTGTAACGCTGACCGTTTCTAATGACGCATACTCAGTTACTGCGTGCGGCTTCTTCTTGCAGTAGAGAACCACCATCATCTATGGCTAGTTACTCTTTAGAACAGAAAAAGGCATTACTTTTTAGTAGGCTAGCAAGTGTATAATAAAATCAATAGAAAAATTATTGACATTTTGCTGTTCTTGAGTAAGGAGTAGGGGTATTACTATTAGTTGATATTTTTATCCCCCCCCCCCCCCCCCACCGTTTAAATTGTTTAAAAAGCTTGACGGCTTATTTTGTCCCTATCTACTACTAGTGTACTACTACTACCACTACTACTACTACTACTACTACTACTACTACTACTACTACTACTACTACTACTACTACTGGAGTTATAACTTGGTGGCCTTCAAGAGGGGCCTCCAAAAGCACCTCTACTAAACAACCATTCCTCATATCATCATATCATGGCACTATAGGCTTTTCAGCCTTTTGCCCTCAAGATTGGTTCTATTTGTTATTTATGTTGTATCGGCATTGCCGATCGACTACTTAGGCAGTCGTGTTTTATTTATTTAAATTTACTGAATACACAATATTTTGAAAATATCGATCTAATGAGTTCTTGAATGCATTTAGTGACGATGCATTTACTGCTTCATTTGGAAGATTATTCCATGCGTTAGTAATACGGTTAGTGAAAAAGGTTTGTGCAAATTTAGTATTAGTAGTTTTTTTTATTAGTTTAAAAGTATGTCCGCGGGTTCTTTCAAAAAGCCCTCCCCTCCCCACCTCCAACCCCTGCATACCCACACCTAAAAACAGATGCTCCCCCCGCCCCTTTTTGCATGCATGTATTGTCCCCTAAATACAAATACTCCTGTGCATGCATCATGTGGGGCCCGTGTTTCCCCGGTTGATCTGGGGGGACTAAACGGTTGTGCATGACACTCTACATGCATCATGTGGGGCCCGGGTGTCCCTGGCCAGTCTGAGGACATTGAACGGTCGGGCATGACCTTTAACTCGTCTTTCCCTCTATCACACCCCCAACCCCCCTCCCAAATCAAATCTTCACATACTAACTACCTTTTTTCGGTTTTAAATCTTATTAATTCTTTCTACATAGTAAACTGTATCTGTAAATACTGTAAGAAACGTGTCGAGATCATCTGCGCGCAAGCCAACAAGACTAGGCTTCCTGAGAAGAAATTTGAAAGTCAGCTCCCAGACCATCAGGGAGTTGGCCTACAAATCATTCGTCCGTCCGGTCCTAGAGTATGCATCATCAGTCTGGGACCCTCACCAACAACAGGACATCGACAGACTGGAGGCAGTCCAGCGGCGTGCAGCATGCTTCGTCCTCAGACGTTTTCGAAACACGTCCAGTGTCACTTCAATACTTGAACAGCTTGGATGGCCCACACTGCAGCAGCTTCGACTTTCCACAAGGCTTGCGATGCTCTTCAAGCTGCTAGAAGAAGAGGTGTGCATGGACATTCTGCAACAAAAACTCATGCCACCGCCAGCATGTCAGCGACGCACTCACCCACGGCAGCTCTCTCAGATCTTCTGTCACACTCAGTACCGACAAGCCAGCTTCCTCCCACGCACAATCCGGGACTGGAACGAGCTGCCCCAGGAAGCTGTGCAGGCCAAGACCATCGGCACCTTTGTGTCGATGGTCTCCAAATAATAATCCAGCACCTTCAACACCTTCATCTGACCATGCTCTGCAGAGTGGTTGAGGGGTTAGTACCGACCTTACCCCCTGAAGACTTCATCACTTATCAGAAATCTAGCAGACTGATAAGATCCAGACTTCCTTACTCGACGAACCCAATCAGATCTTCAGTGCGAAACAGCAACAAGGCAATAAAAGTTCCCTTCTCAAACACTGACCAGTTCAAAAACTCTTTGTTAGAACACCAACAGAATGGAACCATCTGAATAACAGCACCGTCCAAGCCAACTCTGTTCAGGCCTTCAAAAGACAGCTAACAGTCAGCCAACATCAATAAACTGCCTCTGTGCAATCTCTCCCCATCGCAGTTATGCCAGACTACTGGATTGTAGCAACGTATTTGAAAGAAGAAGAAGAAGAAAGAGAGAGAAAAAGAGAGAGAGTGAGAGAGAGAGAGAGAGAGAGAGAGAGAGAGAGAGAGAGAGAGAGAGAGAGAGAGCATGCATGTGAGCATCAAGGTGACAGAATGATCAACTGAATGATTGTGGGCCCTAAAGAGAAAATGAAGATGTGTGTATCTAGGTGTCACTGCGTGTTGATGCTTTTGCATGATGTATTGAAACATTCATATTTTGTATGAATGCATGTTCATCACTTAATACTTAACATATCTGTTGTTTGAATCTTTTAGTGCAAGTCGCTTACGGAGAGTGCAAAGCCTTTTGGATGCAAAAGAGGATGGTGATGGAAAAAAAGCATCTGGAGTAGACGCCATCCTATGTATTTCAGGTAAAACTACTGAAACGAAAAATAAATAGTACTTTGTTGATTTGATAAAGTGATCAGGAAATGCAGCTTACCTTCATTGAAAGACCTAAGCATGAAACAGGCCTAACTAGGCCTTATGGTCTGAACGTGGAGTCTGTCGGATGAGACGATAAACCGAGGTTGTGTGTCACTGTGTGCCCATGCACTTAGCATACATTAAACCCAGTGGCAACGAAAAAGTTATTTGGTCAAAATTTACCCTCCCCCCTCCTTTTCTTCCTCAACAGTCACACAAAAATCACATGCAAATAATTTTTAAAAAGGGTGTCGCGCCTCTGGCTGCGACGTTCTCTCCAGGTGGGAGCAACCCGAATTTCACAGAGACGCCTCTGTGACTATAAAGTACCAACTACCAAATGCAATCAACATTGTAAAACAATAAAGCACATGAATGTATACTTATTGTAAGGAAAAAAAGATGTTATGTTGGTCTTTAGAATTGCTTGTAAAAATATGAACTTTATAAACAAAATGAACTATAAACTAATTTTGAATCTTGCCATGTTCCCATCAATTTTTTTCCAGTTTGGATTTTAAACTATGATTTCATGTGCAATGTATGCACACCAAGTTTTGTACAAATAAATATTCATTGTGGATACTATTCCAAAGAGTAATTGACTGTTTTTTTGTGCTACTTTGAATAGGTGATGCATGAAAAACAACAATAAAAATAATCTTTAGTCGTTATTAAATTGTTTTATACAAATTACCTACATTTTACATTTTTATTAAGTAATGCTTTCAAGAATACGCTTGTTTGTTGTTATGATGCTGGTTCTATATATCAATCAGTAGTGATTAGTATTGATATAATCCATTGCATGACATTAGTGTTGATACTGCCACATTTATGTAGTGCAAACATGCTTACAACATAGACTACATACACACAAAAACACACGACCCACACACACATTCACGCACACACGCACGCACGCACCCCTAACCCACCCCCACAAATGCACATTGTGTGTACATGCACATTAGAGTGAAGATGCTTTCCGCTCTATGGGGTAGTTATATTTCATGTTCTTCTTGCTCACAGTCATTTGAATAAATAAAGAAAAGGAAAAAAGAAAAAGAACTGAAAATAAAATACCTTAGGTAATGTTTGGCTAGCTACTGCTTGCCTTTATCAACCTTAACTGACTGGCTGTGGTGGGAGCTGTTGGTGTTGTCCACTGAGTTGTCATTTGTGAAGTGAGCACTGTTCAGGAGAGGATTGTAGATAGGGGGCAAGTCATAACCTAGATCCATGTTGATGCTTGGTCTCCTTTCCCTTATCTCTATGGCCTCTTTAATATTCCTTCTAGTAAACTCTGATTCACTTGAGAGGATGGTGGTTTAACACTTGTTGGTATGGTGGGTAGTTGTTAAAAAATGACTGCGAGCAATAACAACACAAAATATATGTGCACATTGTCTTTTGGAAATTATTTTCGAATGTTTTGTTCAAAGCTTTAGTCCTAACATTACGGGTATATTTTTTTTTAGGAATTGATGGGCGATATAATGAAGGATGCTACGAGCTTATCAACTATCTGTTGTTTGGATTCTTCGAAGTCAGGAGAGCAGAACTGGAAAGGTATAATAAATTATATTTTTGCTTCTCTTCTGCAGCTGTATGTGCTAAATCCATATTTTGTGCATGAATGCTCTTTAGAACCTCTGTATGGAGTTTTATTATGTACCCTGATTTACACATTCAGGTGGTGTGTGTGAAACATCACTTCTATGCAGATGACTCACAACTCCAAAACAGTACAACCCCTGAAGATCTAGATTCCATTCTTACAGAAAGTAACAACTGCTATATTGATATTCAAAATTGGATGGTTCAAAATAAACTTCAATTAAATGGTGAAAAAACCGAAGCAATGCTTGTAGGGACAAAAAACAAACTAGCCTCTGTTTCCATAGAGTCAATCCAACTGGGTAACAATATCATTCCCCTCTCAGACTCAGTCAAAAACTTAGGTGTCACTTTGGACAATACTCTTTCCATGCAGAGTTTCCTGACTCAGACCTGTCAGTCCTGCTACTATCAAATTCGTTGCATTGGCTATATTCGTAAATACAAAGATGAAGCCACAGCAAAGCTTGTTACTTCCCTCATCCTATCTCGTATTGACTACTGTAATGCTCTCCTTTCTGGCCTATCAGTCTCTTCTCTATCTTGTCTCCAGCGTATTCAAAACACAGCTGCTCGTCTTGTCCTTAGGAAGAAAAAGTTCGATCATGTTAGCCCTCTTCTGCGTTATTTGCACTGGCTTCCTGTCGCAGACAGAATTGAGTATAAATTAAACACACTTTGCTATAAATCTATTCATAAAGCTGCTCCATCTTACCTCTGCGACAATATTTCCATCTATACGCCAGCTCGCACTTTACGTTCAGTTTCTGACCCTCTTTCTCTCCAGATCCCTAGGTATAAGCTTTCAACTGTTGGTCGGCGCTCTTTTGCTGTCTCAGGACCGACCTCCTGGAACAAACTTCCGCTCTCCCTCCGTCAGCGACCGACTCTCTCTGCTTTCAAAGCTAACCTCAAAACCCACCTGTTCCCCCGTCATTAAAGCTCCTCTCTCTTTATCTTCTCTCTCTTGCCATTAGGTCTGTTTCTGCTATATTCCATTTATGTTATCCGTGTGTGTTCGCGTTGTATTGCGTTTGTGTTTGAATGCGCTTTGAATGCTAACGTGTGTGTGCGCTTTGATTTGATTTCTATCAAGATTCAGCGCCGTATAAATACTGTATGTTGTTGTTGTTGTTGTGTGTGTGTGTGTGTGTGTGTGTGTGTGTGTGTGTGTGTGTGTGTGTGTGTGTGTGTGTGTGTGTGTGTGTTGTCTGTACATTAAGCAAATGAAAGAAATGGCAAGTGAAACTGAAAGCTTGACATAAATGAACAAATTTTATTATTTTAATTTCAGATCTGGATTTCCTGAGGAAGTGATTGATGGTGAGTACTCAATGAGATACACACACACACACACAGTTTGCACTGGGGGTTTTGTGTGTAGGGTGGGGGTGAATACATGAATGCGAGGATAGAAATGGTGGGAAAGAGGGCAGTTCTTAATGTTTTGATAGTCGCCTGTATCAGCCCTAACTATGTTCAATTTTTGTGCAAAGCATGATTTTGTTATTCATTTTTCTTTAGTTTTGTTTCAATTTTTAATGCATGCAAATGTGTTTCCTTGCTTGTATTGTGCGTGTACGAGACCACACCGTAATTTCACCTAACGTGATAATAAAGTATTTTTGACTTTGACTTTGACACACACACACATTTTCTCTTTTCATTATGTTTTTTGCCATTTTGGGGGGCAAAGGTGCAGTCTAAGAACCCACCTTGTGTTCACGTTACATTGAATTTGTTAAATTAATATGAGCGATTTTACAGATTTGATGCTGGTGATCCGCAAGACTCAAGTGGACGTGTACTGCAACCCAATCAACTGGCACTACTTTCTGCCCTATGTTAGCCATTGGACCAATGTGTCCTTCCACTGTCTGCAGGAAGAAGAGGTAGAGCAGTGAACTGTATAGTCTGCTTGATTTGTGTGTGCATATGTTATGTCAAATGAGTAATGTTATATATACTCTCCATGTTTCCAAATTTAAATATCAAGTAGGAGGCTATGCCTTATCATCCAATGTTGCGCTCTCAATACATGAGACATAGAAACCCAAAATATACTCTATTTTACGGACTACAAGGCGCACCTGATTATAAGGCGCACCCCCCAAATTTCACACAAACTTCAGAATTTGTTATTATAGTTTCTTACTATATTATCAGTCACATTATAAGGCGCAGGGGTCTCAGTCTAGGAAAAAAAAGTATCGCCTTATAGTCCGTAAAATACGGTACATAGCAGGCCAAGGGCTCTCAAGCCTAAAGTGCCTAACCATGCGATGCTATATCTTTTCCATACCTGTCGTTTGCTGTCTATGTTTGTTTGTAACTGTTTTTATGTAACTGTCTTTCCATTTTTGGCCCTCTGTCTTTCTGTCTCTGATGCTCTCTCTCTCTCTCTCTCTCTCTCTCTCTCTCTCTCTCTCTCTCTCTCTCTCTCTCTTTCGCTATCTCTCCCTTTCTTTTTATCTCTCATCTTTCTTTATCTGTGTATTCTTGCGTGTTTGATTTCCATTAGGCTGGAAAATAGTTGCAAATTAAATGGGACGTCTGCACTAATTCTGCTATTATAAAATTTCATAGATTGCTATTTTTGTCCATTCTTAAATATCTTCCCTATGAATCTCAGTTTTTACCTGCCATTCATTACATGACCACATTTCTCATACCTGTATTCTCTTTTCTACATATTGCATACAATTCCTTCATTAAAATTTTAAGATTACATGTTTTTCTTTTTCTTTTTAAACATTGCTTTCGGTTTAACCTTTGCAGTATGATCTGGAAAGTGATGAAGGGGCGGAACTGGCGGAAGAGTTCAAAGTTCATTCCCTCATTGCCATGACCAGAGGATGCCAGAGAATCGGCATCCCCTACTACGGCATATTGCCAGGTGAGTTGGCCTTTTGAGACATGAATTCTACTTTTCCACTAATGGTCTTGTTATGTGTGATTAGTCTTTGAACATCGTTTCTGTTGCAAATATGTTCATGATGTAGGCAATTGCTTATAGTTTGCAAATGTACATCCCTTTAAAAGGACTTAACGTTTTATTTTGAACATGATACCTATATCTTAATAATATAAATGCAAATGGGTCTGCAGTTTAAGAAGGCATAAAAGCTTCCTCTTCTAGAGTACTAACAGGTCTGCACATTTCTGCACGTTGGTTGGATACGCGCATACCCCCCCCCCCCCTAAAATCGTAGAGATTGTAGAGAAATCACGTCATGCTTGCATCATTGTTTGCGTCATTTTGAGGGGTACGCAACCCCCCTTGGTACTCTATGTACTTTTCATTTATTCCTCAATTTTCTTGATTCTGAAGTTTAGGTGAAGTGAGAATCATGAAGTTGTGACTCGGTGTGATGCACATTGCAGGTTCAGCAGAACAGAAGTTTGACAAGATGATGGTGGAAAAATGGCCAGTGATTCAAGCTTTCGCTCTGGAAGACTTTGGAGGGTTTGTATTGTGTGGATATGCCATGCCCATTGCTGTTCATTAATTTAATGAAACTACCATAAAAACTGGACTATAAGTCGCACCTGTATATAAACCGCATCCCTTAAATTGACAAAATATTAGGTATTTACTCACAAATAAGCTGCAGCAGTTTATAAGCCGCAGAGAAAATTGTATATGCACAAACCAACACAAATATAGAAATTCTCATATCAGCACATGAGTATTTAATGTTCTCAGACTCTTTAAACATGAGAATTGAATCTATTGATTACCAAAACCTGTTTTAAGTCTAAAGAAACTCAAAATAGGCTGAAGAATGTGGCCAGAAACAGATTTAATCATACTGATAAACGTAGAATGGAAAAGAATCCACAGATAAGCCGCATCAGTCAATAAGCCGCGCAGGTCAAAGTTAAGGAAATAAGTAGCGGCTTATAGTCCACATTTTACAGTATAATATGCACACACCACAACACCAACACCCTATGCATGAAATTAATTGAGCTATTTCACCAGCTGTTTCAGCATGGCGTCAATACAAGTTAGAAAAGACAAATCAAGTACAGGTGTTGTTCTTGCTCTCTGTCATGCAGACTTTTGTGAAAGTGTCTTACGGCTGCTTAAAAAGACACTTATTTATAAACTCTTTGAGTAGATCGCTACCAGATACAAGTCAAACTTGGTACAAGCTGGCATTGGGCCAGACAGCTGGTTCAAAAAATCTGCAGCCAGTCACCTGCAGAGTTGCAATTGTTTGAGCAGGGAAATAACTAAAGTGATTGACGTTGTCTTACATTTTTTGTTTTCTTAAGTTCACTGTAATTTTTCACGCAAGAGGCTTCTTTTCTCAATAATGTCACCTGTTTACTGGTGTTTTGGGCACAATTTTATTTTAATCTCATCAAGAGACAAAGTAGAAAAAATAAAATGTGGAAACCCCATGAATTTTGATCAGGTTTGTTGGCATTACATGACAAATGTCTTCTTGTTCATCTTACCACCTTATAGTCTGAAAATTACTGTGCATACATTATTCTAAGGGGGGTTGGGGTGGGAAGATAGGGGTGGAGTGAGGGAAGGGGAGGGGGGAAGACAAGGGATCTGACTAAAATTAGGCACATGGGATGTCCAAAGGGGAAGAACTTACGACAGTCGACAGGTAAAACCCCCAAAGTTCATGTTAGAAAATGTTTTTGAAAGCACAACATTTTGGACTGTCCGTACATGTCGTGTGTGAGTGTGTGTGTGTATCTCAAGTCAAGTCAAGTCAAAATTATCTTCATTGACGATGAAGGAATAAGCTATAAACAAAGAGTGTGTATGCGTGTGCGTACGTGCATATGTGTGTGTGCATGCATGCATGCGTGTGTGTGTGAGCGTGTGTTGCACATGCTTGCATGTGTGTGGATGTATGCACAGATATATTTGCATACAAACGTGCATGTGTGTGTCCATGTGTGTGCAGTGGTGGTTTCTTCACGTTGAAGTACGAAGTGGAAGACATCAGCCCTCTGGTCCATCGACTTCACAGCATGCAGGACCCGGTCACTGTGGAAATCCTCACCACAGAGGTCAGTCTGCACTCACTGCTTTTCACTCAAATAGGAATTGTTCGGAAATAGTTAAGAGGTGTAATTTCATGGTGTGTGGGAGTGATCTTGCCTAATTCAATCGGTCAAACAGGGGAAGCTACTCTACTATCAGGTAGATCCCCAGCTCTCACCTCATGTGTTTGAGTAGACTTACATCACTTAGAACTCTGTGCTCCATTCTAAATTTGATGTAATTCATATTTTTACGTCACATTTTTGCAAGTTCTATCGGTTTGCGGATACTGGCCGCCCGTCATTTTTCTAAAAAAAAAATGTTTGCAAGTCGCTGACTCGCATCCTGCGGTTTCAAGCTTCACTGCCATGCCGCCATTGTTGCTATGGTTTTGACCAAGTAAGTTGAGGTAATTAACTCAAAATTTTCACGAAGTACTCTCCCCTAGTTTTTTTCTCTCCGAAAATCGTCTATTGGACAGCACCCATACAGTGTATTCATTCTTGAAGTGCTGTGCAAACGCACACAAGCATACACTACAGTCATGCATGAATGCACCAACAGACACAGGTACAGACTGAAGGGCACACACACACAGATACACACACACAGATACACACACACACACACACACACACACACACATATTTCCCCAGTCATTTTATGTCTTCACTTATTTCTACTCTCCAAAATCCTCCCATGTTGTCATAAACTAACACTCGCTAATGCCCTATATATTTTGCTGTTGTTCTCAGAACCTGCCCATGCTTGAGCGCCAGTGGAGAACTATGACCGACTGTGTGACCATGGAGATGTGAGTATGTTATTGAATAAAACCATGGTATGCAAATTGCTGTACAGTGGAACCTCCATTATAAGACCTCCCATTATAAGACTCCCTCCCACATAAGACCTACTTCTCTGAGACATTGCCCTTCTTTGTAAGTTTTAAAATTACCTCCGGTGTAAGACCCTGGCCCTTACAAGACCTTATTTTGTATGATTTTTGAAGGTCTTATAAGGGAGGTTCCACTGTAGTAATCTAGTTTGAGCACAATGCCACTTTGGTCTGTTCACTGTAAATGTTGTCTGGAAAAACCTGTTGCGTATATGTAACCTTTTAACTAATTCATATCGCAACGATTTTGAATTATTAAAAAAACCCCAGATCATTCCAGCCATACACACAAACAAAACATGCATAAACAAAAGGAGAAATGAAAGAAGATTACGGGTTTTTACTTCAGGTTTAGACATGGGGAAGTGGTAGATCAGACTTGGTTTTATATATATAGACTTTATATAGAAAAGCTTTACACTGATTGGTTCCCCCCACAACAAACCACTACAAAAGCAAAGTCAGAGGCAACATTGTGGTCTAAGGGAGCGAAGCGAGTTTAGAAGTGACCAAGCTATGGTGTGCACACAGATTTACTTCCCTTGAAGCAAATGCATCAAATTGACAGCTATCTATTAATTCCGGACATATGTGGCCGGAACGACTTGAATGAGTGAAATATGTTTTGGTCATATTTTGAAGAAGCCTTTATGTCTAATTGGTCAGAATTGTGCCTTAGAAGCTGAACTCAGTGGTTCTAGTCCCACTGTGGTATGGTTTGTTTTTTGGCTTGAAAACTGTTACTGTCCATCTAACAATGCTACCCGGGTACTTAATTCTAGTTTTTGGAAAGGTTAAAAGAAAAGATAGGGTTATTATTTTTATAGTATGCCATGCCATGATCACAGTAAATTTAAATATGTTCACAATGTACAATCTGTTGGAAAAAAAAGGTTGATATTTTGTATTCAACATATTTTCTGATGTGTGTAACAGATCCTGCAGATGCAACTTTTTAAAATCAGGAGTTTTGTGTCATCCTTTTCTTCATCTTTCATGGAACAACTGCTTTTATTATTTTTTCATGGTTCTTTCTAAATCTAATGGAAAAGGTTTTCAGATGTAATCATCAATCCTAAGAAAGTTGCTATGTGTACATTCACTTGATTGTGTTTATGCTAATAAGCCTGTGCATGCATGTGTGTGAATGTATATATACATACACATGTGTACAGTCATTTTCTTGCTCTTACATGTTTGTATAAATTTGGTTTTATGCTAGGTTTTATTTTTACTTGTTCATAGACCTTTTCTGAACTTTGTTTTTCAGAAGCAAGAACAAAGGAGTTATCAGTCAGCAGAGAATAGCAGAGGTAGGGGCTTTTTAATTGTCTGCATTTGCATCTGATGAGAGTAAAGTGCATCGTTAAGGTACAAAAGAGCCTATGTTTTTTCCTTCGTAAAATATCGTTTAGACTGAAATTGTTCACAAAATATACAAGTTTACACACAGACACATGTATGTGCACATGCGCTCATGCACACGCACACACACACACACACACACACACACGCACACACACACACACACACACACTTATGTCCATCATTCATAATAATTATTTTATTGTTTTTCTTTCTTTTGTTAACCATTTCTATGCCCCCTATTGTATTTCCTTATGTCTTCTAGTATTAGACAAGTTACTTGATTGCTTGTTTCGTGGCATACTTTGATTGTGCATGTTCGAGATTTGTTTGATTTAATAAAACACATGCTTGATAATCAAAGTTTGATTGCTTGGTCCCGTGTGCCCAAGCACTTAGAATACGTTAAACCCAGTGGCAATGAAAAAGTTGTCAATTGGTCAAAATACCCCCCCCCCCCCCCCCCCCCTTTCCTTCCCTCATCAGTTTAAATTGGGTGGCGCGCCTCTGGCTGTGATGCGCTCTCCAGGTGGGAGCAACCCGAATTTCACAGAGATGCCTCTGTGACCATGAAGTACCTAATACCTAATAATACAACAGTTTTGATTGTTCTTTGTCTGTTTTTCAGCCTGTCTGCAGCTTCTATCAACATGGGCGCGTAGGAAACCACAGATCAAAATCAGGGTGAGAATCCCGGGCCACTTTCTCTCCCTAAGGAATCAGTCATAGACCAGTGATAAATATTAAAAAGTATGGTCTGATCTATAGTGAAGTTGAAAGACCAGAAGATGCTCTTGATTGAAGTGCTTTATGGATGAATATTTTCCTGTTATGTTTTGCTTGTTTTGTATTAAAAATCTAACGCGTACCTTTTTTTTAAAATTCACTCTTCTGCCTTTTCCTCAATTATAGTCTTTCTAGTTTTCTGGTTTAATGATGCTCAAATGACAATTATGTGCAAATGTCAGATGCCCACACATCACTTGGTTTACTGCTAATTGAACTTTCTTTCCCTAGTAGCACCAGTGCTATTACTTCTTCTTTTTTTAAAGAAATAAAGCTGATAGCAACACCTCGACAGTTTAGATTATCAATAATAAATAACTCTAAACGCACTCTCCCAGTTCCATGGAAACAATAGCCTGTATGGGCTCCCTCAACATACCAGAACAGGACTCTTTTTTTTTGTATGATGATGCTTTTTTGTATGATGATGCTTTTTTGTATGATTTTGTACCTTTTTGTGTGATGATGCTTATAACATTTTTGTTTGCTTTTTTATTATTATTATTTTGTGGCGAAGTGGAACACATATTCATGCCTGGAAGTTATATTTCTCTCTCTATTTTCTTTTGATGACCAGAAACATGTCACAACAATGACAATTATGTGCAAATGTTAGATGCCCACACATCACTTGGTTTGCTGCTAATTGAACTTTTTGTTTTAAGAAATAAGGCTGACAGCAACACCTAGACATTTTAGATTATCATGGGTGCAACTTTTCCTGGTATACAAGGATTTCCTGTTTTTGAATTTACTAGAACAGGAAGTTCCTTTTTTTTTTTAAATTTGTCAAACAAGATTTTTGTGTGTCTACTGTATTTTTCAAACACTTTAAAATAAGCATTTGTATGAATTGTGGAAAAAGCAAACTAAAATACCTTCATTAATCAATTTTTTCTTCAGCTGCAGGGGGACATTACCCCAAGACCCTGGCCTTTCAGTTTTTTTCATGCATCCATGGATTCTCAATAATAAATAACTCTAAATGCGCTCTCCCAGTTCCATGGAAACAATAGCTCCCTTAACATACCAGAACCAGAACCGGACTCTTTTTTTGTATGGTGATGCTTTTTTGTATGTATGATTTTGTACCATTTTTGTAAGATGATGCTTATGAGATTTTTGTTTGCTTATTTATGATTATTATTTTGTGGCGAAGTGGAACACGCGTTCATGCCTGGAAGTTATATTTCTCTCTCTCTTTTCTTTTGATGACCAGGAACATCAAGCTGCCCTTTGTGCTGTTCAGCAAGAACACCAGCAAGGCCTGTTTGTCGTCCGTGCAGGGTGGGGCTTCACCGCCCTCCTACGATCTGCGGCTCACTGCTTCTGATTCTGTCGGCCACATGGTAAGGCAGTCACATTAAATAGGGTCAATTAGAAGTAGATCATATCATCACATCATATCACATCTCATCACATAAGGCTATAGGCTGTAAGCCTTTTGCCCTCATTAGTGGTGATTTTTGCATCAGATATCAATTACATTTTTTATTTTTTATTTGCCCGTGGATTTATTTTGGCGTGAGTGTATACTAACGCTTAGCTTTGTTTTTCATATGCATCCAAATTGGTAGAAAAAGTATGTTTTGATAATTCTTTGTCAATACGATTTTTAAATGCATTTACTGAAGGTGCATTGACGGTAATATAGACAACATCATCATCATCATCATCAACAAAATATCATTATCATTTTGTTCATATAGAATGGAGTGAAAGGATGAATGAATGACACATGCACACACATATGCATGCACTGCATGCATTAGCACACATGCACGCACGCATGCATACACACGCACGCATGAACACACACATTCACACACACACACCAATGGCATATGAAAATGTTTTATTACTATTAAGCTATTGCAGCCTGTACAGCACTACAGCAAAATGAGTGATGGGATGAGAGAGAGAGAGAGAGAGAGAGAGAGAGAGAGAGAGAGAGAGAGAGAGAGAGAGAGAGAGAGAGAGTTTTTCTTGTCAAATATAACCATTTCTATCAGGATGCTGACAGGAAAGAGTATCATGTCAAACTTATGTTTGTCTGCATCCCATCCAATCACCCTCCCCCATAGCCCAGTTGAGTCCCTGCAGGTTGTGTAGGAGGCCCGGGTAGTATCGTGTGGCCTGGGCACCACACTGTAGCAGACACCCGGTCTCTGGCCACAGTCATTGGATATACTGTGTGGGCGGAATCAGGGGGGGGGGAAATAACAATGACAAATGGGCTAGCAGAGGAGGCTGGGGGTTCCCCGCCTTGATTTCATTGTTTGGCTAACAAATGTGCACGGATGCAAAATTCCAGCTTGTCTGAAACAGTGTTAAAGTGCGGCGAAGGGGGGGGGGGGGGGTGGGGGGGGGGGTACATGAAATGAAAATGAAACTGTTATTGAGTAAGTTTGCTAATATATGGGTTGTTGCCCTTTCTCTTTTATGCTAACATCTGTGTGATTTATCTTTGCAGTTTGACCATTTTGACATCAACATTTGTTAACATTAGGTAGTCTTTTTGGGTGGGTGGTGGGGGGTGGGTGGGGGGGGGGGGGGGGGGGGGGGGGGGTGGCGGAGCACATCCGCCTGTGAAATTAAATGTTAACTGAAAATTTAAATGAATTGAATTTTCTGACAGACCTTAACACAACAATAAGCAGATGATGAGCTAAATTAATCAGCTTTTGGAATAAATGCTTTTTATATGCAAGTCAAAGTGAATGAGACAGTTTACAAATCTTTCATGATCTCACGAGAGTAGAGCAGTGGCCACCTAATGGTTTGACTGTGCAAACAAACTGACAGAAAACTGACATTATGGGACATTTTGTGTTGACTTGGAAAGAGGTTTGCTTTCCTGGGCCTGTATTCACGTTGAGATAGCATGAGACTTAGCATCATGCTAACTTAGAAGCTCTTCCAAAAGTCCTATTAAATCCAATAGGACATTGGAAGAGCTTCTAAGTTAGCATCATGCTAAGTCTCATGCTATCTCAACGTGAATACAGGCCCTGATTAATTCTTCTAGCGCCATGTATTTTTTGACGTTCTTGGTTTTCCGTTGCATCTCAACCAACAAGAGGGAGTAACTTTTTTTTTCTCAAGTATGCATATGTTGCTTTAACGTAAAAATGACTGATATAAGCTCTAGAAATAGACACACATATGGCAGGGTGCTTAGCAGTGAATGTCTTTGCATTTGGTGGGCGTGTAGAGTGATGTGCTGGGTGTGAATGTCTTTGCATTTGGTGGGCGTGTAGAGTGATGTGCTGGGTGAATGTCTTTGCATTTGGTGGGCGTGTAGAGTGATGTGCTGGGTGAATGTCTTTGCATTTGGTGGGCGTGTAGAGTGATGTGCTGGGTGTGAATGTCTTTGCATTTGGTGGGCGTGTAGAGTGATGTGCTGGGTGAATGTCTTTGCATTTGGTGGGCGTGTAGAGTGATGTGCTGGGTGTGAATGTCTTTGCATTTGGTGGGCGTGTAGAGTGATGTGCTGGGTGAATGTCTTTGCATTTGGTGGGCGTGTAGAGTGATGTGCTGGGTGAATGTCTTTGCATTTGGTGGGCGTGTAGAGTGATGTGCTGGGTGAATGTCTTTGCATTTGGTGGGCGTGTAGAGTGATGTGCTGGGTGTGAATGTCTTTGCATTTGGTGGGCGTGTAGAGTGATGTGCTGGGTGAATGTCTTTGCATTTGGTGGGCGTGTAGAGTGATGTGCTGGGTGAATGTCTTTGCATTTGGTGGGCGTGTAGAGTGATGTGCTGGGTGTGAATGTCTTTGCATTTGGTGGGCGTGTAGAGTGATGTGCTGGGTGAATGTCTTTGCATTTGGTGGGCGTGTAGAGTGATGTGCTGGGTGAATGTCTTTGCATTTGGTGGGCGTGTAGAGTGATGTGCTGGGTGTGAATGTCTTTGCATTTGGTGGGCGTGTAGAGTGATGTGCTGGGTGAATGTCTTTGCATTTGGTGGGCGTGTAGAGTGATGTGCTGGGTGTGAATGTCTTTGCATTTGGTGGGCGTGTAGAGTGATGTGCTGGGTGAATGTCTTTGCATTTGGTGGGCGTGTAGAGTGATGTGCTGGGTGAATGTCTTTGCATTTGGTGGGCGTGTAGAGTGATGTGCTGGGTGTGAATGTCTTTGCATTTGGTGGGCGTGTAGAGTGATGTGCTGGGTGTGAATGTCTTTGCATTTGGTGGGCGTGTAGAGTGATGTGCTGGGTGTGAATGTCTTTGCATTTGGTGGGCGTGTAGAGTGATGTGCTGGGTGAATGTCTTTGCATTTGGTGGGCGTGTAGAGTGATGTGCTGGGTGAATGTCTTTGCATTTGGTGGGCGTGTAGAGTGATGTGCTGGGTGTGAATGTCTTTGCATTTGGTGGGCGTGTAGAGTGATGTGCTGGGTGAATGTCTTTGCATTTGGTGGGCGTGTAGAGTGATGTGCTGGGTGAATGTCTTTGCATTTGGTGGGCGTGTAGAGTGATGTGCTGGGTGAATGTCTTTGCATTTGGTGGGCGTGTAGAGTGATGTGCTGGGTGTGAATGTCTTTGCATTTGGTGGGCGTGTAGAGTGATGTGCTGGGTGTGAATGTCTTTGCATTTGGTGGGCGTGTAGAGTGATGTGCTGGGTGAATGTCTTTGCATTTGGTGGGCGTGTAGAGTGATGTGCTGGGTGAATGTCTTTGCATTTGGTGGGCGTGTAGAGTGATGTGCTGGGTGAATGTCTTTGCATTTGGTGGGCGTGTAGAGTGATGTGCTGGGTGAATGTCTTTGCATTTGGTGGGCGTGTAGAGTGATGTGCTGGGTGAATGTCTTTGCATTTGGTGGACGTGTAGAGTGATGTGCTGGGTGTGAATGTCTTTGCATTTGGTGGGCGTGTAGAGTGATGTGCTGGGTGAATGTCTTTGCATTTGGTGGGCATGTAGAGTGATGTGCTGGGTGAATGTCTTTGCATTTGGTGGGCGTGTAGAGTGATGTGCTGGGTGAATGTCTTTGCATTTGGTGGGCATGTAGAGTGATGTGCTGGGTGAATGTCTTTGCATTTGGTGGGCGTGTAGAGTGATGTGCTGGGTGTGAATGTCTTTGCATTTGGTGGGCGTGTAGAGTGATGTGCTGGGTGAATGTCTTTGCATTTGGTGGGCGTGTAGAGTGATGTGCTGGGTGAATGTCTTTGCATTTGGTGGGCATGTAGAGTGATGTGCTGGGTGAATGTCTTTGCATTTGGTGGGCATGTAGAGTGATGTGCTGGGTGAATGTCTTTGCATTTGGTGGGCGTGTAGAGTGATGTGCTGGGTGAATGTCTTTGCATTTGGTGGGCGTGTAGAGTGATGTGCTGGGTGAATGTCTTTGCATTTGGTGGGCGTGTAGAGTGATGTGCTGGGTGAATGTCTTTGCATTTGGTGGGCGTGTAGAGTGATGTGCTGGGTGAATGTATTTGTACATGGTGCTAGACGAATTAAAGACATTTGAGGCTTTGGAACAATTACTACTTTTATCAGGAGATTCGATTGAATGGAAGGTTACAGAAATCATAATAGTTTGAGTTCGCTTTGAATCGACAAAGCATGCAGTTGGTCTATTATTCATCGTTATTGAGCCATGTGTGCAGGAGAGGGGTTGAACAGAAATTTAGAAAAAAGTTCTTGGTGATCTATGATGCCAATGTAGATGATAGGTGATAATAGTACTACTGTATTATTACAGTATATATAACAGGTAGTCTGTTTTGTATTATATGCTACATGAACTATATAGTTAATTTCACATTGGTTATGACAGATAATCTACTTTGTCTCATACGCTACCTGAACTTTTTTTTTTATACTCTCATTAATTTGAGCCTGTGCATAAGCTTAAAGTTTGGAGGGCAAGCTAAGTCAGGTCTGGTCCTCCCTGTAGACTGCTGCTGATGCATAGGGAGGGTGACAGACACCCAGGGAGAAGGGAATCCTGGAATTACTGGCACTGTAATCTCTGCACAAAGTCTGCAGAATGCAAGGTCCTGGAAAAACAGCTCTGGAGGGTCATACAGACTGGCAGGGGAATTTAGTGTCAGAAAGCTCTGAATGTGTAACAATGGACAGAAAGAGCAAAGGGAATTTTTATGTTTTTAGCAGGATTCTTTTGTCCTTTCCTAAGCATTGTTTTGTGGGTAGAGACGCGGGGAGGCGCTTTTTGCTTTATCAAAATTGTTGAGGTTTGCTATTATGTTTGTGCTGTAACAGGGAGAAGAAATCTTTGAGATAAGTAGTGGTGCAAGGTTATTGCAGTATTTTGCATGCAGGGGTACATCACACACACACACACGCATGTACGCATGCAAGTACACACGCACACATGCACGCACACACACATACATGCATGCATGCATGCATGCACACACGCACGCATGCACACACACACACACATGTACACATATTCACACACACAGACACACACACACACACACACACACACAGACACACACACTGCATGCATGCATGCATGCACACACGCACACGCACACATGCACACATGTACACACACACACACACACACACACACACACACACACACACACACACACACACACACACACACACACACACACACACACACACACCTTTTCTCTGTCTCAGGCTTTATTCCTCCCCCGTTTTCCAAATCCCTTCCTCTCTCCCTTTCTCTAATCCCTTCCCTTCTACTCTTACTCACACACAAAATTCTACACACATAAAGTCACTCACCCCCACCCCCACCATCCCTTCCACTCACACATATCAAGTGCTCCCCCCCTCCCCCCCCCCCCCCCCCCACATACACATATCCACACACATGACAGGAACCAACACAGCTAAATCAGACTTTGTCGTAAATGTACTAATGTTGTTGATTACGTTGTGTGTTACAGGTGTGTCAGGTGATGTCTCCTCGCAGTCCCATCACCTGTGCCAGGACCTACTTCGTGTCTCATCTCATGAACGCCGTCAATGGTGAGTCGATCTCAGAGTGTGTATGTGTATGCGTGCGTGCGTGCGTGTGTGTGTGTGTGTGTGTGTGTGTGTGTGTGTGTGTGTGTGTGTGTGTGTGTGTCTGTGTGTGTGTGTGTGTCTGTCTGTTTCTATGTGTGTGTCTCTCTTTGACTCACTGTATGCCTCCGTCTGTGTGTATGTGTCTGTCTGTTTCTATGTTTTGTCTCTGTGTGAGTGTCTCTCTATGAGTGTCTCTGTGTATATCTCTGTGAGTGTCTGTGTGTGTCTCTGTGTGCATCTCTGTCTGTGCTTCTGTGTGCATCTCTGTGAGTGTCTCTGTGTGTATCTGTGTCTGTGCTTCTCTGTGCATCTCTGTGAGTGTCTCTGTGTGAGTGTCTCTCTACGAGTGTCTCTGTGTGTATCTGTGTCTGTGCCTCTGTGTGTATCTCTGTGAGTGTCTCTGTGTGAGTGTCTCTGTGTGTATCTGTGTCTGTGCCTCTGTGTGTATCTCTGTGAGTGTCTCTGTGTGTATCTCTGTCTGTGCCTCTGTGTGTATCTCTGTGTGAGTGTCTCTCTACGAGTGTATCTGTGTGCATCTGTGTGCATCTGTGTCTGTGCCTCTGTGTGTCTCTGTGTGAGTGTCTCTGTGTGTATCTCTGTCTGTGCCTCTGTGTATCTCTGTGTGAGTGTCTCTCTCCGAGTGTATCTGTGTCTGTGCCTCTGTGTGACTGTGAGTGTCTCTCTATGAGTGTCTCTGTGTGCATCTGTGTCTGTGCCTCTGTGTGTATCTCTGTGTGAGTGTCTCTCTACGAGTGTCTCTGTGTGCATCTGTCTGTGCCTCTGTGTGTATCTCTGTGTGACTGTGAGTGTCTCTCTACGAGTGTCTCTGTGTGCATCTGTCTGTGCCTCTGTGTGTATCTCTGTGTGACTGTGAGTGTCTCTCTACGAGTGTCTCTGTGTGTATCTGTGTGCATCTGTGTCTGTGCCTCTGTGTGTATTGCTTCTCTGTCTGTGCCTCTGTGACTGTCTCTGTGTGAGTGTCTCTGTGTGAATGTCTCTGTGTCAGGCATGGTAGACCTCCACGAATCGCGGAAAATCTGCGAAACAATTTGAAACAAAATTATTAAAAAATGCATTGAAATGGCATGAAGAGTGAAAATTTCACTCATTTATTGAATTTTCTTCGGCCCCCTGGACCCCCGGCCATTTTCCTTGAAAACCACTTTGCCCCCACTACCATGCCGAGTGTGTGAGTGTGTCCTTGTGTCTGTGTGTGTATCTGTTTTTGTGTCTGTGTGTGTATCTGTGAATGTCTGTCTGTGTGTGAATGTCTCCCTGTGAGTGTCTCTGAGTGTATCTGTGTGCGTCTCTGTATGTGTCTCTTTGTGTGTGTGTCACTGTGTGTCAGAGTGATTGCTACTGAGGCCAGGCATTATGCCTAAGCTTTCTTTTTGCTTACATCCTATATTAGAATGCTTGTGATTTTGCTGTGTGATGTGTGTGTGTGTTTCCTATGTAGTGCATCTGTCTGTATTTGTGCCAATGTGTAGTGTGTGTGTGTG
>CM065683.1:49195441-49215441 GCA_017654935.2 Phymorhynchus buccinoides | reverse complement strand
GTGCAAAATCAAACGATCTAAAATCTAAATAAAAGTTGATTTGTTTTTTTGGGGGTAGAAAATAACCACCGATCAAATTTTAGAGAGATGCGTTTCCTGCTTTGAGACAGATAAAGAGAGAGAATGCATTAGGGAGCGCTTGGTGTTGAGCAATTCCATTAGAATCATCTTGCTTGCTGACGTGGGCACTGTAAAATGGTCCCCCGGGCATCATGTCGCACTAGTAGAGAGCAGGCACCGTCATGGCTGAAAATTGAAAATGGTTGTTGTTTAGAACCCTTTCACCTTATCTAAATATTAGATTGTGTGCGTGCGTGCGTGTGTGCGCGCATGTACTTGTGTGTGTGTTTAACCCTTTCACCGCCAAAGTCGCATTTTAGCATCACAGTGATTTAACCTATGTCACCAAAAGGCATCAAATTGGGGTCTATTAGTTTTGGGAAGTAAGGATATAACTGATTTTATATATGTCACAGGAAAATCCCCAATACTGCAGATGGATTTTGTTCTCTACCCAGATAATTTTAATGGAAATGTTTTGGTTGAAGTATGGCTGGCGATGAAAGGGTTAAGCCGAAAAGCCTCTCAGCTTGTTCCTGTTATTCAGTTTATTATATGGCCCGCAGAACACAGTGTCCAAGGAAATCAAGGAAAGTGCACATTGGGTTGAGGTTGAACACTCTGCTCTGTTCGTGTTTGTGTCTTTCATAGGGTGAGCACACACGATGTGTATTCTTTTCCATGCATTCACAGATGTTAGGTATTGGTCCCTTGGCACATCACCTATTTGGCTCTAAAAGGCCTCGTCATGGTGTTCGGTAGCATTTTCGGCTCCAGTGACCTTGGCATTTGACCTATGATCTTCATTTTTGAATTTTGCCGAGATATTCTTAGTACCTATCCGCATGCAAAATTTGAGTGTCCCATGTCCCTCCGTTCAATCGTCATCGTGCCGAGTGCTCGACAACATTTTTGGCGCCAGGGACCTTGACCTTTGACCTATGAATTTGGCCTTGTTATCTTTAGTACCTATCCGCATGCAAACTTTGAGCGTCCTAGGTCCTTCCATTATCGTGCCAGGTGTTCAGCAGCATGTTTGGCTCCAGTGACCTTGACCTTTGACCTATGACCTTCATTTTCGAGCTTGGCCTAGATATTCTTAGTACCTATCCATATGCACAATTGGAGCGTCCTAGGTCCCTCCGTTCAAACGTTATCGTGTTAACATAGATAGAGAGTCAGATAGGAACAGAATCCATTGAAAACATTACCAGCTTCGCTCTCTTCGTTCGCGGCTGATAATAAACACATATTAAACAGCTTTGCAAATTCTAAGCATTATAATTCTGTTAAAAAGATAGATACTGGTTTAGAATTAGTTTGGATATTCTGAAAAGAAAAAGGAAAGGAAATACTCGTGTTAGTAACAAGAACAGGGTCCCAATGATAAGATATCGAACAATATTTTTTGTTTTTGTTTTGATAGATTGGCTTTAGATTCTGTTTCAGTTTTGGCATCATTATGTTATACAACAGGTTATAAAATTGTTTTAAAGTTATTATTAAGAAGTGGTCTTGGTTTGCAAAGTTTTCTGTTAGTCAGAGAGAAAGGTGGTAAACTGAAACAAGCATGATATGGGGCCTAAAATAATGTGTTTACACTAAGCAATTAGTCATCAACGTTACAATTCCACTATAACTTGCGCTATTGCATGCGAAATAGTAAGCTTTACTCTTGGAATAATATACAAATTAAATAGAATACTTTTGTGTGTGTATTTCACCACACTCGACGGAGTAGTTTGACAAAGTTTTTCTGTAAAAAAAGATTAACGTTATACAAACAGCGATTGGCAGAAATTGTTAAATGCCCATCAGACTTTTACGAAATTGGTATATTGATTATGCAGGGTGCAGGCTGCCAGACGGAATCATTATTCTGTGTCACTCTTGGTGTCTCTTCATCGGGCAAGCACAATCTTGTTACGCGAAGGCTTGAAACGACAGTGATTGCAAATAAAATGAAAAATTGTGTTTTACGTCCTCTCGGTCTGGAACAGACACATATGGGACATTTGTAGATACAAAGATGGTGGGAACAATACTGGAGGCAATGCCCGGAGGCAGTGCAACACAGTAAAGTTCCGATTTTTAGCAATACAGATAGGTGTAGCAGTAACCACGCCTCGGTTAACCTCATCGGCTATGGTACCGCCACCATAATTAGTATAATATAAATTGCAAATAGACGGGAGATGGATGCTTTATGTATGTCATAACATTGAATGTGTTGTTTTGCATGTGTGTGTGTGTGTTGGATTGAATGTGTGTCTTTTTGCTTAAGGGCAACATTTTCGATGTCATACATTAATATGATGATCATCTTATGTCTAATGTTTGTCGCGTTAAGTCGTCCAGTTTGCCAAACAAATAGAAAGCACTCGGGTGATTTCTTTTGAAAGAGTTTAGCAATCAATTACACAGTGATCCTCTTTTCTTTTAATGCAGAAAGCCGTGGCAAAAAAAGTTAATTAACAAAGCCATCATTCTTTAGCGGCTCAAGACAACGTATTATTGCCATGTCCTTTCTCTCGGTCTTGAGCCATAGAAGACCCTCCTTCCTTCCAATCAACTCGGTCACCCCCGTCTTTCCTTTAGGATCAATAAACCGTTCGTGATGGCGCACTCTGTGTCAAAGTCTATGGCGGCTAGATTGGCCATCGGAGCCCCTGGGTCATGCAAGGGGGGGAGGGAAAAGCTGGGGCCACCAGAAAATGAAGACATTCCTTTCAACCCGTGCCACTGGCATCACCGGTCGCTTCCTCCTCCTGTCAATGGCCGACCTTTTCGTCTTCTTATCTCCCGGTGCCAGACCGGCCTCTATTTTGGGACCACCGTCTGTTCAAGCCACGGTGGAGAGGGTCGGGAGAAAGGCGGAGGGAGTCAGGGTGAGGTGGGTTGTTAGCTGGTGGTTATCGGGGCCTGCTACTACTACCACGCCTCGGGACTTTTCTGGCTCTCTGTCAGAGACCCCCTAGTCTTCCGGGGAAACATGTAAGCCTTCAATGTAATTAGGGAAATCGTATCAGTAATGCTGATGGCTTAGAGCTTCTCTCTCTCTCTCTCTCTCTCTCTCTCTCTCTCTCTCTCTCTCTCTCTCTCTCTCTCTCTCTCTCTCTCTCTCTCTCTCTCTCTCTCTCTCTCTCTCTCTCTCTCTCTCTCTCTCTCTCTCTCTCTCTCTCTCTCTCTCTCTCTCTCTCTCTCTCTCTCTCTCTCTCTCTCTCTCTCTCTCTCTCTCTCTCTCTCTCTCTCTCTCTCTCTCTCTCTCTCTCTCTCTCTCTCTCTCTCTCTCTCTCTCTCTCTCTCTCTCTCTCTCTCTCTCTCTCTCTCTCTCTCTCTCTCTCTCTCTCTCTCTCTCTCTCTCTCTCTCTCTCTCTCTCTCTCTCTCTCTCTCTCTCTCTCTCTCTCTCTCTCTCTCTCTCTCTCTCTCTCTCTCTCTCTCTCTCTCTCTCTCTCTCTCTCTCTCTCTCTCTCTCTCTCTCTCTCTCTCTCTCTCTCTCTCTCTCTCTTTATTTTGTATGCTTGTACTCGCCCATCGAAATGGGCCCGTGGCTTAATCGATTAAACGACTCAGACTCTCTCTCTCTCTCTCTCTCTCTCTCTCTCTCTCTCTCTCTCTCTCTCTCTCTCTCTCTCTCTCTCTCTCTCTCTCTCTCTCTCAAAATTATTTTGTATGTACTCGCCCATCGAAATGGGTCCGTGGCTTAATCTATTAAACAATTCAGACTGTCTCTCTCTCTCCCTCTCCTCCCCCCCCCCATGTATCTCTTTCTCTCTGTCTGTGTCTTGTATTTTTTTTTAATATGAAGACCTTTCTCCCTAAGACCACAGTTAATGAACAAAGTCATCTCAGACTCTGGCTAATGGGTCTGCAGATAATGTTGCTTCATCTCATGCTAAGTTTACTCACTGATGTGGACGGAAAGAGAGATAGAGAGAGAGAGAGAGAGAGAGAGAGAGAGAGAGAGAGAGAGAGAGAGAGAGAGAGAGAGAGAGAGAGAGAGAGAGAGACAGACGGACGGACAGACTCTCGTTTGCTGCGTTTGGTAAAATTATAAACATGTATATTCTAAGGAAAGCTTTCCCTAATTAAAACCGAAAATATACAAACCATCTTGTTACAGACCACCTCCCCTCCATTTCGTTGCTACAAAGAATTATATATTAACAAATCGGTTTAACAATTACTGTTGATAATCACTTTTAAAAACGTTTGCTTCGACCTACATTGATCATGCAAACCAGTGTATTTACGTATGGAGTGGTTGGCAGGCTGGTTGGTATTATTTGGTATAATATTTTTTTTTTGTATTTGGAGAGAAAAAGATGATTAATTTTGGTGCCCGATTTTAATGTATTGCGGTACACGAGCAAAGTCCAAGCCCCAGATAAGTTCCAATAAGCGACTGCCTCGTAAAGGTGTGTGTACTTCGTGCGCTTAAAAAAAAGGCTCTTCTGGCTGAGTTTAGAATTTGCACTGCGTCAGTGGTTTTTGGCTCACTCGTGTTAACGGAGTTTTGATAGTTGTTCGGTTGTGTGTGTGTCACTGTGTGTGTGCGTGTGCGTGTGCGTGTGCGTGCGTGTGCGTGTGCGTGTGTGTTGCGTCCGTGGTCCAATCTCCAAACTTTAACGTTGGCATTTTCTCGGGAAATAGAAGACATACATTGTTCAAACTTTGCACACATATAGATGTCTATGCAAGCTTTCATACAATAATGATTTGAATAATTAAATACTTAAAAAAACCACCACTGTAAGCAGATAACAAACATAACATTTTAGATTAGTGGGTTAGAGAGTATTCAACAGGCAACATGAGTTAAGAAACTCATCAACACTAAAAGCCTCGATAGCTCATTGATAGAGTGTCTGTCTGTCATGCCAATGGTTCCGGATCCGATTCTCAGCACGTGCACTTTTTTTTTAATTCATTTTATTTTTTTTTTTAGTTGTATCCATTAACGATAGTTTCATTTGTACTTTATAATTTTATTGGCAATCTTGTACTTTAGACACCCCCCTCAATCTTTGTTGTTGTCCCACATGTTCCTGTTCGAGTGAGCCTTGAAGGCTTTGCCTCTTGTTAGTACTTAGTGCACTACGTTGTTCACCATCAAAGAACAATTGAGAAGTCGGCGGCACCAGGCCTCATCTTCGTACAAGACAATTCGGCTGGAATATTGCTTTATTTGAAGAAGGTACAGCAAAACAAACTGCTTTCCTGCTGGATTACAACATTTCATTTTGTTTGACCCTTCTAGCAACAAAAAAGAAGAAAAAGAAGAAGCTGAACGTCATGTGCGGTGTTCATGAGTACGTCTTAAACAGCTAACACGGGCAGTAACATGTCAATAGGAATTGTTCGGAAACAATTAAGGGGACTAATTCCATGGTGTGGGGGACGGAGTGATCTTGCCTAATTCAATCGGTCAAACAGGGGAAGCTACTCTACCATCAGGTAGACCCCCAGCTCTCGCCTCGTGTGTTTGAGTAGACTTACATCGCTTAGAACACCGTGCGGGGTTCTAAATTTGATGTCATTTATTAGTTTTACGTCACATTTTGCAAGATGTATCGGTTTGCGGATACTGGCCGACCCTCATTTTTCTAAATAAAAAAAAAGTTTGCAAGTCGCTGACTCGCATCCTGCGGTTTCAAGCTTCGACGTCATGCCGCCATGGTTGCTATGGTTTTGACCGAGTAAGTCGAGGTAATTAACTCTAATTTTCACGAAGTGCTCTCCCCTAGTGTACATACACAGCCAATCGTACTGGCAGTTTCTTGTAGTTCTAGTTTATATGTTATTACCCGTGTTAACTGTTTAAGGCGCACTCATGATTACCGTACCAGGGTATATGATATCGTTACGCCACGCCACACTGCAGTGGTAATTCAAGAGATATCTTGATAGGAAAGGAGTCTTTAGCGCACGCACGCACGCACGCACACACACACACAACACACCACAGCACAACACACATACGCACACGCACGCACGCACGCACACACGCACACGCACGCACACACGCACACGCACACGCACGCACACGCACACACACACACACACACACACACACGCACGCACGCACGCACACACACAGAGAGGGAGAGAGAGAGAGAGAGAGAGAGAGAGAGAGAGAGAGAGAGAGAGAGAGAGAGAGAGAGAGAGAGAGAGAGTACATGACATAAAGACATGTTGCTATGCGAACTGGCTTACATGGTATACATGCTTAGTCATGTCTGGTTAAATTAACTTTTGATTTTCTGCGCGCATCGCCTCCCTCTTTTACTTTATCATGTAGGACAGGGTGTTTTTATCATCAGTACCCGCTTTTTGGCTCACTCGTGTTAACGGAGTTATGATAGTTGTTCGGTTGTGTGTCTGTGTGTGTGTGTGTGTGCGTGTGCGTGTGTGTGTGTTTGTGTGCGTGTGCGTGCGTGTGCGTGTGTGTTGCGTCCGTATAGTATGATAGTTGTTCGGTTGTGTGTATGTGTGTGTGTATTCAGTCCGTGGTCTAATCTCCAAACTTTAACGTTGGCATTTTCTCAGGAAATAGAATGCATACATTGTTCAAACTTTGCACACATATATGTTTATGCAAGCTTTCAAACAATAATGATTTGAATAATTAAATACTTAAAACAACACTGTAAACAGATAGCAAACCGATAACATTTTTGATTAGTGGGTTAGAGAGTATTCAACAGGCAACATGAGTTAAGAAACTCATCAACACTGAAAGCCTCGATAGCTCATTGGTAGAGTGTCTGTCTGTCATGCCAATGGTTCCGGGTCCGATTCTCGGCACGAGCCCTTTTTTATAATTTGTTTTTTATATAGTTGTATCCATTAACGATTGTTTCATTTGTACTTTAAAATGTTATTGGCAATCTTGTACTTTAGACACCCCCCTCAATCTTTGTTTGTTGTTGTCGCACATGTTCCTGCTCGAGTGAGCCTTGAAGGCTTTGCCTCTTGCGTTTTAGTTTCTTTGCTTAGTTTCCTTGCCTCCCCCTTTGCTTCCATTTTTACCCCCTGTTTATTTTTTATTTTTCCACCTCTTCTGCCTTTCTCCGTTTTGTCCATTCTTTTCTGTTCATTTTACTTCTGTCCGAGTGGATTAGTGTCACGGACCTTCCCTTTTTCTCAGTGTTTTGTTGTTCTTTTCGGGCTTTTTTCCTTTTGATTTGGCTTCTCATCTTTTTGTGTGTCTTGTTTTTGTTTTTATTTTTAGTCCGTCACCAAGACGGACTAGTGCGATGGGCTGGTTTGTATTTTTTTTTCTTTTGTTTGTTTTTTTTTTTTTTTCTGTCTGTCCCAAGGATATCTCCCGAACCGCTTGACCGAATCGCGTCAAATTGTGTGTGAAGGTGTGCCTCCTTAATAGGAAGAGATCGGCGCAAACCATTTTGCCGTCGTGACCTTGACCTTGACGTACGACCTTGAAAACCGAAAATCTATTTTTAGCCATATCTCGGGCACCGATCAACATAGGATGTTGAAACTTGGTATGAAGGTGGTTTGGCTTATGCCCGTTCTGATGATGGCATACCGATCAAGGTCAAGGTCAAGGTCAAAAAGATCGCTGGAGCCTGAAAATCGGAGGGTCATTTTTTTCTCCTTCTGTCTGTCCCAAGGATATCTTTCGAACGGGTTGACAGAATCACGTCAAATTGTGTGTGCTGGTGTGTCACCATGAGAGGAAGGCATCCGCGCAAACCATATTGCCGTCGTGACCTTGACCTTGGCGTACGACCTTGAAAACCGAAAATCTTTCAGGGGCCATAACTCCCACACCGTTAGTGTTAGAGTCTTCAAATTTGGCATGAAGGTACTTTGGCTTATGCCCGTTCTGATGGTGGCATACCGATCAAGGTCAAGGTCACGGTCCGGGCGATCCGTAGGCCTTGAAAGTGGTAGGGGTCTACACATTGGGTTTTAAGCCATATTTTCCACATTGGTACTTGACAGAAGCGCTTCAGATTGTGTGTGGTACTGTATACCCTAGAGAAGAAAACATCCGAGCATAAATTATCACCATGCTGACCTTGACCTTGAAGTGTGACCTTGAAAACCGAAATTTCCTTCTTTGCGCTATATGTTTCTTCTTCAAGCTGTATCTCGTGAACTAGAAGACAGAATCCCTTCCAATTTTGTGTCAGGATGTGACACTCTACGGGGTGTCGCAAGTGCGTGGCATTGCTGGTGACGGACATGTCTGCCGCTCGGCGACGCCCTTGTCTAAAACTGCATTGGAAGATTAAAGGAGAGAGAGAGAGAGAGAGAGAGAGAGAGAGAGAGAGAGAGAGAGAGAGAGAGAGAGAGAGAGAGAGAGAGAGAGAGAGAGAGAGAGAGAGAGAGAAAAGAAGAAGAAGAAGAAGAACAATCGAAGAAGAAGAAAAATCTGTACTGGAATCTTCTTACGTTGCTTTCGAAATGGATTGCTACAAATCGATATCTTTATGGCTTTGTGCGCATGCGCGCACGTGCTTTGTGTGCAAAAACTGGTTGTGTATCTTTGTTGCTGCAGCTTTCTTGTCTTTTTCACTGCCATTTTGATCTGCTGCATGAGACTGACCAACTCTATTCTGCCAGTCAGTCTGTTTGTCTCTATCTCCTTCTGTATATTGCATGAGCTCGTGTGTGTGTGTGTGTGTGTGTGTGTGTGTGTGTGTGTGTGTGTGTGTGTGTGTGTGTGTGTGTGTGTGTGTGTCTTCTTTCTTCTTCGCCTTAGGCAGCCAACTTCATCACGCTGAAGATTCTGCTGCACTTTAGGGGGTAGTACGAAAAAGAAACAAAACAAGTTCAGCAAAGATAGGGTAGATAGTGAGATAGGATGAAATATTATTGGGAAAAGATAGAGCCAAAATAGTCAGGAATTTAGTATTATGATACTCCGTTGTGTACTCCGTGTGTGTGTGTGTGTGTGTGTGTGTGTGTGTGTGTGTGTGTGTGTGTGTGTGTGTGTGTGTGTGTGTGTGTGTGTGTGTGTGTGTGTGTGTGTGTGCGTGTGTGCGCGTGTGTGTATGTGGTGTGCGTATGTGCGTGCGCGCGCGCGTGTGTGTCGTTACTGTTCCTTGCTTCTTAACCTAATGTTACCGCTAGTTGTTATTTTTGGGTATGTTCGTGTACGTGTGTCTCTGTACCCATGTCTATCCTAGTGTGCCTCTGTACCCATGTCTATCCTAGTGTGCCTCTGTACCCATGTCTATCCTAGTGTGCCTCTGTACCCATGTCTATCCTAGTGTGTCTCTGTGTGTGCCTGTATGTTTTTGTTTTGTTTTTGTTTTTAGTGTGGGTGGTCATTGATTCTAGAGACCTATCTTTTTTATATTTGATTATTTTATCCTGTAATGCCCACTCTCTTTATTCAAAGCAAAAACCAATTGATTATACTGTAATGCCCACTCTCTTTATTCAAAGCAAAAAACAATTGATTATACTGTAATGCCCACTCTCTCTTTATTCAAAGCAAAAAAACAATTGATTATACTGTAATGCCCACTCTCTCTTTATTCAAAGCAAAAACCAATTGATTATACTGTAATGCCCACTCTCTGTTTATTCAAAACAACCCCCTCAAAAAACCCAGAAACAGAACTCACATACATAACACTTTGAATCGAAGCTGATCAAAAACATACTGTGTAATAACTAATCATCTACCACAGAAACAGAACTCGCATACATAACATTCCTAATCAGAGCTGATCAAAGACATACTGTATAATAACTAAGTCGTGTGTGCCTGTATGTGATTGCGTGCATGTGTGTGTGCGTGTGTGTCTGCATGCGTGCCTGTCTGTCTTAAATGTCTGTGTGTGTCACTCTGTGTGTGTGTGGACGTTGTTGTGGGTGTGTTTGCGTGCGCTTCATCTGCATATACTCAAGTAAACCTATGTACATCGGAATTTCGTATTGCCTATGCGCGTGCGTGTATGTGTGCGCATGCGAGCGAGTGTGCACGCGGATATATTTATTGTTGGGTGATTTGAAATTTGAGTATAATTACAGCATTATCTAGAGCATTTGAAACTGAAAGGGAAAAACGTATGGGGTGTGTTCCAAATGTCAGCAATTGCCGGTGTACGGAAGATGGACAGTACTGGAGGAAGAAGACCTGTCTGTCACCTTGGCTAGCGTGAAACCTTTTCAGTACGTCCATCTTGACCTGCTGCCCATCTGCAAGACCTGAGAGTGTTTCTCGGTGTGGTGGTGTGGTTGATCGACTAATGTGGTTGATTGACTAATGTGGTTGATTGACTAATGTGGTTGATTGACTAATGTGGTTGATTGTCTAAATATTTGTGTAGAGGGGAAGTATTGGTTTTTGCTCCTTTTGTTGCCTGTTTTTGTGTGCCCCTTTTGCTATGTTTGCTGTTTGCTGTTTTTGTGTGTGTCTGTGTTGATAAAGGCCCGTTCGCCGAAATAAATAACCAGTAGTTTTGTTTTGTCTCTTGTGAATAAATTAATGTCAGTTTGCACTGTCTTGTGTAGTTGTTTGTTTTTCTGGTAAATGTTCGTAGGTCTTTCATTACTTTCTACAGATGGTTTGGATAAACGATGTGATTTGACACGTCATTGCTCGCATTTTGTTTATGATAAATTATGCCATGGAAATGTTCTGAAACACGGCCTTGGCTATTATATTGGAGGAAAAGAGGTTGGTCAGGGTGGAATTCGACGACAGGGGGTGGAGGTGGTTTAAGTGGAGGTGGGTTAAGTATGGGGTGGTTGGTTTTGATAATATTGACGTCAGAGACCCGAGACGAACGTGGTAATATTTAATGTGGTGACAGCAGGGCCTTAGTTGTCGACGGGGCTATAATTTTTTAATCTTAATCTTATAACGTATAACATAAATTTAATGCGATGGCTAAGCTATCATGCAATGTGGCAAGTTTTTTTTTTAACACGATGCACAACCTCTCAGTTATGCTATTATGGCTTATATTTAAATCAAAACTGGGCTGAAGGTGGGAAGATCACACTACTCTGCTCTTCACAGCCTCTTCTCTTCTCTTCCACTCGTTTGTTTTCCGGTTTGATGAAACCGTTTTTCTTTGTTGATAAATGTCTGTGTCCTACTCTTATTTAACACCATGCTGAAAAATTAAAAGTGAAAACAAAAAAAAAGCTCCTTACTCTTTCTATTCCAGCTAATGCATTGCGGAAATAATCACCTTTCCTGACAAGGAACTGCATCAGAGGCGGGGTTGTGGCATGTGGGGTGTTGGTCCTGGGGGTAGTGGCTGGGCCTTCGATAAGAAGGACCAAAGATGCTTACGCGTAAGCTATGTGTATTTGGGTTTCAAGGTTTCAAGGTTTATTTCCGAAAGCCCCTTGGGGGTACATGGAATAAAAAATAAAAATTGGAAGAAAATGAACGGAAAAGAAACAAAATTCAAAAGAAAAAGAAACAAGAAAAAAAAAGACAAAGACAAATTACACAGAAAGGGCCCGGCATAAGCAGCTGTCTTGCTATGCCAGGCAATGCAGCGAATCACACCACATTACATATAAATGAAACAACAAGAATGTTGCACATCCTACAACAACATCACCAGTCACACAAACTACAATACACTACATTTCACAATACATCTCTATCGCACACATTAGCCATGTAGTAGAAATTTTACACAGCATGTCACAACAGCAATAAACCTTAATCAAAACGCAGCATAATATGAGGACGTTGTACAAGGAAAGGAAAGGACGCTGTAGGCATTGTTTCCCAAGAAACCGTGCTGTGTGCGCACCGCTGTTTCTGTCTGTTCAAAGGGTCGCGAAGCATGAACGTACCTGATCATTGCAATTCTGAGGTTTCGTCAATAAGCATACGTTTGTCGTAGAGGGGCCCGTGGTCGAGTGGTTAGAGCGCTCGGCTGCGGTGCGGAAGGTCGCGGGTTCGAGTGCAGCTTGAAATCTGGCCTGAAACCCTCTCTTAAATGGGTACCTAATTCGTCCAGGGAAGGTTGAACGGCGGTGGAAGGAGGCTCCGCCTTCCATAATGCCGTGCTCATGACAATGTGAACCTCTAACAGGTCACTGCTCCTACGGCTATGGGACACCTTTACCTTTTTTTTTAATACCTTTGTCATGATGAGGAAAATGTTTATTAAGAAACCTCTCTCTTTGTCTCTCTGTCTGCTTGTTTGTCTGTTGTGTTGTATCTGCCCGTTTGTCTGCTTCTGCTCCTCTGCCCCCCACCCCCTTCTCGCTCTTCAAATTCTTGTTCCCGAGTCGCTATTTTGTGTGTGTGTGTTCAGGTTTTTTGTTTGACTGTTTGCCCCTGTCTCTGTTCCTATATCATTGTCTCTGTCTGTCTGTCTGTCAGAGAAAGCCAGTAAAACGGAATGAATGAAGCGGAAGAGCGTAGCGCAGAATAGCAGTAGTAGTAGACCTAGTGTAAGAAAATGGTGGACTGGCCTGAAAATAGAAAGTTGCATCATTATCTCCAATGACACAGTTAGTGGCGTCCTCTTTCCATTCTCTCTTTATTTCCGACACGAAACACTAATGGCCCTTGTTTTACCTTTCTTCTTCTATTTCCTCTCCTCTCTTAATCTTCTGACTTCAAACACTAACGACTAGAGGATAAGGTAAGGGAGGAGAGGCTGAAGTTGTAGGGTATATCGGTGCAGTGTTCTGTGTGTGTGTGTGTGTGTGTGTGTGTGTGTGTGTGTGTGTGTGTGTGTGTGTGTGTGTGTGTGTGTGTGTGTGTGTGTGGCGTGCGTGTGTGTAGCGTGCGTGTGTTAGTGAGAGCTCGAGAGAGAGAGCTCGAGAGAGAGAGAGCTCGAGAGAGAGAGAGAGAGAGAGAGAGAGAGAGAGAGAGAGAGAGAGAGAGAGAGAGAGAGAGAGAGAGAGAGAGAGAGAGAGAGAGAGAGAGAGTACTCATTAATCCCGTGTGCGCTTTTTTATATTTCTTTTGCCTGCTTGCTCCTTCTTTACTTAGCTGCCTGTCTGCCTATCTAAAAATGGTTAACTTTTAATTTAAATATCTACAGCATCTTCTCTCGACATTCAAAGTCTAAAAAAACAACCCCACCTATCCTCGATGTTTCCTGCTAATGGAATTTCAGAAATAATCATGTTAAACAAAGATTCAGGATCGAGGAGAGCATAAATGAAAGGATGGGATGTGGTCCAAAAATGATGATAATGAAGGCAAATCAAGATAGAAGATGATACAACTAGATCGTTAAGACGCTAGACCACCAACCGCGAGGAACACTTTCTGCTCCAGTGATCTTGACCTTTGACCAACGACCTTCATGTTCGAACTTGGCCTAGATATCCTAACTACCCACGCGCATGCAACGTTTGAGGGTCCTAGGCCTCGCCGTGCGAACACTATTGTCGTAACAAACGTACACACCCGAGTCAACCAGGAACAAACAGATAAAGATAAACGCCACTGAAAACATTACTAGCTTCGCTTTGCCGTTGGTAACAAGCACATAAGAAACTGGGGTCATTACCTGTCAACACAGTTTTTGTTTAATGTGGCCACTGAGCCTTGTTTGAAGTGGTCTGCCTGGAACTGTTGTTTGTTTCATCCCCTCGACATACATGAGAGAAATAGTTTGTTGTTGCTACAGCGCATCAGGGCAGTCGTAAATAGTCTTTAAAAAAGAGAGCTTATAACACTGGTGAGAGAGAGAGAGAGAGAGAGAGAGAGAGAGAGAGAGAGAGAGAGAGAGAGAGAGAGAGAGAGAGAGAGAGAGAGAGAGAGAGAGAGAGAGAGAATGGGGGGACTTGTTTTTTGAACTTTGTAAGTTCATAATATAGTGATGTCACCACGATCACCACGAGTATGTAAACGTGGGTGTAGTAGAATGTGTGTGACTCGGTTGTTATTTTGAACACCTCTTCTTTCCTGTTAATCTTTACCTTTCTGTCGAGTTTCCCCTTGCCCCCGTTTCCCTTTATGTCTTCTGGTTCTGCATCCGTATGCTGTAATTGCCTCTGTGTCTTCCTACTCCCGTCGTTGCCCAGGCACTTAGGTCTAGCAGCCCAGCTTCTGAAGCTATCATTCTGATGCCGCAACGACTTTGTGATGCAAATAGACAAAATATCACAGCACAGAGGAGGACAAGTTCAGACATTGCCTTATTTTGGGCTTAACCTCGTCCTCGTTTAACTCTTTGGTTTCTGTATTTAGAGAAGTTTCAACTACTGTTCAATCCTGAGAACCTCTTTAGCTGCTGAGAAAGTTTATCCCGTTGATTCCTACAGTGATGTTTATTTTTAGGTCTCTGTTAACCTTGCCTAATTACAGTAACAACATCAAATGTTTTCAAGCTTGTCCAAGTCTGTACTATGTTACACAATTTTAAAGGCGGGGTCGTTTACTATCAACGGATTAACATCATCGTTATTTTGATCTGTTCAATCGTTGACATTTCTAACTTTAGCCACAGAGAGGGTTTTGACCATCTTAAATGTCCATCAACTCCCCACCTTTTTTCTGTCAGGGCAAAGTGTGACACGGAAAACTGAAAGATATTGCACCGTTATGAAGAAAAAAACAAAAACAAAATATAAGCTGCCACATAGACAGAAAATACAGCAACGCTTATTGAATTTATTTCAGAGCTAAAGATTGTTATTTTATAAATGTATCTTAGCATGAAAATGATGAAACAAAGAACTGTGCCTCCTTTTGCACAAACAGCTTGAAAATTGTGCAACATAGTACAGACTTGGACAAGCTTGAAAACATTTTGATGTTGTTACTGTCATTACGCAAGGTTATCAGAGACCTAAAATAAACATCACTGTCCGGCTGCCATTTATTGTTCACGAGTTTTGGACAGAAATGGGTCACCACATAGGCCTAGTGTGTGTTCAGTTTTAAACGTGTAATTCTTATTTTTAGTCCCCGATTCGGCTCGGGGAGCTATTGTTTCTGTCTGATCCGTCCGTGCCTCCGGCGTGCCTCCGGCGTGCCTCCGGCGTGCCTCCGGCGTGCCGTCCGTCCGGCTATTCGTCCGTTTTTCTTAAAAACTATTCAGTCTATCGTCATCAAATTTGGTATACTAGTTTGCCAAGATGCAAGCTATCCACTGATGTATTTAGTTTTACATTAAGGTCAAGGTCGCGTCAGTTACGGGGCTCAAACCCCAAAACACATACTCGCTAATATCTCGCGAAGTTTCGCATGTATTTCATTTCTTGATGAATGGTCTATAACACAGTTGTCATGAATTTTTCTGTGCGCTCGTGTGCGCATGATCGCGCGCGCTCAAATCACGGATCCGAACCCCAAGGCTATATATAAAAAACTACTCAGTTACGTGCTGTTTTTATGCGTTTTTATGTAGTTACGTGCTGTTTTGATGCGTTTTTATGTATGTTTACAGCCGACACATTCCGATTTCGGAGTAGCTCGGCGATGCTGCGAGGGGACTTTGCAGCCGCTCGGCGTTGCACTTGTTACGTTTTCTTTCATCCAGATTGGAATATTGCTGTCATTTTTCTGTTTTGTCTTTATTTTCTTACTTTAAGAGTTTGAAGAGGTTCCTTCTGTATCTCATTCTCTTCCTCTCTTAATATCTCTCACACGTGCATAATTATGTATTCACTCACAGGATTGTTTTTGTATGCAGAGAAATGAAGCGACGTGAGGGTGGATAGATAGCTTCGGCGCATCAGTTCTGTACGTCATCTTCTGTCTGAAGAAGCCACCAAAACCCTCATTTCTGCCTTTGTTCTTTCAAGACTTGATTACTGTAATTCTCTCCTTGCTGGCTACCCACAAAATCTCCTGACTAAATTGCAGAAAGTCCAAAATAATGCTGCTCGCCTCGTCCTGAAATGCCCGAGGACCTCTCATGTTTCTCCTTTGCTTCAGTCTCTCCACTGGCTCCCTGTTGAAAAGCGCATTGAGTATAAACTCTCTCTATTATGTTACAAGTCGCTGAATGGTTTGGCCCCATCATATCTCTCTGATCTTCTATCGATTTATACTCCCACTAGACTGCTTCGCTCCTCCTCTGACACTCACGTTCTGCAGATCCCTCGTTTCCGTGCCAGAACTCTTGGCGAACGTTCTTTTTCTTTCCAAGCTCACTCCTCCTGGAACGGCCTCCCTTCTGTACTCCGAACCTCAAACAGCCTATCTTCTTTCAAGTCCTCCCTCAAAACAACTCTCTTCAAAACATAATCTTTCTCCTCCTCCTCCTGCAAAGGTTATCCATTGAGTCATGTGCGTGCGCGCGCGCGTGTATGTGTGTTTTGTTGGTGTCTGTCTGTGTGTGTGTGTGTGTGTGTGTGTGTGTGTGTGTGTGTGTGTGTGTGTGTGTGTGACCTCAAGTTCGTGTGAGTGTTTTGTGTGTTGTCTAGCTTTTCATTTTGTTAGTATTGTTTTTATTATGATTGTAAGCGCTTAGGGCTTTTGTTAAGATTAAGTGCCCTAAATATTCATTATTATTATTATTATACGGGCATACTTATCAGTTTTTTGTGGTAAAGTATGAAGGGCGCAAGCGCGCATGCACGCACGCACGCACGCTCATACACACTCACGCGCACATGCACACACGCATTCGCGCGTGCACACACACATTATTCACACATGCATGCACGTGACGTTACGTATTCATACTTGCATACGCGAATGTACGCTCACACACAAACTTACACACACCCGCACACAAGAGGGACGAGGAATCTAGTCTGGCAGAAGGGAGGGAATAGAAAGAGAAAGCGACGGAGAGGATTGAACTCGGATAATTGATCTCAATGCCGAAGTGAATGTGAGCAGCCCTAGTTTTACGACAGCCATCCAGCGGTCCTTGCTGTTGTCGTAAACTGTCCTAGCTAACCGCTGTTTGGCGAAGTTCCGGGAGTTTCATTGACCTTACTTGTCGGATGCTTGTCGGCGCAAGAGCGTTTCCTTCCCTTACATGTCTGTCTGTCTGTCTGCCTCTAGTCTGTCTGTAGCCCTGGAAGTCCGTGGTGTGTTATTTAGGAGCAGGCACACACGGGATATTCCATTTCTTCCACCTGTTTATAAACTGTTCTTTCAATCTTGCGTTCATTTCTTATTTTGCCAGTTTTTCTGTTTTTCCCCCCCCCCCCCCCCTGTCTTTCATTCGTCATGGCGCCTGTTTCTCTTTCTCTTTTTGTGTGTTTTCCCCACATCTTGTCCCATCTTTACCATTGCCACCCCCCCCCCCCCCCTTTTTTTTTTCTGGCCTTATATATTTATCTGTGATGTACTCCATGTTTCTTTTTTATGTACACTAGCGAACAAAAGTTAATGCCCAGAAAGACAATCATCTCCGAAAACTCACGAACTCCAATTCAGTTTTGTTATGAGCTGGGTGCGTTTACGAACTCAAACAAATTCAGTTTTGTTATGAGCTGGGTGCGTTTTATTGAGTTTTCCGAGATGATTGTCTTTCCGGGCCTTAACGTTTGGTCGCTAATTGATTCTGAGTGTGACTTTTCAAGAGGAGGGGGAAGTTGTTGAAAGGGGCATTTTGTTGACTGAACTCGTTCTGATTAATGATTTTTTGGAATGAACTTAATGTTAAAAGAATAAATTCAGTTTTGTTATGAGCTGGGTGCGTTTGATTGAGTTCGTGAGTTTTCGGAGATGATTGTCTTTCTGGGCCTTAACTTTTGGTCGCTAGTGTATTTTGTCTGTGTTCCTGCTTTTCTTTTCTTTTTTGAATTAAGTATAATTAATGTATCTTTTCCTGTTGTCTTCTTTATGCTTAACACCCCCCCCCCCCCCCCCCCCCCCCCACACACACACACCTTTTTCTCTCTGCTTGTATTTACTATTTTCATTTTTTGTATTGATTTCTTATTGCGTGCTTTCTCTCATTACCTCTGTTTCTCTGTTTCATTTCTGATGTTCTTTTCCTTCTTTTTTCTCCCCCCCCCCCCCCCCCCCTCCACCTTTTTACCGGCTTACTCATTTTCCCTTTCTTCCATCGCCACATAACGTGCAATATAATTGATTTTTGTGTGTGTAGGTGTGTGTGCGCGCGCGCGTGTGTGTGATGGCATGTATGCGCGCGCACCTGTGTGTGAGGGGGTGCGCACGCGTTGGTCTGTGTGTGCGTGTGCGCGTGTGCGTTTTTGTGAGGGTGTGTATGAGTGCATACGTACGTTTTTGTTTGTGTGTGTGCAAAGGTATTCATAAAATTATGCGCTTGCGTGTGTTCTTGCGTATTGCATGCCTGCACACTTGCCATTTTTTGTGTGTTTGTAGTGACAGGAATGATGGGACTAAACCGCCTGGGTATAGATAGAGTGTTGCGAAACTCTCCCCTTTCAAGGAAATTTGAAAGGGAAAAACGAGGATGAGGCCTGTGTGGGTAAAAGAGGGATGGGGTGTATTATTGTAGTGAAAGGGTGGAGATGTGTGTGTGGTGGGGGGGGGGGAGTGGGTTGGGGGGGGGGGGGGAGAGGGAAGGAGGGGTGGAAAGAAGACAGATCAGCAACCTAATGTCCCCGAGCTTCAGCTTCCCATGACGTCATGGAGAGAGAGAGAGAGAGAGAGAGAGAGAGAGAGAGAGAGAGAGAGAGAGAGAGAGAGAGAGAGAGAGAGAGAGAGAGAGAGAGAGAGGGGGGGGGGAGAGGAGAGAGAGACGAGAGAGAGAGAGAGAGAGAGAGAGAGAGAGAGAGAGAGAGAGAGAGAGAGAGAGAGAGAGAGAGAGAGAGAGAGAGAGAGAGAGAGAGAGAGAGAGAGCAAGCATTGTATCCGCTGACATTCCGCATTCATGATCATGGTAGACGTTTTGAGGATTTTGTTTGTGTGTTGATGCTCTGTTGTACACTCATGGTCGTTTGATGAGTTTCAAATTAAGTAGAGGTGGTCGAGGACTGACATTAGTCAATAGACTTTGACATTTGCACACACAGACAAACAATACACACAGACACAGACGCACAAACATTTGACACAGACTCCTACGGGCGCGTATTAAAAATCTATGCATATTGCAAAATTGTACTCTACCTCTACTAGTAATATTACTCCCTTTACGTCCAGCTGCTGCTGTTGATTTTCTGCTTCTGTTGGTATGTATACTGGGCGCAATTAATGTTACCTTTCTGACTGTTGCTGATACTGCTAGCAGATATTGATGTTGAGGAGGAGGAGGAGGACGACAACGACGACGATGACGATGATGATGATAATGATGAGGAGGAAGATGAGGATAACGACAACAACGATGAAGAGACGACATCAATAAGGACAGATGATGCTGTCACAAAAGAGGGACATTAAAGTACATTAATGTTATTGACTTTGTAGCAGGCTACTGACCTCTGTCTGGTTTCGATCAGACCCATCATTGCACCAGCTATTCCCGGTGGTAGTCTGCCTATCTGGTGATGGGTCAGACAGTATTGACAGAGACAGGTATTTTTTTTGGGGTCAGTCTGGATCAAACTGGGATCAACGGAACACTGTGCATCTGCATTGTCCTTTTTTGGGTCTCTAAATCTGACTTCTGTCGATTATTAATGTGTGAGCCTTTTGACCGCTCCATTGTTTTTCTGGTTTATCCCCAGAATAGTTCCCGCTGTTTTGCTTTTGTTCATACGTTTGTTGGAAATGAATACAATTTGCAGATTTGAGAGCAACTTTGCATGCCGCGTAACGGTGTTTTCCAGGTTTCCAGGAGAGATAAGATAGTTAGAGACACTGGACTCTGGACACTGGAAAACTTTATTTGACGGAGAGAGAGTGAGAGAGAGAGAGAAAGAGAGAGAGAGAGAGAGGGAGAGAGAGAGAGAGAGAGAGAGAGAGAGAGAGAGAGAGAGAGAGAGAGTGTGTCTCTTGGACGTAACCATAAATTAGTGTGTTTTTTACAAAATAATGATGATGATAGTGCTCCTTCTTTCAGGATGTCCTGAACTGTAGGATTTTTACATTGTTGTCGTCACATTATGAGAATTTGAGAAATAA
>CM065683.1:49182941-49185441 GCA_017654935.2 Phymorhynchus buccinoides | reverse complement strand
ATGCTCACTAAGCCATGACGTCAGTCTGTGAGACTTAGTGCTTTAGCAGCTACATCGAATTCTCGTTGAAGGTGTAGATTTATTAACACACTCACGCTCAATTTATCGTGTTCTTTTCCCTTTTTACTCGAGTAGATTGAGCATTTAAACCTCTATATTTAAAAATTTTTTTTTGTTAACGTTACGATTTGGCGCGCATGCGTATTACGGTGACCGGGACTTACTTCACACCAAGAAATATTTTTCGCGTACACCGGCGTTATGAAGGGAGGGCGAAGTATTAGAGAGAGAGAGAGAGAGAGAGAGAAGAGAGAGAGAGAGAGAGAGAGAGAGAGAGAGAAGAGAGCTTGAAAAACTTAAACTTTATTATTTTTCAATGATAAAGATTTTAGGCAACGCCTAGTCTTCCAATCTGTCCTTGGTACGTATACGAAACATAGAATACAAACATGGCAAGGCATGATATTAGAGAGAGAGAGAGAGAGAGAGAGAGAGAGAGAGGAGAGAGAGAGAGAGAGAGAGAGAGGGAGGGGGAGAGAGACGGAGAGAGCGAGAGAGAGAGAGAGAGAGAGAAGAGAGAGAAGATAGAGAGAGAGAGAGAGAGAGCAGAGAGATAGAGAGAGAGAGAGAGAGATATGCTTTAAAAACTTGAACTAGTCTAGCTGTTTTTTTCTTATCTTTTTTTAATTGTGTGTTTATAAATCGTATTGATTACCATACTTTTTAGATCTTACAAAAAAAAGTCGAATGATAGAGAAAATAAACACCAAGACCTCTAAAGGCTAGCTAAACTTCCGGGTGCACGTTTATAGACTTATGTAGTTCTGTGACATCAAAGCTAATTGTTTAATTAGCAACGTGTTTACAGGACTGCTCAGGTTGCTAATAATTCGGACGTTTTCTGACGCTCTGACGAGAGTGTGTTTGGAACTGCACGTTTTCTTCTTCTTCTTCTTCTTCTTCTTCTTCTTCTTCTTCTTCTTCTTCTTCGCCTTAGGCAGCCAACTTCATCACGTTGAAGATTCTGCTGCACTTTAGGGGGTAGTACGAAGTCTTACTTTTTGTTTGCTATGCAATTGTATAAGTATTTCGTGTGGAAAGGGTGTTTTCATTGTTTGATTGTGTAATGTTTCAAGAATGTCTTTTAAAACTCCAAAGAGCCGACAATGACACGTGTTTAACCCTTTCGCCGCCAACGTTGCATTTTAGCACCACAATGAGTTAACACCTATGTCACTAAAAGGCATCAAATTGAGGTATATTATCCAAAGACCCTATTGTCTTAGTTTTGGGAAGTAAGGATAGACCTTATTTTATATATACGTGACAGAAGAATCCCCAATACTGCAGATGGATTTTGTTTTCTATCCAGGTAAATTTAATGGAAAGTTTTGGCTGAAATATGGCTGGCGGTTAAAGGGTTAAATGTTGTGATACTTTAGCCTTTGCTTTATGAGTTGGTCTCATTGCTTAGGGAATTTCTTTGGTCTTTGTTTTCTTCTTCTTCTTCTCTTCCTCATTGTGACGAGGTAATGGGTTAAAAGGCTAAGTCTCTAGGGAAGACTTTTAGTGTGTTAAATTTTCAAGTAGAAAATTTGCCTTTAGCCCACTTCTCTAGGGTATGGGAGGTGAGCAACTTTCCCGGCCCCTTTTCATCTAATAAATTTATATTTGTGCCCGGGTTCTGGCTCGTATGATTGTAAGAAATACAAGTGGTTGATTTGCTCTAAATGGCAGACAGAGAGAAGTAGGGTTTTACATGAAATTACAAGACTTCCACTCTCATCAGTCTGACCAAAGGGTTCAGAATTATTTGACACTTGTATTTTATTTACTCACAAAATCTGCATAAGATTATGCAACAATAATAATAAAGCAGCTCAATGGCGCCCAAAACAAAATATGAATGAAAAAACCCGGTAAAGGTCAAGATGTGCCACCCCCCCCTCCATGTCTCGGGTAATTGTATTTTTCCGTTTTTGCCTTTCTTACCATACATAAAGCTGTATTTTAGGAACATTTTTAGCTAATAACCTTTTTGGAACACTAACCCTATCCCTAACCCTAGCCCTAACCCTAACCCTACCCCCCACCCTATAAGACGGAAAAACGCAACGAACTACAACTGTGACAAATCGCGGTGTACTGCAGTACATAGTGGGGGGTAGGGTTAGGTTTAGGGCTAGGGTTAGGGATAGGGTTAGTATTCCAAAAAGGTTATCATATAAAAATGTTCCTAAAATACAGCTTTATGTATGGTAAGAAAGGCAAAAACGGAAAAATACAATTAAGCAAGAAATGCAGGGGGGGGGGGGGGGGGGGGGGGGGGGGGGGGGGATGGGGGGCACATCTTTTACTTTACATCCGAAAGGATTTACAAGACTTTTGTCTTTCTAGAAGGTTAGCCCCAAGCGGGAAGGGTTACTAATTATCTTCAGTGTCCGGAGGAAAGTTCAAATGATTGGCGCGGTCCTGTGAACTTAGCTATTGTCAAGTTCCT
>CM065683.1:49175441-49177941 GCA_017654935.2 Phymorhynchus buccinoides | reverse complement strand
TCGTCGAAGCAGGCGATAAGTGATCATTATCATGTCATTCCAGCCGTCTAGACTTCAGTTTCCTCGGAAACCGAAAGACGGGATAAGTCGAAAACTATCGATGCACATTGAATAAAGTAACTGACAGACCGAAAGTTAACTATCACACTATGAGTAAAGTAAACATCATCACAGACTCATCATGGAATACAGTCAATTATATGAACATACAGAAAAAGAAAGAAACATGTAGTGCTCCCATCCCACTACATCCTACATCCTACGCGCTAATAATATATTTTGGGAGAGCTTGGCGAGGTTGCGGAATTCCTCCTCAAGTGTGATTGCAGCCACGACCTCAGTCCGATCAGAGAGAGCCACGACCTCACTACTACATGAGTAGTGGAGAGCCACAGCTGAATTTTTTTGGGTGTAGATCGAGCCACGTTCTTGACGCCGGTGTCATGAGAAATAAGTACCTACCGTGAAATAAATACCCCTCAAAAGCGCACTAGAACCATTCTTCTTTCATGCGATAAATAATATTATTTAAAATCTTGATAGTTAAGTGCTCAATCTACACGGAAAGAACCAAGTAATAGAGCGGGAGGGTGTAAATCTACATTTTTGCCGAGAAATCGATAATATACAAAGTCATGTCACTTAGTTCCGTATTTTCCAAAATGGCGGGCGATATAAACGAGCAAGCAAAAATAAATAATAACTAACAAGTGCAACGCCGAGCGTCTGCAAAGTCCCCTCGCAGCATCGCCGAGCTACTCCGAAATCGGAATGTGTCGGCTGTACACACAGCGGGGAGACCATTGAGAACTGAAAACAGGACGCACGCACGGACGGATGGACGGCCGGAAAGAAGTGGGACATAGCGGGGCTGTGTGACACAAAGGGCCTAGGGCACAGCGGGTAATGTAAAACTAAATACATCAGTGGATAGCTTGCATCTTGGCAAACTAGTATACCAAATTTGATGATGATAGACTGAATAGTTTTTGAGAAAAACGGACGAATAGCCGGACGGAGGCACGCCGGACGGACGGACGGACGCCGGACGGACCAGACAGAAACAATAGTTCCCCGAACCTTCGACTAATAAATATTAGAAAAGTATCCCTGACTTCTCTTCTGCTCTTTCTGCATGCCACAAGACGCCTCTGAATGTATTTAGGGGCGAATCTTGCCCAAACAGCAAACAATTTGAATGAGGAAAAGAGTATTTATTTTATGGGTAACATATTTTTTATTAAACACCGGGGCCTTCGCTGCCCCTGCGTTCTGATCACTCTGCGGCACTATTTCGACTGTCCACGCGCCCACCACGCTGCCACTACGTTCTCCCTGTTGTTACCACGACCCCGCCACGTTTCCTTTTTTACTACGTTTTTGCTGCGTGAGTTTTGAGCGTGTTGAAAATGCGCGTGGTGAGCTGAGAAGAACGCAGTCTACCCCTCTCTCTACGCCCCTACCAAGACCCCGTCACGCTCTTACTACGCTACGCCCGACTACATTTACCATACGCCACGAGCATGGTACGATCCAACCACGTTCTGGCTGATCATGGAGGACTTAGCGAGAACGCGACCTCTGTGTGTGTGTGTGTGTGTGTGTGTGTGCGTGCGCGTGCGCGCGCGTGTGTGTGTGTGTGTGTGTGTGTGTGTGAGAGAGAGAGAGAGAGAGAGAGAGAGAGAGAGAGAGAGAGAGAGAGAGAGAGAGAGAGAGAGAGAGAGAGAGAGAGAGAGAGAGAGAGAGAGAGAGAGAGAGAGCGAGCGGAGCGAGCGCGCGAGACAGAGAAGTGCTATGGAGATGGGTAGAACTAGAAGGATAATCAAGAGAGAGAGAAGTAGGCGAGTGCTGACTTGGGGTAAAGTTGACGTTGGAAATGGACGGGAAGTGTTGTTAAGTGGGGGGGGGGGGGGGTGGGGGGGGGGGGGGGGTGTAGGATTGTCATTTTACAACAAAGAAAACGGAAACTTATACTGGAATTGTAACACTTGACATGTACGTGCTTTTTATTTTGGCTGTTTTGCTCTACCCACATTATGTAGATGCACTCATTGTTGCATGTGCCTGTACATAAATGTACTCACTCACTTACCCACTCACTCAATCACTAATTTAATTACTTACTCGCTTACACACTCACTCACTCACTAACACACTCAATCACTGACTCATTTAGTCACTCACTGACTCATTTACTCACTCACTGACTCACTGACTCACTCACTCACTAACACACTCACTCACTGACTCATTTACTCACTCACTCATTTATTCACTGACTGACTCACTCATCACTCACCCACTTACTCACTCACTACCACACTCACTCACTCACTCATTCACTCACTCACTCACTTACTCATCACTCACTAATTTACTTACTCACTCACACACTTACTCGCTCACTCATTCACGTACTTACTCACACACTCGCTCATTCACTTAGGTATACACAAACTCACTCACTCACTTACCCACTCTAACAAACGCGCACGCATAC
>CM065683.1:49167941-49172941 GCA_017654935.2 Phymorhynchus buccinoides | reverse complement strand
AGAATTTTTTAATATTTTTTATAGTAAGATCTGATTCTTTAAGAATAGAAATACAACTACTGCAATAACAATCCCATTTCGGCGTTTATAACGAGACATCAACGAACTTGTAAACAAGATTTGGTTCTAAACAAGAAGACAAAAACATACTGTACAATATATTTCTTGGCAATTTGTGGAATAGAATGTTGTTGTAAAACATTTAATGCTCCAGTAACGTCCACAACAAGAGACAGTAGGTGTTTATACAGAGGTACATAGCTGGGACTTTTGAGGTGGGGGGGGGGGGGGTAGAGGGTGAGTGAGGTGTAGTGGGTGAGTGTCAGACGTGTGCATTTCAAGGACAAGAACAACAGGAGGGTTTTTTGCAACAATACAGAAGGGGAAAAGTGATTTGGGGGATGGGGTATGTCAACAATTTGCAACGTTAACATAATTTTGAGCTCTAGTATTTACATGTGTTTTCACAAGATGATTAAAACAACACTCACGCACAACACAGACAAACGCGTATGCACGCATGCGCGCACACACATACTTACAATAAGAGCAGGTTTATGCGAGCAATTCAACATAATTGTTTAAAATTTATGGTTTACGTACTTTTGTGCATATGCTTATGTCTCAATCATCGCTTGTGAGTTTGTATGTGTATGTATTTGTGTACGTATGTTTGTATATATGTGTGCGTGGCGAGTGCTTTTGTGTGTGCTCGCGTGCGCGTGCTTGCGTGTGCGCGTGCGGATGCGCGCTAGAGAGAGCATTTTTAACTATTTATAACATATTTGAGCCATTGTAATAAATACGTTGTAGAAAAAGAGGTGATGAAGCTTTACTCTTTCAATGATGAACTTATAATATAATCTTTGTACACACATGTAACGAATTTAAATACTACAATCTATGAAGAAGTCCATTCTGAAGAAAACAATGTTTATGAAAGCTGGAGTACATGTTTATTAAATTAGATTAAAATTAATGCTCACTATTATTATTATATCACGGGAAATTTGGAGGTGACTATTCACGTTAAGGGGGGGAAAGCCCAAGTGTGGGGGAGGGGATTCGGACAACTTTTAAAAAATAAAGAAATCAAAATGGTAAAATAGCCCTCTGGAAGACGTGACTGTTGAACACAACCGTTGGCATGGGAATGAGCAAGATTTTTGAGATCAACAAACCTTCGTCACATCATTTTGCAATGATGATGAGGATGGTGGTGGCGGCTGATGGGTGATGATAGTGGTGGTCATGATGATGTCAGACGACGACGATGATGATGATGATGATGATGATGACGACGATCCGATGATGATGATGGTTGTGTTTAAATTATTTAGCTTGGATGCTACAACTGTGAACATTCGATACATTTCTTTAATTTGTCAAACGGGTTTCTTGGTCTTTTCTTTTTGTTTCTGTGAACACTGATTATTAGAGGTATTGTAGTTGTTGCAGTTTTTGTTTCTTTTTCTTCCCCCTCCTCAAATATAGCGTTTCTCTCTGTGTCCGTTTTGACTATGCTCTTTACTCTTTCTTTTGCTAGTATTTGGTATTTGGTACTGTATAGCTACAGAGGCGTCTCTGTGAAATTCGGGTTGCTCCCACATGGAGAGCGCGTCTCAGCCAGAGGCGCGCCACCCTTTTTAAAAAACAACAACGATCCTAGTCTGTGTTTTTTTCCCTGTCAACTGTAGCTTGTAGTCCTTCTGTGTTCATCTATGAACTGCGTATTATTAACATCAAACTGCATTATAGTAGTACGGAGGATGACAACAGGCGATGATTCTGTACAGGTTGCTATGCAATGCAGTAGGGGTTAATGTAATCTTCTTCTTCTTCTTTTGCGTTCCCGGGCCATAAGGCCACAATGGGTACGTATGTGTCCGTTTTCCAGTTTTCACTGGTCTCCTCGCTGCATTCAGCCGACACAATCCGATTTCGGAGGAGCTCAAAGGAGAAAACTATATTGGAAGATATTTTGGAAAAAAGGCAGGAGAACGGGCCAAAAGTCAGAAAGATAGTAGATGACACAAAGCAAAGAAAAAAGCAGAGTCAAAGAGAGAGGCAGATTAGAGGAAGTTACAAGCACATAACTTCCAGAAGGCGGGGGAACTATTTGTACGGAAGACACCCCCCCCCCCCCCCTGGTATCCCCACGTGGAGCTTAAGCCCAGAGCCGGCATATATAAAGCGTTCACGCGAGGCGCGCGGCATCATTCATTGTAACTACTTGTGGCGGTGCCATAGCCGATGAGGTTTAACCGAGGCGTGGTCACCGCTACAGCTATCTGTATTAATAAAAAATCGGGACTTTACTGGTTTCGTACTGCCTCCGGGCATTGCCTCCAGTATTGTTCCAACCGTATTTGTATTTACAAATGTCCCATATGTGTCTGATTCAGACCAAGAGGACGTAAAACTCCATTTTCTCTCTCTCGCGCGGCATCATTCCCCTCGCTGCAGGCGAGAGAGACGGTTCAACCGTTCTTTTTCCCCTGTTGCTCGAGCCACTGTGAGTCAGAACTTCGCAGCGACTAGGCTAGCAGTCTATACCCGAACCCTGGGATCGGTAGCTTTCCCTTTAATGTAGGCCTAATCGTTTGAGCACATTTAATGTAACCGTATAATAGATCGTTGTGTGAACGCTGTCCAATACAGATTACAGGAATATAATGCAGGGCCCGACATATGACTGTGCAGTGCTTACTAGCTCTGAAAGAAAACGAATCAAAAGCTTGTGATAAACCTCCTTTGGTTAAATCTCAGTTAGGCCTATATTATAAACAAGCAAGTCAATTTAGAGTTTATTTCAATGACAATGTTCGTAACATTTAAAGCAGCTTAGATAGTCTGTTTCAATGATGCAGTCCATGTTGGAATAACATAATGTTCGTGTTTTAGCGGGCAATATGAAAAGCAGAATAAACCAGCAACAACGGAAGGTTCTTTCTCTAAGGATAATAGACGGCAGTAGCCACTGAAATGTGAACACATTCGGGTCGGGGAAACACAATGAAGCAAAACACCTCACCATAATTTGACTTTTAAATCTGACGAGAGAGAGAGAGAGAGGGGGGGGGGGGGGGAGAGAGAGAGGAGAGAGAGGTGGAGAGAGAGAGAGAGAGAGAGAGAGAGAGAGAGAGAGAGAGAGTGGGGTGGGTTGGGTGGGGGGCGATGAAATATAAACATTTTGTCAGTGCTCAATATAGGAATTGGCCAGGAATGTTTGCGACCTCGACATCTGTGGGATGCCATCTTCAATATATGTCTGTCTGTCTGTCCTGTCTGTCTGTCTCTCTGTCTGTCTGTCTCTCTCTCTCTCTCTCTCTCTCTCTCTCTCTCTCTCTCTCTCTCTCTCTCTCTCTCTCTCTCTCTCTCTCTCTCTGTGTGTGTGTGCGCGCGCGTGTGTGTATCTGTGTCGGTGTCTGTGAATGTGTGTGCGCCAGTGTATGCGTGCGTATGCATGCAAACACACAGACATGGTAAATGTATGCACTGGCGCACGGACGCATGCATATGCATTATCTAACACACGAATCAGCAATAATGTGCTCATCACGATAATAAATAATAAAATATAAAGAAGAAAAGAATTGGAACCGTATAATCTCCATTTTAGCTGTTATTGCGAATGATGTTTTAACACAAAATACTGGCAAACACTGTCACATAACTCCCGCGTTAAAAACAAAGCCCCAAATCTCACTTGCTTTGGTCTAAAGCGTTGATCACGTGTATTTCGACATCCCCCACAAAGAAAGAAATGCGCCACGCGTTCTTCACAACTCGTAGCAGGTAAAAACAGGTGATGACTGATGGCGGACACGTAATAAGGGGCAAAGGGCCTTTTGAAGAAATCCTCACGCGTGGGTGAGAGAATGGAGACGTTGGCAGCGGCGTTGGGTGGTGGGGGTGGGGGTGGTGAAAGGCCGCTAGCAGCAGCAACAGCAGACGTCGAGCAGCGTGAGGCGGAACTGTTTGTTGTAGCAGAAGTAGATGATGAGGTGCAGGGCGTAGTGCAGGAAGAAGAGCACGGTGAACAGGTTGTGCAGGGCGGCGAACAGGCGGGAGTCCTGGTCCAGGGCGTCGGGCATGAGGCGGGCCAGGAGCTCCAGCACGCACAGCGGCGTGGAGAAGAGCACGTAGAGGAGCATCAGCATGACCAGCAGCTTGGACAGGGCCGTCTCCTCCTTCATGCGGCGGGCCATGGCGGTGGCCGAGGTGTGCTTGACCACCGTGTAGCGGCGGGCTAGGGCCGAGGCCCGGGAGCGCAGGGCCAGCGTGAGGCCCGTGACCAGCATCATGAGGTAGGGCAGGAAGAGGGTCAGGGTCTTGACGTACCAGAAGTACATGGTGTTGTACTCTGCCGTGGCCGTGGAGGAGGTCTTCATGGTGGCCAGGGCCGTGCCGTTGAGGCGCGGGTCGAAGTAGGCGGCGGTGGCGTACTCCCAGAAGCGGGGCAGGGCGCTGACCAGCCCCACGCAGAACACCATCAGCACCACGATGGCCGCCTGGGTGGGCGTGCACAGCACGGTGGCCCGCGATGAGGACACGGTCAGCGCTCGCTCGAAGGCCATCATGACGATGAGCCAGAGCGTGGTGTACCAGAACCAGTCCCGGCAGCTGAAGGCGTAGGGCTGCGTCAGGACGATGGCGTCGTAGCGGCCCACGTAGTGCTGTGCGGCCAGCAGGCAGGTGGCGGAGAGCAGCATGAGGGAGGCCAGGCACAGCCCCAGCAGGTAGGTGTCCAGGGAGGCCCTGCGGGGCAGGCGACACAGCACCACCACGCTGGTCAGCTGCGTGGCCACGGCGAAGCTGACCACCACGGGCAGCGCCAGGAAGCTGAAGTAGTCACTGACCTCGGTCCAGTCGCCCGTGTTGCTAGTGGCGTTGGCCAGGTGGCCGCCCGGCGTGCAGGCCGTGTGCAGGGTGAGGCAGGGCCGCAGCGGAGGGATCAGGAACGGGTAGATGTTGTCCGGGTACAGCTCAAAGCGGAT
>CM065683.1:49152941-49165441 GCA_017654935.2 Phymorhynchus buccinoides | reverse complement strand
GAAAGCAAGCCCAGTTTTGCTGGCAGCTTAGGTGTGAGTCCACCCCCCCCCCCTCCCCCTCCATATTAGAGGTTGCTGAAATAGAGAACGCTGACGTATTGGAGTGCAAACTTCTGTTAAGAGAGATAACCCAGTTTCATTTTGGTCAAAGATCTGCCCAACAATATGGGGTCCCCTGGAGGTCGTCAATTTTTAGCAAACAAACAAAATTTGGAAGACAGTTTCAGCTAGATTAGTCTACCAAGAGTTATTTTATTCAAGATAATTGAACAGTTAGTTTTACTTTAACGAAAGGGGAGATTTTTGTAATACAAAATCATTTTTTAAAATGGTATTCAAATACATCTATGCTTTGAATTTATTTGTGGTGGGGTTTTTTAAACGCGGCGCAGTAATACACGACACAACATGATATTTCGACACAACACTACGCACTGACTATTTTTTTAATATCCTCAAGCTGACCCCTTTCTTGAATGATTGGCTTCCAAATATATAATTCATGCAGTTAAAGTATTGCAATTTGGGCGTATGCGCAAAAGATGGGATGGGGATGGGGGGTCATTTTGTAAAAGTTTAAATCTAAACTCTTTGGTGTGATTGTTCACACGATGTATCTCTAGATTGTTCATGACTACTTCTTGAAGTTCAAAATGCTCATTCACGTAATTCACAAGCGATAGAAGCTCTTGGGGGACAGGCAGGATAGAAGTTGAAAGAAAACCGAGAGCTGTCGGCAGCTAAGGCGTTAGTGTTGCTGTACATCAGACTAGAATAACATATGACTACGAAAAGAAAAAGAGAGAATAGAAAGAAGAAGAGTGAAACAACGAAAGAGTAAAGGTGAAGGTGGTCATAGTGGGGGTGGGGTGGGGGTCATGGAGGTTGTCTGTGCCATCAGTGCTGCTTTATCATCCCGTTATGGCCCATGTTGGTTGCTAACGTCAGAAGCGCCAGGGAGAATAAAAATTAGCTTCGTTTCTCTTGTCTTTGAGCTTTGTGAGGTTGAGCCATTTGACGTGCCTGCGTTTCTCTTGGAGTCGATAACAGAAACGTAACAGCACGTTTAGAACTTCTAGCCGACGTATCTAAAAGCAATAAAGATTATGGGAGATCATCGATTTATTTGAACCATACTTCGTTTCAGACTTTGTTCACGATAAGAGATCAGCTTTTGAGTTTTAAGTTTATATCACCCTGGATTCGTCTTGTCATGCCCCCTCCCTCCCCTCTCTCTCTGTCTGTCTGTCTCTCTCTCTCTCTCTCTCTCTCTCTCTCTCTCTCTCTCTGTCTCTCTCTCTTTCTCTCTCTCTCTCTCTCTGTCTCTCTCTCTCTGTGTCTCTCTTTCTCTCTCTCTCTCCCTCTCCCTCCCCCCCCCCCTCTCTCTCTCTCTCTCTCTCTCTCTCTCTCTCTCTCTCTCTCTCTCTCTCTCTCTCTCTCCTCTCTCTCTCGTTTCCAGGTCCACGTATACTTTTAAAAAAAATATTTTTCTCCAAGCTATCCTCATTTCTTTGTCCCTCCAGCCTGAGGAATCGTAGCGAGGAATTCTCACAGACACAAACTTGTCATGCATATATTCATGTGCGAAAGAAACAAGGAATTGGAACGTGAAGCCAAAGGATGGGCAAGAAAAACGCAAAAGGGTTACAAGTGCCAGTACAAGCAGGAATTAGGGTTGACACGCCAAAGCGTCTGGAACAATAGAGAGCTGACCGGTCCCCCTTCACGGCTTAGCAGGCTGGATCTCCGCAGACCAACGAGTTCGATAGATCGGACTTGCTGTCTCAGTCTTGGCGTGAGTCCTCTGGTTTGAACTACAAAGTTGTTGTGTTGCTATTAACATATGCCGCCCACAGAAAGTTAGGGAATACTTTCAAAACACTCATGTTTGGTTATTTCCTCATAGCTTCAAAACGCTTTGCATCTAGAACTTAAAACTTGGCAATCACATACACAAGAGACATGGCCTTACAATGAAAGCAAACATGTTTGGCGATTTGCATCGGTTGCTATGGTAACGTGAGTTTTTAAAAGGCGCACAAATAAATAAAACACAATTGTAACAATTTCAGTGCATCGGCATTTTTTTCTCAACAATGTGGATTGAGCAAAATGGCACTCAGCACATGTTAGCAGGAAGCTTAAAAATGAGTACAACTGACAACAAATCTGTTCTAAACAAAAGACATTGGGCAATCAATTGCAGAGTCACAATGGCTGTGCGGGAAAAGTTGAGCCTTTTGGATCTAGGGAGAGCCCTTGATAGGCTGCAGGAAGGTGTGGCTGTGCGGGAACCGCTGTCACAGCTTAATAATGACTGACACGTTTCTGGATTTTGAGGCGTTTTTTAAGTCATGTTACCATAGAAACCAATGGGTGTCGCGAAACATTTTTTCTTTCTCGATACGGCCATGTCTCTTGGTGATGTAACTGCCAAGTTTTACGTCCCAGGCGCGACGGGTTTGGAAAACACAAGCAAATAACCAAAACATGTGTATTTTGAAAGTGTTCCCTAACTTTGTGGGCAGCTGCAATGCTAACAAATGAGGTCAGAATAATGTTAAGCTGTGTTGCTATTTACTGCAAACATCTTCAGATATTATCTACTGATACCACTGTTCCCCAGTCTAATCTTCTAGCTAGGGAGGAGGAGGAAGAGGAAGGGTGAGAAAGAGAGAGAGAGAGAGAGAGAGAGAGAGAGAGAGAGAGAGAGAGAGAGAGAGAGAGAGAGAGAGAGTGTGTGTGTGTGTGTGTGTGTCTGCGTGTAACTGTGAGCGAGTATTATACTTTAGACATTTTTGAATGGATGCACTGCGTTATTACAATCTGTCGATCCGTGAATCTTGTGAAATAGTTTTTTTTCTACAAATTTTTCATTTTTCTCTTTTGGTTGTTATTGGTTATTAAGGCGAAAGCGGCAGGAAAATGTTGCACACTTTCTTCTTTAAGGTGAAGTAGTCTGCAGACACGACCAAGGTTGTCACGTTTAGTAATAGGACTGTATGGGCGATTTAGAAGTTATAACAACTGTATTATGAGAGAAAGGGGATTCTGAAGGAACCGGTTCATTTTTTTTAAAAGTTCAGATACTGTTGCCACCATAAAATATGCTTTTCAGCGATGTCATTCTCGGGTGCATCAGGCCAACATTGTCTTGTCTCGTTTCTACCTTTCTACAATTTATTTTCTGACGTTATATTCATCCTGGTTTGAATGTACTTAAAAAAAAATTTGTTTAACCCTTTTATCGCCAGCCATTGTTTCAGCACAAAAAATTCCATTGAGTTTACCTGGGTAGAAAAAAAGTCATCTGCAAAATTGGGGGTTTCTATGTGACAAGCATACAGCAAGCCCTATCCTTACCTCCGCAAAATAAGACAAGGTCAAGGTCACGACGGCAATATGGTTTGCGCGGATGCCTTCCTCTCATGGTGACACACCAGCACACAAAATTTGACGTGATTCTGTCGACCCGTTCGAAGGATATCCTTGGGACAGACAGAAGGAGAAAAAAATGACCCTCCGATTTTCAGGCTCCAGCGATCTTTTTGACCTTGACCTTGACCTTGATCGGTATGCCATCATCAGAACGGGCATAAGCCAAACCACCTTCATGCCAAGTGTCAACATCCTATGTTGATCTGTGCCCGAGATATGGCTAAAAATAGATTTTCGGTTTTCAAGGTCGTACGTCAAGGTCAAGGTCACGACGGCAAAATGGTTTGCGCCGATCTCTTCCTATTAAGGAGGCACACCTTCACACAAAATTTGACGCGATTCAGTCAAGCGGTTCGGGAGATATCCTTGGGACAGACAGAAAAAAACAAAAAAAAACAAACAAACAAACAAGCAAACAAAAATACAAACCAGCCCATCGCAAAGTCCGTTACCTTCGGTGACGGACAACAAAAATAAAGTCTGTGGATAACAGACCCTGGTTTGATGCCTTTTAATGACATGGGTGTTAAATCATTGTGGTGCAAAAATGTGACATTGGCGGTGAAAGGGCTTTAAATCCAATCTGTGGGCATAGCATTGATTGAGACATGGAAAAGCGCAGCAAGAAGCGCGTGGCGGCAAGTTCATACACGTTTTCTCTGTAACGTAAATACGTGTAAGTGATTTTAGTTTTTCTCCAGTGCATGTGTGCGAACTAAATGCAGTAGCCCAGTTGGTCATCATTTGATGCCAACAAACCTTTTCAGGGCGACGGTTCATGTAATCCACAATTATTGTGTTTAAAAAAAAAAAAGTCAATGGGATCATGTTACCCAGCGACCTCGACCTTTTTCTGACCCCCCCTCTACTCTGGTTCCCTTTTCATTTTCCCTTATTCATCCTCTCGCGACACCCGAAATAGCTGTGAAGTGCCATCCCTGTCTTGGCTTCTATATAAATCTTTAAATGACTTCTGGGAAAAGTGCCTTACTTTATGTCCTCACTTTGGAGGATTGAGCTCTTCATTGGAGATTGTGAAAGACGCTAAGGGCTAAAGGATTAGAAAGTGTTCCTGTCTCTGTCCCTGTCTCTCTCTCTCTCAATCGCTCTCTCTGTCTCTCTCAATCACTGTCTCTTTCTCTCTCAATCACTGTCTCTGTCTCCCTCAATCGCTCTCTCTGTCTCTCTCAATCACTGTCTCTGTCTCTCTCAATCACTGTCTCTGTCTCTCTCAATCATTGTCTCTGTCTCTCTCAATCACTGTCTCTGTCTCCCTCAATCGCTCTCTCTGTCTCTCTCAATCACTGTCTCTGTCTCCCTCAATCACTGTCTCTGTCTCTCTCAATCACTGTCTCTGTCTCCCTCAATCACTGTCTCTGTCTCTCTCAATCACTGTCTCTGTCTCCCTCAATCGCTCTCTCTGTCTCTCTCAATCACTGTCTCTGTCTCTCTCAATCACTGTCTCTGTCTCTCTCAATCACTCTCTCTGTCTCCCTCAATCACTGTCTCTATCTCTCTCAATCACTGTCTCTGTCTCTCTCAATCACTGTCTCTGTCTCTCTCAATCACTCTCTCTGTCTCCCTCAATCACTCTCTCTGTCTCTCTCAATCACTGTCTCTGTCTCTCTCAATCACTGTCTCTGTCTCTCTCAATCACTGTCTCTGTCTCTCTCAATCACTGTCTCTGTCTCTCTCAATCACTCTCTCTGTCTCCCTCAATCACTGTCTCTATCTCTCTCAATCACTGTCTCTGTCTCTCTCAATCACTGTCTCTGTCTCCCTCAATCACTGTCTCTATCTCTCTCAATCACTGTCTCTGTCTCTCTCAATCACTGTCTCTGTCTCTCTCAATCACTGTCTCTATCTCTCTCAATCACTGTCTCTGTCTCTCTCAATCACTGTCTCTGTCTCCCTCAATCGCTCTCTCTGTCTCTTGCTTTCCGCTTGTCTCCCTCACTGCCTCACGGTTTTCCCCACTCAACCCATTGTCCCGAGACTAAATTGGCTTTGACAATAAATGTAAAGTAATCAGGTGTTCTCTCTCTCTCTCTCTCTCTCTCTCTCTCTCTCTCTCTCTCTCTCTCTCTCTCTCTCTCTCTCTCTCTCTCTCTCTCTCTCTCTCTCTCTCTGTCTGTCTGTCTCTCTCTCTCTCTCTCTCTCAAATCTATATCCTTGCAAAATGAAGTTTTCTCTCTCTGTCTCTGTCTCTTTCTCCTTCTCGTTCTCTCTCTCATGGGCCTTCGTCTTGATATGAGTAAGTATTCGTACTCTGTCTCTGTCTCTCTCTCTCTCTCTCTCTCTCTCTCTCTCTCTCTCTCTCTCTCTCTCTCTCTCTCTCTTCTCTCTCTCTCTCTCTCTCTCTCTCTCTCTCTCTCTCTCTCTCTCTCTCTCTCTCTCTCTCTCTCTCTCTCTCTCTCTCTCTCTCTCTCTCTCTCTCTCTCTCTCTCTCTCTCTCTCTCTCTCTCTCTCTCTCTCTCTCTCTCTCTCTCGGGGTTGAGTGTTAAAAAAGTATCTATGCTTATCTCATTACCCTGTATAAATAAAATTTCGTTCTCTCTCTCTCTCTCTCTCTCTCTCTCTCTCTCTCTCTCTCTCTCTCTCTCTCTCTCTCTCTCTCTCTCTCTCTCTCTCTCTCTCTCTCTCTCTCTCTCTCTCTCTCTCCTCTCTCTCTCTCTCTCTCTCTCTCTCTCTCTCTCTCTCTCTCTCTCTCTCTCTCTCTCTCTCTCTCTCTCTCTCTCTCTCTCTCTCTCTCTTTCTATCTCGCGCGCGCGCGCGCTGATGAATAATAGATGATTCAAAACCTTAAGTCACACCTCCTCTTCCATCTTCCCTCAATCGATTGCCACTCAATTGCGCATATTTGAAAATGACTATTGCGCTTATCCGGGTAAGTACATCGAATGCGCCTGATTTCTGCAGTTAGAATAAACCTTAGAAGTTTAAGCTTCAGATGACGATGAAATCACAACAGGAAAAGCTGTTCAAATTCTGTTTTCTGTATCTGTGAAGGAATTTCAGCTCTATCTTCCGAAATAGAAGTCCCAATTTACGCAAGCCTTCCATTATGTCTAGTTTTCTCTTGAACCATTTCATTCTTTTTTAAACGGGCGCAATTGATGACTACCAGTACCACAGCGCAAATTGACACAGGCGCAGTTATAATAATATTATTATTAATAATAATAATAATTATTATTATTATAATTGTGTTTGCTATAGCGCTAAAATTCAACACTAGAAGCATGCTCAATGCACTTTACAAAATCAAATATAACTAGAGGGCTTATGTTTGCCTTTGAGAGCAAACATGACAGGATTCTCCATCTTACCTCTGCGACAATATTTCCATCTATACGCCAGCTCGCACTTTACGTTCAGTTTCTGACCCTCTTTCTCTCCAGATCCCTAGGTATAAGCTTTCAACTGTTGGTCGGCGCTCTTTTGCTGTCTCAGGACCGACCTCCTGGAACAAACTTCCTCTCTCCCTCCGTCAGCGACCGACTCTCTCTGCTTTCAAAGCTAACCTCAAAACCCACCTGTTCCCCCGTCATTAAAGATCCGCTCTCTTTCTCTTCTCTCTCTTGCCATTAGGTCTGTTTCTGCTATATTCCATTTATGTTATCCGTGTGTGTTCGCTTTGTATTGCATTTTTGTTTGAATGCGCTTTGAATGCTAACGTGTGTGTGCGCTTTGATTTGATTTCTATCTCATTTAATTATTAAGTCTTTACGCCCTCTTCGGCCTTTCGGCCATGTGGGGCTAGATTTCTATCAAGATTCAGCGCCGTATAAATACTGTATGTTGTTGTTGCTGTTGTTGTTGTTGTTGTTGTTGTTGTTGTTGTTGTTGATTCTACCCTCAAACGACCGTTTGCAAGTTATTCAATGTTAAAATTTGGCCAAATGTGGTCGTTTTCGTTCCCACTTCCGGTTCGAATTTATAACGAAAGTATTGCAATGTTACTCTTTAGTAGATACTGAAAATATGAAAGAATTCCGTGCTACCGTTTGCGAGTTATTCAAGATTAACGTGTAGCCTAAATTGGTCATTTTTGACTATATTTCGGCCAAGTTTGGCCAATCGGTTTAATATTGAAAATGTAGCATTTGCATAGCGACCTTCAATTGGTCTGCAAATTTCAGCGAAATCGGATGAACCCCCCCAAAAAAAAACATCAATGGAAATAAGTGAACGTAACACAACCGAATTTTCATACATTTGAATAACTTCCAAACTATTTAACATATCATTACCAAACTTCTTTCCACACTGGGCCAACATCATGGCTACAATATCCAAAAGTTAGTTTTGTTACGTCACTTCCGGTTTTGAGTATTCTGTGAGCCACATGAAAGCTGCACGTTCCTAGCTAGAGCACTTCCGGTTCGCTTTTATACCGGAAGTGTTGGAAATTTATTTTTGAGTGTATACTGACAAAATAAAGGCAATTCCGTTAAGCAGTTCATGAGATATTTAAGATTGAAATTTTGCCGTTTTGGGTCGATATTTTGCCCAAAAAATCAGCGAAATCGTTTAATATTGCAAATTTGGCAATCCCTTAGTTCCTCGCCACTTTCCTGAAAATTTCAGCCAAATCGGACAAAAAAGGGGGAGAAAAAAGAAGAGGGAAAACCCCCCCCAAAAAACCCCACTTTTACACATGCAATAGTATTCTACCTAACAGGTAGAATCCTAAATAAAACACAAGACATGATGTGAAAACAGAAGATGAACACATGACATACGCGTCGAAGGAACATACGTAAAATGACAAGATACCATAAGAGACAACCCGTTTGTAAGATAACGACAGACTAAAAATAATGTACTATAACATAGTAAACGTATAACATACGCATCATAGAAACATTCATAGAGACATAAGATAATATAATTCAAAGTTACAATACATGACACATTCGAAAGATGACAACAGAGTAAGACTAATGTTTAAGAACACAATAGCCATATAATAAAACACGTCATAAGAATGTACATGAACTCACGGTATAATTTACATACCCGGTTGAGTAAAGGGGGTAATTAAAATAGGCGCAGTTGAGATGTACTGCCTCAATCAGACTCGGAGCTGGAGAGGGCTTGAGGAGGGAGATGGGGTGGAGAGGATATTGATGACGAGCACAAATCTGGCTTGGCTGGACAGACTCTGTACTTTGCACACTCTTAAAGAAAAATTAGACGGATAACTAAGCTAACTGAATGGGTGAATGAAGAGAGAGAGAGAGAGAGAGAGAGAGAGAGAGAGAGAGAGAGAGAGAGAGAGAGAGAGAGAGAGAGAGAGAGTCAACTCAACTCAACTCAGTTTACTGACTAGGCCTTCTGCCCATGTCATTACAAAACCACACACATTTTTGATCGCATATTGATGGAACAGTGGGAGGGTAAGGAATGCAGAATAATTGGTTATGTGTAAGATATACAGCAATTTAAAGAATACAAACAAGAAAACGTAATCATAATTCATCCATCCATCCCGTGTCATATAGGGACAATGGGGAGGCAAAACAGCACTAATATATGATATATTCAGTAATAATTAACGAAGAATTGCCAAAAATAAGCTCTCTTTTTTCTTTGTGGCTTATGGGAAAATCGGGAAGAAGAAAATTAAGAGGCCACTGAATAATTCATACAAAATGCACAAAGAGAGAGAGAGAGAGAGAGAGAGAGAGAGAGAGAGAGAGAGAGAGAGAGAGAGAGAGAGAGAGAGAGAGAGAGAGAGAGAGAGAGAGAGAGAGAGAGAGAGAGGAGAGAGAGAGAGAGAGAACCCTTGAAAACTTAAAAACTGAAACTTTATTTTTCAAGGATAAAGATTTTAGGCAAGGCCTAGTCTTCCTATCGATCCTTGATATATATATATATATATACGAACATAGAACACAAACGTGGTAAGAAGAGGGACATGTTTATCCTGCACATGATAAGGGAGTTGGTTGTTAATGTTAAATTTAACTTCACGAGGCGTTTGCTGCCAGTACATCGATTTTTTCCCTTCCTTTGTCCCTTTCTGTGTCTCCGCTATAAAAAGTTAAGTTTTAAAACATCAATTGTAAGCTTTTAACTGTGTAAGGTTTTTATACACGACTACATTTTAATCCTTTTTTAAACTTTTGTTTCAAATCTTTACGTTTTTAATTGTATATTCTTAACTGTGGTCGGATTTTAAACTGTGATCTTATGTGCTCAAATATTGACGTGGTGACAGCCCTGACATGGCCGTAGCAGTCGACGGGGCTATAAACATCAAACATCAAACGATCAAGAATTGAAGAAGAAAAAAACAAACACACCATTAAACTTTCCTCTTATGTATATAATAATTATATAGTTTGCTTTAACAAAACGTTTTATATATATATATATATAGGTCTATTGTCTTTTCCTAAATTATTATTATTTTTTTTTTAGAAAACAGCGTAAATGGAAAAGAAGGACAAAATCAAGACTTCGTGCTGGAACAAGCACCACGAGAAGGCTTTGCTACCATGGCATGACAAATCTGCGTTGTCTTACAGAACAGAAAAAGAAAATCCCTTATAGTTTCCTTTTTGCTTCTTTGGTGAGAGTTTTTGGAATGGATAAGCTAGTGCAAAACAAGAAAAATCCCCCGAAGACAGATTTGTAGCGTACAGTCCGGGGAAAAGAGGGCTGACGTCACCATGGTTTTCGATCGGTTTCTGAAATGGAAGCTGCCTGGCGGCACCGTTGAATCGATGGGTGATTTTCACATTGCGCAACACGAGAAAGGAGGGGTGAGGGGTGGTGGTGGTGGGGGGTGGGGGGTGGGGTGAGGGTAGGTTGCCCACTGTAGTGTCAAAACCACGGTATAATAATGTTTCTCTTTATTTCAGCTTGCGTTCTCTTGCCCCTGTCTGTCTGTCTGTCTGTCTGTCTGTCTGTCTGTCTGTCTCCCCTCTCTTTAATTCTTTTTGACTCTTTCTCTCTCCCGTCTTCTTGTAACTACCTTTGTCTGCCTGCCCACTTGCCTGTCTCTGTTTATGTCTCTGTCTGTCTGTCTGTCCGCCTCTCTCTCTCTGTGTATGTCTCTCTCTCTCCCCCCCCCCCCCCTTAAAATATGGAATTCCTCAAGGGTCAATAATATTTGTGGCGGTACCATAGCCGATGAGGTTTAACCGAGGCGTGGTCACCGCTACAGCTATCTGTATTAATTTTTTTTAAATCGGGACTTTACTGGTTTCGTACTGTCTCCGGGCATTGCCTCCAGTATTGTTCCCACCATATTTGTATTTACAAATGTCCCATATGTGTCTGATTCAGACCAAGAGGACGTAAAACACCATTTTCGCCCAAGGGTCAGTCCTTGGCCCGATCCTCTTTTAAATATATATTAATGATTTGCCTGTTAATTTTCAAGCTCTCTGTGACATTTTCGCGGATGATGCTACTCTCCATACAAGCAACTCCAAAGTAGAAAACATAGTTCTTCTATTGCAAGAAAGTATCAATCAGTTAACATAATGGTCTCAACTAAACCACATGAGCCTAAACTAAAAGTGGGTTCAGACCTGAATTTTCATTCTAATTTATTTTTTAATTAAAAAAATTAATGTCTTTTTTCTTATTATTTTTAATATTGTCTTTTTTCTTAAAAGTTTGGTTATCTCCCCCTGATAACGAGTTATCTCACGCAGTCAACATTGAAAATCATAATAATTGTGTTCTACATTCATTTTCCTTCAATAAAACATATATCATTATTATAGTCTTTACAGCATCATTTATTTTTTTATTTATTTTTTTAAATGTTAGGTATCTCGTTCGCTAAAAGTACAAATAGTTCTGGGAGAGAAAGGAAATAAACACAAATAGGCAATACTAAAGCTACATATGCACAATACATAACCGAAAATAAATACGAAAGGCCACATAGGCTAATATGCACTGCACAAATGGCCACTGCAACAACCATGTTTTGCTAGAATGAATGCCCTTGGTACCAGCCTGAGTATCGTAAATTTGAGCTTTACGTCCTCTCGACCTGGGAAGGCACATATGGGACATTTGGTAGCAGCTTGAATGAATTTGAATTTTACGTCCTCTCGACCTGGGACATTAAGGTAGCAGCTTGAGAACTGACCAAGCAAGAGTATAGCTCGCCAACAACCCTATTTGAAGCCACTAAATGGCTGCCTTCGGCAAGAGTGAATTCCCTTTTCAGTACTGACCAACAAGGGCTTCACTCTCACTGTCAAGGGCGTTAATAACCCTAGATGCAGAGGCCAATAGGCAGAAAGTGCCCACTCAAGTGCTTAAATTCTCACTGCTTAATCACCAGTCGACAAAAAACCAAACAGGGCGTGTCATTACTGCAAAAGGGAAAAAAAGGTATATAGTATAGGATTTTTTATATTTTAAGACTAAAGACAGGAGAATGGACAAAGAAGGCAGAAAAAAGGTAGATGTCAGAAAGCAAAAGGGAAGAGAAAAGGCAGAGTCAAAGATAGAGTAGAGGAAGTTACAAGCATAGAAATTCCAGAAGATGGGGGAACTATTTCTACTGAAAGACCCCCCAGGGGGCCTCAACTATTATGAATACATCTATGCCAATAATATAAGTACAATAAATATACAACATTGAATCACCACGTTCCACGTCTGTTAAAAACAAAGAATTTTGTTGTTGTAATGAATATAATTCGATATAGAAAAAGAGACCTTCACCCCAAAATAGTTTGCTTCAACTGCGCATTAATATTACTGAGATGAGAAAACAAAATTGAAGAGACAAGAAAAAGAAGAAAGCGGAGAGGGAATTTGAGCATGTCTAAGCTTGTATCCTTGGAATCCTACAGCAATTTTGAAAAAAATGGGCGAAAATTGTAGGTATTATCTCCAAGTCTGCTTATTACCCCCCAAAAAACACCTTCTGCGATTACAAAAGCTGCTGTGCTGTGTTGATTCGTGTTACTTACACCTCGTAGAAATGGAGTTAACTAAGTCATCTCATTATCAGAAGACGTTGTTTTCTAGCCCTTTTCGTTTTAGGGGTTTAATTGCTATTTGCAATTCCAGTTATTTTG
>CM065683.1:49145441-49147941 GCA_017654935.2 Phymorhynchus buccinoides | reverse complement strand
TCTTGTACTCTACTCTATGTGAGAGAATGGGGTGGAGAGAGAGAGAGAGAGAGAGAGAGATAGAGAGAGAGAGAGAGAGAGAGAGAGAGAGAGAGAGAGAGAGAGAGAGAGAGAGAGAGAGAGAGAGAGAGAGAGGTTTATGTGTTTGAATATACTTGTTAAATATGTTTAAATCGAAGTTACATTCACCTCCTACTTGTCATAAAATGTTCGTTGTTTTACCTATGCTTTTCGGTTTTACAATGTTGGTTTTCTTGTACTCTATACTATGTGAGAGGGGTGGGAGATGGGAGGGAGAGAGAGAGAAAGAGAGAGAGAGAGAGAGAGAGAGAGAGAGAGAGAGAGAGAGAGAGAGAGAGAGAGAGAGAGAGAGAGAGAGAGAGAGAGATAAAGAGAGAGAGAGAGGGAGAGAGAGAGAGAGAGAGAGAGAGAGAGAGAGAGAGAGAGAGAGAGAGAGAGAGAGAGAGAGAGAGAGAGGAAGACAGAGGAGAGGAGAGAAGGATTGAGAAGGAAGAGAGGAGCAGAAAACTTGAAAACTTTGAAAAACTTAAACTTTATTTTCCAAGGGATATAGATTTTAGGCAACGCCTATTCTTCCAATCTGTCCTTGATACATATAATACTACATGTAACACAGAACACAAACATGGCAAGGCATACTATTGCACAAAGGTAGCAAAGCAGTTGATATTATGAAACATAGATAGGCTGAAATATGGGTTTATAAAACTTTCATAATTTTTAATACTCGCGCGTGCATACAAGCATGCAACCATACTTACACACTAGCGCGCATGTATATAAAGGAAACATACATTATAGAACAGGGCAAATAAATGCATCGTAGGGTATGTAACAGGTAACAATTTGCATTAAATTGAGGACACCATTTCTAACATATATTAGGCACATTGTAGGCGAATAGTAAGCAAATAGAATAAATAAAATGAACTGAATACATACTAACATCGTCATAAGCATTTAGCATATCAGGAGATATGACCCTGGGGGGGGGGAAATGAGATTAAGGAGGGTCGAATGTTAGTGTCTTTCGAACACTCGTTTTGAAGGCTGCGATAGAGGAGCATAGCTTAATGTCACACGGAAGGGAGTTCCATATGAAGGAACCCGAAAAGGTAAAGCTCGATTTAAATTGATCAATTCTTGTTTGTGGTAAAATATAATTACATGAACCATAACGTTGTGAGGCTTGTGTAACTAGATTTTTCAGGTATCGTGGAGCTAAGCCGTTGTGTACTTTGTACATGAGAATGGCTTTATTGTAGCTAAGCTGTGATTGCAGTGGAAGTATGTTTAACTGGGCTTGTTTTTCTAATGTACTGAGTTCAGGATCAGGAAGAATTATTTTAGCTGCCCTTTTGTACATAGAATTGAGTTTGAATAGGTGACAATTATCTGCAGAGTCCCAGACTACAGATGCATAATTAATGTGCGAGAGACAGTGGGCATGAAAAAACATTTTGCGCGCATCTATATCTATGAAGGGTGTAAGTTTTTTTTAGTAGGAATAGGCTGCGTGCAAGTTTATGTGTCATTTTTTAATATGGAGTTGCCATTTTAGTTCGTCGTCTATTATCACTCCTAGGACTCGGTGCTCGCGTACTTGGTCTATGTTATTGTCATTAATATAAACATTTAAAACTAGAGGTTCTTTCTGATGCTTTTTTCTTGAAGTAATTACCATGCTTTTGGTTTTGTTTGGATGGAGGACCATACGGTTTTGGCTACACCAATCAGAGACATCATGTAAAGCTGACTCTTTCTCTCTCTCTCTCTCTCTCTCTCTCTCTCTCTCTCTCTCTCTCTCTCTCTCTCTCTCTCTCTCTCTCTCTCTCTCTCTCTCTCTCTCTCTCTCTCTCTCTCTCTCTCCTCTCTCTCTCCCCCCCCCCCCCCCCCCCGTTTTGCGTCCCTGTTAATTATATATATATATATTCTGCATTTCAAATGCACTAACTTTTCAGTCCTTCAGAGTAGGGGTACGGAGCTGGCTATTCACTGAGATTTTTCTTTCATGCTATTTTTATCCTTAGTTTGGATACCATCTCAGTAGTTAGCCCTCCCTAGTCATGTCTATTAGGTTTTGAAATTACAATTTCAGAACATTATTATTTTGTTGATTTTACATAAGATTTTCATAAGATTTTTACTATTTCTGGTTTAGCTTTGTGCTGGTTTGCTTTTATTATGGATTTTCGATTTGATGCAAAGAGGACACCATTCTCTTGTAGAATGTCTTTTTTGCTCAGGTTGGCATCCACTGGACAGTCAAATTGCAGGCCGATCATGCAAACTGATGAGACCTTCTCTTAGGTCGAAACAGCTGTCTTTGCATAAGGCACTGTCACTCCCCCATTGGGAGAAAAAGTAAATCAGCACAATTTATATAATTTTTTTAATTTTTATTTTATTATTTTTTTTATTTTTTTTATTTTTTGGGAACACGGAACATTACTCACAGTTAACGTTAACTGGTTTTGTT
>CM065683.1:49135441-49142941 GCA_017654935.2 Phymorhynchus buccinoides | reverse complement strand
TAACTCAAACCAAAATAAAGGGGGAAAAATCCATAACACGAGAGAGAGAGAGAGAGAGAGAGAGAGAGAGAGAGAGAGAGAGAGAGAGAGAGAGAGAGAGAGAGAGAGAGAGAGAGAGAGAGAGAGAGAGAGAGTTAGCTGCTTATCATGGCATGGCATGGGCCGTCAGGAAAGTTCCCATCGTCTCAATTTTCTTCCCCCCACCCCGCTGCCCACTCCCTACTCAATAAAGATGTTTTCTGTCAAGCCGTGGTCTCTGATATTGCCACTCATAATATCTTCTTTGACTTGGGCTTTCTCCAGCCAGACTTCACCCAATATTGGAGACATCAAATCTCCTCCCCTCAGGCTCTCTCATCTCTCTCTCCCGCCTCGTCTGCCCGTCTTGGTATCCGAGTCTTTCCCTCTTTCTTCGCTTTTTATTGGTTGTTAATAGCGTCTATCTGTCTGTCTGTCTGTCTGTCTGATATCAATCTATAACATTATGCACCCCACGCGGGTCTTTACTTTAAAGGGCCAGCCACACGTCCACTGAAATCGCACGACTGTACGATACGATTCGATCACGTGGTCTCGATGCGCCGATCACATTGTGTTGGAGAGCACGTGATCGAATCGTATCGTATAGTCGTGCGATGTTAGTGGACGTGTGGCTGGCCCTTAAGAGCCTCCCATTTTCTCTCCACCCGCCCCTTCCCGCGATGATTTTGATTAGCCAAATTTCAATGCAGGATTGAATGTGGCCAGGGTGATGTAGAAGCTAGACCAAAGCCGGTTTGGAGGGTTCTAAGGTACAGCTTAGCTCGGGTGTGTTAGTACTGACCCACCCTTTTATAATATGTTTAAAATCCCTTTTCTTTATGATTGATATATCTGAATCGATCTTGAAGTCTCTGAGCCATTTGTTCCCTGGTTTGTTAGTAATGATTCATCCGTTTGATATGTTTAAAATCCCTTTACTTTATGACTGATATATGTGAATTGATCACGAAGTCTCTGTTTGTTAGTAATGACTCATCCTTTTATAATATGTGTATAATTCCTTTGCTTTATGATTGATATATCTGAATTGATCACGAAGTCTCTGTTTGTTAGTAATGACTCATCCGTTTTATAGTATGTTTTAAATTCCTTTACTCTATAACTTATATATTTAAATTGATCACGAAGTCTATGTGGCGGTTGTTCCCCGGTTTGTTAACAATGGCTCCTTTTATAATATGTTTATAAAATTCCTTGACTTTATGATTATATATTTTCCATGTGCCCCCAAGGGGCTTTTTGGAATAATTAAAATCTTCAAATCTTGATATATCTAGATTGATTATCACGTCTCTGTGCCGTTTGTTGATGAACGATAGACTAAATCCTCCACCTCAACACCATCCGTTACTCTAGAGAATCATCTGTTGTACAGCTCTCACCTTACTGTTTGTCCCAACCTCAGGAAAACGTCAACCAATGATAAACGCCTTTTAACAAAGGGGGATTCTGTGCAGTATCATCTAACGCCGCTCTCTACAGTCCCTGTGTTCAGTCATACTGACCTGCTCCTCACTGTAGGCCCCTACCTCTGGCTAACGTCAACCACCAATGATAAACGCCTTTTAACAAAGGGGGATTCTGTGCAGTATCATCTAACGCAGCTCTCTACAGTCCCTGTGTTCAGTCATACTGACCTGCTCCTCACTGTAGGCCCCTACCTCTGGCTAACGTCAACCAATGATAAACGCCTTTGAACTAAGGGGGATTCTGTGCAGTATAATCTAACGCAGCTCTCTACAGTCCCTGTGTTCAGTCATACTGACCTGCTCCTCACTGTAGGCCCCTACCTCTGGCTAACGTCAACCAATGATAAACGCCTTTTAACAAAGGGGGATTCTGTGCAGTATAATCTAATACAGCTCTCTACAGTCCCTGTGTTCAGTCATACTGACCTGCTCCTCACTGTAGGCCCCTACCTCTGGCTAACGTCAACCAATGATAAACGCCTTTTAACAAAGGGGGATTCTGTGCAGTATGATCTAATACAGCTCTCTACAGCCTCTGTGTTCAGTCATACTGACCTGCTCCTCACTACAAAACTGTAGGCCCCTACCTCTGGCTAACGTCAACCAATGATAAACGCCTTTTAACAAAGGAATTTGTGTACTGTATTCGCGGTGCAAAATGTCCAAACGGTACAATTTGTCTTAGTTTGGACATTTTGTTCCACCATGTTATATATTTATTTCCACTGTGATACAATGTGTCTCAATTTGAATAACCTGCTAAAAACTGGTATTCTTGCACAGGTGAGCGATCACTTTGCCGTATCTTGCAGATTTTGACAATTTGACAGCTTGTGTGTCTGCCAAATGTTTCTGTTCATTGCATAATGCAGATAACCAGTAGTCAGTGCCACTGACCAGTGGTCACTTTGACCAAAATTCAACATTTTCACTATTTAACAGCTTATTAGTGTGTCATGAGTACTACTGTACCTAGTACAATGTAGATGACCAGTGGTCAATTTGACTTAAAAATCAAATTTTGATTCTTAACTTTTTTTTTCTTTTTCTTTTTTAATTAGCCGGAGATCAGAACCGTATATTTCCTTTAGTGTCGGAAACTCTGTTCTGGGAATCTTGTTTCCTATGTTTCATTCAGTTCCTCTCCTTTACATTGACCTTTGCATGCATTGTCTCTCCTAAAGTGCCTAAGTATGCTACGCTATATCTTTTCCATACCTGTCGTTTGCTGTCTATGTTTGTCTGTTTTCATGTACCTGTCTTTCCATTTCTGGCCCCCCATCTTTGTTTCTGTCTCTGATTCTCTCTCTCTCTCTCTCTCTCTCTCTCTCTCTCTCTCTCTCTCTCTCTCTCTCTCTCTCTCTCTCTCTCTCTCTCTCTCTCTCTCTCTCTCTCTCTCTCTCTCTCCTGGTAAGTCAGCCTGCGTTTATCCATCCTTCGCTGCTGTTCATTGTGAACAACTTCTTTCCTCTCACCAGATAGTGTATGCTCTTGTATAATGCAGATGACCAGAGGTCACTGCCACTGACCAATGCTTACCATGACGTAAGCTGCACATGTTCATTGTTTAACAGCTTAGTAGTGTGTCACGACCAGTGGTCAGTGACAATGACCGATGGTCACTTTGACTTAAAATCAAAATTTGATTCTGAACAGCTTTTTTTCCTGTCGCCGGATAATTTCTGCACTTGTATAATGCAGATGACCAGCGGTCACTGCCACTTTGACCACTAGCGGCCCCTGATGGGTCAGAGGAAGAACTTTGATTGCCCGGTACTGTCCGTAATGACTGTGCTTTTGTGGGCTGTGAAGAGAGCGACATGTCCACCGATCACTGCTTACACCACACCGCTTGAAAAGGTCACACGATTACTGGACGAACAGACGGTTCAACAATGAAACGTAAATAACAAAGGAAACAACACATTTTCCTCTACTACACGAACAGCACAAGCCCTAAGATAAAAAAAAAGTACATATTATGTAATCCCTCCCGTCTGGTCTTTCAGTGCTGCCCCTCCTCTCTCTCTCTCTCTCTCTCTCTCTCTCTCTCTCTCTCTCTCTCTCTCTCTCTCTCTCTCTCTCTCTCTCTCTCCCTCTCTCTCTCTCTCTCTCTCTCTCTCTCTCTCTCTCTCTCTCTCTCTCTCTCTCTCTCTCTCTCTCTCTCTCTCTCTCTCTCTCTCTCTCTCTCTCTCTCTCTCTCTCGTTTATTATGGCTTTTCTTTTTCCCCTCGAGGGCATGGTGTAAAGAAGCTTGAGCTTATCCGTTTACCCTCATTAAACATTCGTATTCGTATTCGTATTCGTATTCTCTCTCTCTCCCTCTCTCCCTTCTCCTCCTTAACTGCCGAAAGAAGAAGCAAAAGAAGAATAAAATAGGCATGCTTCATTGTCATCTACAAAGTGGAAAGAAAGCCAAACAACTTACCAAACGAGTTGCCCTTTCTTTTCAACCTTGCAGTACAATGCGGTCCCTCCTCCTGCCCTTTATCTCCTGCCCAGACGAGAGCAGAGAAACGAGGAAGGGAAAAAAAGGCTTTGTAATTACGGGTTAATTTTAACAACAGCAAACAGAAAATAGCCTCTTTTTTTAATAGGCTACCAAACGAAAGAAACAGTAGATGACAATCGAAACTAGAGATAGACACGTAAAGCACAGCACACCAGAATTCCGATCAGCTGTTCTATCCGTTTTTGTCGGATTCTGTGGTATCCTTTTATCTCTGACACTATCTATCTATCTGTCTATCTATCTCAGCTGTTCCGTCCCTTTGTCCCACTCTCTACTCTCTGGCTTTTTTCTCCCACTTTGCAGCATTCCTCCAGACCACTAAACCACACTTCCTTCCACTCGTTGCCCGAACCCTTCCGCTCCCGTCCACTTTTACCGCCGTCGTCGCCACCACCGCCGCTGATACTTCTACTACTGCTGCTGCTGCTGCTGCTGCTGACGCTACTGCTGGTGCCTGGGTTGTTGCTGCTATCGCTGGTGTCCGCCCGTCGCTGGGCCACTGGGTCTGGCAGCTCTTGTCCACCGCCGCTGAAGGCCGATCGATACATTTTTGGCTCACTCGTGTCAACGACACGGAGTGTGTCCATGCTCTCGTGCTTCTGCGGTTTTCCGGGTGTATGTGTCAAATAAAATAAAATAAAATAAAATAAAATCAAACTCACTTTATTATCTCCCAAGGAGAAATTTTGTTCAGGTGCCAGAATAACAAAGACATCGACATTCGGCATGCATGAATAAGAGCACATTTGGACTTTGAGTGTGTCTTGTGTGTCTGTCTGTGGTACCTTTAACGTTGGCTTTTTTCTCGGGAACTACTAGGCATACATTGTTCAAACTGTGCATACTGATAGATGTTTATGCAAGCTTTGAAGAAAGATGATTTGCATATTGGAATTAACCAATGAACTTGACCTTTGACCTTTAACGTTTATTTTTTATCTTGGTCATATCTTTCACAGTTTCGCAGTTAAAGTCCCCAAATTCGGCATTGTGGTGCATTAGCCTAATGTTATATGGTATCTACGGTGACTTTTACTCTTTTGACCTGAACCTTGACCTTTGATTTTGAACATCGTCAATTATTTGTTTTGGCCATATCTGTCATATCCTGGCAGGTAACAGTTCCCAAATTTGGCAAGTAGGTAGACTAGCTTAAGACTAAATGGAATGCGAAGTGTTGTCGACCTCGGTGACCATGATCACCTTGACCTTTGACCTTGAATTTTTGTATATCGCAATATCACATGAACCGCTGCACGGATTCGCTTAATATTGTGTAGGGTGATATATCACATCAAGCTGACGAGTCCAACAAAACTTTGGTATGAAGTTTATTTGAAAGTAAGCGATTTGGCATTTGACCTATCTCTGGCATTTAGATCTATCTCCAAAAAACACAGCGAGTGAGCCTTGAAGGCTTTGCCTCTTGTTTTTACTTAGCGTAGCTGTGCTCTGCTTTCCTGGTTGAACTATAAGAAGATCCGCGGCATGTAGCTGTGTTTGATATTTTGGTTTAGTGTGTGTGTGTGTGCGTGTGTGCGTGTGCGTGCGCGCGCGCGCGCGTGTGTGTGTGTGTGTGTGTGTGTGTGTATGTGTGTGCGTGTGTGTGTGTGTGTGTGTGTGTGTGTGTGTGTGTGTGTGTGTGTGTGTGTGTGTGAGGGCCTGGGATCTTCTCCATCCGAAGACATATGATCGTGTTGTTGGTGTACAATGTCAATGCTGAGAAGAGTATTTTAGCTTAATGGTCACTCTCACGTTTTGGAACCCTTACCCCATTTCTCTGTCTTTGCTTTCTGTCTCTCTGTGTTTCCCTGCCTCTCTGTCTCTGTCTGTCTATCTGTAAATGTATTCCCGTACAAAAACAAGTCTGTATCAATTAGCACTATGTTTCTATTGGGAGGCTTTTGCCTTATGGAATACATATTTCCACCCTCTGTCCGTGTCTACATATCTGTAAATGCATTCGAGTACAGAAAATGTTTCTATTATTGTTGTTCCCCTTTGGAATTAGTATCTTCATTTGATTTCTTTCTCTCGGTTTCTTCCGCAGAGGCATGCGAGATCTATATTTTTTACAAATGAAACTTATAAACAACGACACATTGCAAACCTCTTGAAAGTCCTAAGAAGACTCCTTATTAATTTAAAACCCTTTCAACGCTTGCTATTCCTCAGCCAAATTTGACCATTAACCTTACCCGGGTAGAGAAAAGATTTTGTCTGTAATATTGGGGATTCCTCTGTGACGTGCATGACATAGGGCCTGTCATTACCTCCTAAAATTAAGAACATAAGGTCACTGGATACCAGATCCTCATTATATGCCTTTCAGTGACATGGGTGATAAATCATTGTGGTGCCAAGAGGCGACAGTGGCGATGAAAAAGTCAGTAAGCCCGACATAATACTTTATTGTGCACGCCAAATGTTTGTTAAACGTACATTGTTTATTATGTTTATGCGCACGTGTACGTGTTATAGCATTTCAATAATTATTGTCCTATTTTATTTGTGTTCTTATTGACAGTGACATGGGCAAACGGCCTATTTATTACCCCCTCCCCCCTCTCTCTCTCTCTCTCTCTCTCTCTCTCTCTCTCTCTCTCTCTCTCTCTCTCTCTCTCTCTCTCTCTCTCTCTCTTCTCTCTCTCCTCTCTCTCTCTCCTCTCTCTCTCTCTCTCTCTCTCTCTCTCTCTCTCTCTCTCTCTCTCTCTCTCTCTCTCTCTCTCTCTCTCTCTCTCTCTCTCTCTCTCTCTCTCTCTCTCTCTCTCTCTCTCTCTCTCTCTCTCTCTCTCTCTCTCTCTCTCTCTCTCTCTCTCTCTCTCTCTCTCTCTCTCTCTCTCTCTCTCTCTCTCTCTCTCTCTCTCTCTCTCTCTCTCTCTCTCTCTCTCTCTCTCTCTCTCTCTCTCTCTCTCTCTCTCTCTCTCTCTCTCTCTCTCTCTCTCTCTCTCTCTCTCTCTCTCTCTCTCTCTCTCTCTCTCTCTCTCTCTCTCTCTCTCTCTCTCTCTCTCTCTCTCTCTCTCTCTCTCTCTCTCTCTCTCTCTCTCTCTCTCTCTCTCTCTCTCTCTCTCTCTCTCCTCTCTCTCTCTCTCTCTCTCTCTCTCTCTCTCTCTCTCTCTCTCTCTCTCTCTCTCTCTCTCTCTCTCCTCTCTCTCTCTCTCTCTCTCTCTCTCTCTCTCTCTCTCTCTCTCTCTCTCTCTCTCTCTCTCTCTCTCTCTCTCTCTCTCTCTCTCTCTCTCTCTCTCTCTCTCTCTCTCTCTCTCTCCTCTCTCTCTCTCTCTCTCTCTCTCTCTCTCTCTCTCTCTCTCTCTCTCTCTCTCTCTCTCTCTCGTATGTGCCTAGTTAGTATGCGAGTGCATTTATCTCTGACTCGATTGCGCGTGCGTCCTATCTTCTGTACGCGTACATACGCGCGCGCGCGTGTTCACGAACGCGTGAATGATCAACGCCACAGGCGGCACACGTGTTAGTTTGCAC
>CM065683.1:49117941-49120441 GCA_017654935.2 Phymorhynchus buccinoides | reverse complement strand
AGAGAGAGAGAGAGAGAGAGAGAGAGAGAGAGAGAGAGAGAGAGAGAGAGAGAGAGAGAGAGAGAGATAGATTAACCCACACCTACTCAGTGACAAGCACACACACCCATTTCAGTACACGTGCACGAACACGAAACAACAATGCATACTGAAACCACTACACGTACTTCTTCTGTACGTAATCTGTTGACCTGCCATTATTTGATGGAAGCAAGGGTACTTTGTTGTGACTTGTGATGAATCCCCCAAATAGTGGACTTTTAATCGAAGTCCCTAACTTGCATGGGTGCAACTTCTTCCTTTTCACAAGGATTTCAGGTTCTTTTTTAAGTTTACCTGAAAGAATGAAAAATGGTGTTTTACGTCCTCTCGGTCTGGAACAGACACATATGGGACATTTGTAGATACAAAGATAGTGGGAACAATACAGGAGGCAATGCTCGGAGGCAGTGCAACTCCCAGTAAAGTCCTGATTTTTTTTATCAATACAGATAGGTGTAGCGGTAACCACGCCTCGGTTATTTTACCTGAAACTGAACTTCCTTTTCTTTTATGGTAAAAAAAAAAAGAAAAAAAGAAAAGAAAAGGGCAACCGCACATCGACTCCAACCGATTTGGGGCGTTTTGAACATCGCTCTAGCCCGGAAGTGCTGTCTCCCTCTAGCGAGGCCATAGTGTTTTTAAATGCAACTAGGCAATGCTTTCAGGCTCAAGCGGGAGGGGGGTGGGGGGTGGGGGGAGAAAAGAGCAACGGTGTCTGTTTTTATGGACATCCCCCCCCCCCCCCCCCCCCCCCCCAGCCAATGGGGTTCTGCCCCTGTTCTCCGCCGGGGCACAGAGAATGTGAAACTATATAGTCTGTGGCCGGGGTCTGGGCGAGCCCTGGAACCGTAGCTTTGCCTTTCTCTTCCTTATTTTCATTTTGGCGACTTGCATTCATGAACTTGTCACCTTTTGTTGAAACCGACTACTCGTTGCCTAAGAACTATTGACAGTTTTAAGCTACTGTTGATGTGCAAGTGAATATCGTTTTGAGTAAAAATACGGGCAATCTTGTACTTTAGTCACCCCCCTCATGACGTGTAGGACTCTCAATCTCGAAGTCTGATTCTTTCAGTTTGATGGAAATAATCCTAGGCTGATCATAACCCTATCCCTGTCACCAAAATGGCACAATGTTGCTTCTCAGTGAAAAGTGTCAATGCGAAAATTTAAGAGGGGGTCACGGTGGGTGGATGGGGGTTACTAAGTAAGTTAAACTACGACATTATAAAAAAAAGTTTCAAAAGCAGGTATGTGGATGAAATTCAATTAATCGAGAATGAGGTGGAAAAATAATGTTTGGGCGAAGAAATAAAATTGATGCTTATATTAATTGCCAAAAGAATATGATCATTCACATCAGTAAATCTGTGAATAGCAAAGGAAAGACTTTTACCTCACCCCATCCTTTTGGTGATGCCAGACAAGTTCCGCTCCAGACATCCATTTTCTGCCCCGGATCTTAAAGCCTGACAGAGCGGGGATGGCTTAGATACCACCGTGCTCTATAGTCATCAGATTATTCCCTCTCCGTGTCTCTGTCTCTCTGTCTCCTTCTCTCTGTCTATTTCTGTCTTCCATCCTCCTTTCTTTTTTCTCTCTTTTTCGTTGCGTTGTCTGAGCTGGTAGCCGTATCATGGAGTCCACACCGTGGATGAATGAATCCAAGTCCAATGGGTCTGTCAGTCAGCCTTTCCATTCTAACCAGCTCACCGTAAAGAAAAGAAGGCCCCCATTTCAGAGCTGTCTAATTGGCTTCAAACGCACGTGTGTCTGGGAAAACAGACTAGTTTAGCAACGATGTACATGTCACGTTTCAGAGCTGTCTAACTGGCTTCAAACGCACGTGTGTCGGGGAAAACAGACTAGTTTAGCAACAGTGTACATGTCACGTTTCAGAGCTGTCTAACTGGCTTCAAGCGTACGTGTGTTGGGGAAAACAGACTAGTTTAGCAACAATCTACATGTCACGTTTCAGAGCTGTCTAACTGGCTTCAAACGCACGTGTGTCGGGGAAAACAGACTAGTTTAGCAACGATGTACATGTCACGTTTGAGAGCTGTCTAACTGGCTTCAAGCGTACGTGTGTGGCAAAAAAAAGACTAGTTTAGCAATAATGTACATGTCACGTTTCAGAGCTGTCTAACTGGCTTCAAAAGTACGTGTGTGGCAAATAAGACTAGTTATTAGCTTAGCAACAATATATATGTTACGTTTCTAATGCTGTGTAACTAGCTTCAAACGTACGTGTGTGGAAAAAAGACTAGTTTAGCAACGATGTACTTGTTACGTTTCAAATAATTATATCTAACTGGCTTCACACATACCTGTGTGGAAAAAAACACCTAGTTTAGCAACAATGTACAGGTTATAGGTTACGTTTCAAATCTGTCTAACTGGCTTCAAGCGTACGTGTGTTGAAAAAGACTAGTTTAGCACCAAGGTACATGTTACGTTT
>CM065683.1:49107941-49110441 GCA_017654935.2 Phymorhynchus buccinoides | reverse complement strand
TCCGGCCACGTGATATCACAGTTAAAAATATACAATTAAAAACGTAAAGATTTGAAACAAAAGTTAAAAAAGGGATTAAAACCTTACACAGTTAAAAGCTTTCAATTGATGTTTTAAAACTTAACACGACTTTTTTGTCGTTGCTGTTGACTGTTGTTGTGCTTTTGTTTTCTTGTTGGCTGTGATATGTTTTTATTATGATTTATCAGCCTACTGATAAATGTTTATAAAAAATTTAACAATACTGACTTTACTAACAAAAGATTGTTTCAGCTCTCGAACTATTCGAAAACTAGAAGCTGTGAATTAAAAATACTAATACAATACAGCAGAACTAACATTAGAAAACATTTTTTGGCTAACAGAGTTGCCAAGTATTGGAATAACCTCTCTGCACAAATCAAGCTTGCACCAAACCTTAACCAGTTTAAAAACCTCCTGGACAAAGACCCTAAATTGACAGAATTGAGATACCAACATGACTGATTGTGTCATCAAAAACCGTCACAGCTGTGCTCAATACTACAAAAACTAAATTGAAAGGGCACTTCAGAGGCCGCGAGGCCTAGTTGCCCTCATTACCCTGACCTGACCTGACCTAGATGTCACCAGATTGATGTTTCTTCTGTTGCACAGAGAGCTAAGGTTTATTTGTGTTCCTGTGTTGTTGTTTTGCGCATTCTTGCTCTGTCTGATTAGGTGTCCGTCTTCATTGCGTTTGCTCTCTTTTCGCGGTGTTTGCATGTTTCCCGATGTTCTATCTGTCTCGCTATCACCTGCTCTGTGTGTCTGTCTTTCGGTCTTTCCTACTGTTATTCTACCCCTGCAATCATCATCCATCATTCTATTTTAAACAGAGGGGATTGAGGTCAAAGAGGGAGATAGAAGAAGAAGAGAGAGAGAAGAGAGAGAGAGATGAGAGAGAGAGAGAAGAGAGAGAGAGAGAAGAGAGAGAGAGGGAGGAGGAAGAGAGAGAGAGAGTGTATGAGAGAGAGTAAGAGAGAGTGAGAGCGAGATAAAATGAAGGAGAGAGAGAGAGAGAGAGAGAGAGAGAGAGAGAGAGAGTGAGAGAGAGTGTGAGAGAGAGAGAGAGAGAGAGAGAGAGAGAGAGAGAGTGAGTGAAAGAGAGAGTGAAAGAGAGAGAGAATGAAAGAGAGAGAGTAAGAGAGAGGAGAGAGAGAGAGAGAGAGAGAGAGAGAGAGAGAGAGAGAGAGAGAGAGAGAGAGAGAGAGAGAGAGAAGAAGAAGAAGAAGAAGAAGAAAAAAAAAAAGAAGAAGAAGATGAAGAAGCAGGAACAGCAGCCGCAGAGAGATAATGGTGATTGTGTCGTTTGATGTAAGTAAAACATTTTTATTGAATAAAAACAGGCGATTTTTCTTCATAAAAATACTGATGAATTAGAATGGCATTAGCTTTGCTTTTCTCAAGTTCGTTTTATTTTGATTCTCCGATACCATCTGTTCTTCAGACGTTGTCTTATCATCTGCATGGTTGGTGCTGTGTTTTCCATCGGTCTGCTCATTCCTTGTTGTTGTACTGGCTGACTGATTCCTGTTCAGGAAACCACCTGCTGTGCTGGAATGATTGAAGGGGTTTGGACCCATTTGGATTGATGGGCTCAGAGAGAGAGAGAGAGAGAGAGAGAGAGAGAGAGAGAGAGAGAGAAGAGAGAGAGAGAGAGAGAGAGAGATAAGAGAGAGAGATATATAGAGAGAGATAAATTCAGAGAGAGAGAGAGAGAGAGAGAGAGAGAGAGAGAGAGAGAGAGAGAAGAGATATATATCAGAGAGAGATAAATTCAGAGAGAGAGAGAGAGAGAAGTAGAGAGAGAGAGAGAGAGAGGTCGAGAGTGTTGAGAGAGAGAGAGAGATTGAGAGAGAGAGAGAGGTAAGATAGCGAGAGATATATATATAGAGAGATAAATTCAGAGAGAGACCTTAGAGAGAGAGAGAGAGAAACCGAAAGAAAGAGAGTCAGTAAGTCAGTCAGTTAGTGAGTTAGTCAGTCAGTCTGTGACTGTTGCTTAGTTCCCGAGCGAAGCTTCGGGAAGTATTGTTTTTGTTTCGTCGACGTCTGTGACGTCCGGCCGGACGTGTTTTCTTGAAAACCGTTCAGTCTATTTCAATCACTTTTAGTGTACAAGTTTTAGAGGATATTACCTATCGACTGATTGCTTTAGTTTGATTTGAAGGTCAAGGTCAAGGTCATGCGGATTAAGAGTTCAAACCTTATAGCACTTAATCGCAAATATCGCGCAGTTTTGCACATAATTATTTCAATGCTTTTTTTCACGTTTTCTGATAAAAGGGCTATAACATTATAATCATGAATTTGTCTGTGCATTCGTGCGCGATGCGCTCGCGAATCACGGGGTTCGAACCCCAAGGCTGTTTCTCAAGAACTGCTGCATGGAATCGCTTCAAATTTAGTGTGGTGGTGTATCACGGTACACAAAAGGTCCCATAAAAAATAATAACCATTCTGACCTTTACCTTGATGT
>CM065683.1:49082941-49095441 GCA_017654935.2 Phymorhynchus buccinoides | reverse complement strand
AGAGAGAGAGAGAGAGAGAGAGAGAGAGAGAGAGAGAGAGAGAGAGAGAGAGAGAGAGAGAGAGAGAGAGAGAGAGAGAGAGAGAGAGAGAGAGAGAGAGAGAGAGAGAGAGAGAGAGAGAGACGAGAGAGAGAGAAGAGAGAGAGAGAGATGATAGAGAGAGAGAGAGAGAGATGAGAGGAGAGAGAGAGAGAGAGAGAGAGAGAGAGAGAGAGAGAGAGAGAGAGAGTGGAGGAGGGATGAGAGGAGAGGGAGAGAGAGGAGAGAGGAGAGGAGAGAGGAGAGGAGAGAGGAAGGGAGAGAGATGGAGATATAATTTAGAGAAAGAAATGAAACATAAAAATGACATAAATCTTAATGTATCTTAGAATCTTAATGTTATTATCTTAGGCGTATGTTATTACGCTTCTGGTGATTGTGTTGTTGATTGTTTTAAATATGTTCCTTATTTAGTCTCATGTGTCTTAATGTTATTGTTTTTGTGATATGTTTTTGAATGATTTAATGTTGCACCTGAATGTAATTTATCTGCTGAGATAAAAAGTGTACTCGACTTGACTTGACTTGACTTGACTTGAGTAATCCGACGAAACAACGGAGTGATTAAAATGGAAAGACACGTGCAGTAGCACATTTTTAGTATGCAATGCACTTGCACTTCTTGCACACACAAAATAAGGGGGAGGGAAAGAGATGGATCTAGGGGAGGCGGGGAAGATAAAGGCTAAATAAGGTGGCTGTGAGATAATCTTCTGCCTCGGTTCTTCAGCCGTTTGGTCCTTGATAAATGGGGAACTCTGACGTGTTGTTGCATTCCCATGGCGAGTGTGTTTTGTAACTTTTGGGTTTGGAAGGCCATGTTCTTGTTGATAGGCGGAACGACAATAATAATAATAATAATAATTGTACATTTATATAGCGCTTTACCTCAGATGAGCCCAAAGCGCTTTGCAATCAATGATTCATCAACAGACAACAAAAACAGCATTAACCAGCAACAGCGCATATACAAAAGCAACTCTCTCTCTCTAAACACACACACACACACACACACACACACACGCACACGCACACACACATACATACACACACACACACACACACACACACACACACACACACACACACACACACACACACACACACACACACACACACACACACACACACAAACACACATATTTATCGACGCCAACTCGTTCATACCCCATTCGGTAAGCCACAGCAACCGAGCCGCATGGACTGACCACATACACCAACACACATACACAAACACCCTCACACAAAAACGTACGCACGCAGACAGACACACAGACACGCACACAAACATACACACACACACACACACACACACACACACACACACACACACAAACACACACACACACACACACACACACACACACACACACACACACACACACACACACACAAGCGTGCACACACAACCCACAAAACCAAAACAGCGCCTCTTCCCCACATCTCATCCACAGATTTGCGTTCAGTTCTGCCAGAGCCCCCCCCCCTCCCCCTCCCCCCCGATAATCGACCCCCCCCCCCCCCCCCCCACCCCCCCACACCCACCCCCCCCCCCCCGTATCTCATTCCCTTTATGTGTTTACGCGTCCGCGTGCGTAAGTGTGCAATTTCTGATATTATCGATTGACTGATGCATTGATTGATTTATCGATTGACTGATGCATTGAAGAGACATCCAGTTTTGTGTTCGTTCGTTTATGGACTATTTACCCCCCCCCCCCTCTCTCTCTCTCTCCTCTCTCTCTCTCTCTCTCTCTCTCTCTCTCTCTCTCTCTCTCTCTCTCTCTCTCTCTGTGTTCCGTGTTCGTATGTGCGCGTGCGCGTGAACGAGTCCTGAATTCTCACCTAGCGTGTTCCCCTTTGTGTTAGACATTGAGTACGATAATTTACAGTAATTTGGGCATGGTCTTGTTTCCGTCTGTCTTTTTCGAATATTTATCATCATCGAACTTGTTACATGCGATATATATCATTTGATATCTAAAGTCTGTGTACATCGTGCAAGAGATCGGAAACTTCTTGTGAAACTCGCATCCGTTTTGACGAGCGAAGCCTCGTCTATGTGATGACAGTTTTGGTGTGTGTGTGTGTGTGCGTGTGCGTGTGCGTGTGTGTGTGTGTGTGTGTGTGTGTGTGTGTGTGTGTGTGTGTGTGTGTGTGTGTGTGTGTTTTCACGCGCATGGCTTTGGCTTTTCACGCGCATGGCTTTGGCTTTGATTCTCTTCTCTAGATCGTATAGTAGTGGGCTATCGTGGGCTATCGTTTTTACTTTATCCCAAATTAGACACGTTGTGTAACATGACGCTAGATGAAGGAGGCAGTCTAGAACAACAAGGTCACAGCGTGTCAAACGGATGCCTTCTCCACTTAACCACTTAACTTGGCTGTCATCTTCCATAGCTAAAGGAAAAAATAACAGGGCTGGGCGACAGGTTTTAAATTTCTTCTTCGTGGAAAATGTCATCGGGTCAGGTGCAGTCTTCGTTTATTTATTTATTTATTTATTTGATGATGTCGATGAATCAGCCCATAATGGGGACGACGACTATGATGTTTCTCCTTCTTTTCCTCCTTATCCCCCCATCCCCCCCACCCCCCCCCCCCCCCTACATTTCTCCGTTAATTCTATTTTTTCCGTTTTTGCCTTTCTTACCATACATAAAGCTGTATTTTAGGAACATTTTCACCAAATTATCTTTTTGGAATACTAACCCTAACCCTAACCCTAGCCCTAGCCCTAACCCTACCCCCCACCGTATAAGACGGGAAAACGCAAGGAACCACAACTGTGACAAATCGCGGTGTACTGCAGTGGGGGTAGGGTTAGGTTTAGGGCTAGGGTTAGGGTTAGTATTCCAAAAACATAATTAGCTGAAAATGTTCCTAAAATACACCTTTATGTATGGTAAGAAAGGCAAAAACGGAAAAATATGGAATTAACCGAGAAATGCAGGGGGGGGGGGGGGGGCACATCTTTACCATCCCCCCCCCCCCCCCCCCCCCCCCCCCCCCACCCCCCCACCCCCCCCACCACCACACCAACCACCCTCTTTCTGCGTAATGTCGTCGACATTGTGTTCGGAGCTTTATAATTGCGAATCTGAAATAATTAACACACAGTGTAGATGGGAATTGATTAGCACAATCACACAGCGAGCTCCTTCGCCTACTTCTTATATTCTCTTTCCCTGGTAGATTTGTCATTGAATTAAATGGCCTATCTGTTTTGTGTGTGTGTTGCAGATATAGGTGAAGGCGATGCTGACATGGATGCCCCTCTATCCAAAAGTAAGTACCGGGTAAAAAATTGTTTAAAAAACCCGAAAACATCATAATTACGCTGTTTTAATTAAATTATATGTAGAATGAAATAAAACACTAAAACCCAAAACAACACGCAATTTTGCTTCGTTTAATTACCCACGCTTTCGGCAGATGCCTTCTTGAAGGGTATGAAATAATATTGAATTCCGATTTGCTGTGTTCATTCGTATGTGCTGCCTGTGTCATTCAAGATGGCCTTGAGTTAGGTTTGAGTTGCGCTCTCTCTCTCCTCTCTCTCTATCTCTCTTCTCGCCCTATCTCGTCGCTCTCTCTCTCTCTCTCTCTCTCCTCTCTCTCTCGGCTCTCTCGATCACCCAGACTCTCTCACTCCTCGCTCATCCTCCGCACTCTCTCTCTCTCTCTTCTCTCTATCTCTCTGTCTCTCTCTCTCTCTTCTCTCTTTCTCATCTTCTCTCTCTCTCTCTCTCTCTCCTCTCTCTCTACTCTCTCTCTCTCTCTCTCTCTCTCTCTCTCTCTCTCTCTCTCTCTCTCTCTCTGTCTCTACTCTCCCCCTCTCTCTCTCTCTCTCTCCCCTGCCATTTACCCTCTTCCCATATCTCTCCTCACGCTTTAAAAAACAAAAACAAAAACAAACTAAGCCTCTTGTATAGCAGCTCTATGCTTTGCCGGAAAATGTGTCATCTCATTGTGATCAGAACAGATAGTTTCTTCAAAGGTTGTCAACTCCGAACAAAGTTTTCCATGTAAAAAAAATTCTTCTCCTAATGGAAAGAGTCCAAGTGTCCGTCACTGGATTTAGGTCTTCTGCAGGACATTCTCTCTAGTGTCGAAGAAGACTTAGTTGTGTTCAAGATTGTCTTTCCTCTCTTCGCCATCTCCGCCCCACTCTCTCTTCTCTCTCCATTTACCCATTCCCCCCCTAAAGCCTCTTTGTATAGCAGCTCCTAGCTTTGCCGGAAAATGTGTTCCCCCCAGATAGTTGTCTTTTTTCTTCAAAGGTCAACGTTCCGAACAAAAAGTTGTGTGATAAAAAAAAAATCTTAATGGAAAGAGTCCAAGTGTCACCCTGCAGACATTTCAGTGTCGAAGAAGACTTAGTTTTGTTCAAGATTGTTTTTCCTCTTCGCCATCTCTATTTGTCCTCTCCTCCTCTCGGCATCCGCCTCCCCCCCCCCCCCCCCCCCCCCCCCCTCCCCCCCCCCCCCCTCCCCCTCTCGTCTCTTCTCTCCCCCTCTCTCTCATCCCTCTCGCCCCCCCCCACCCCCGCCCCCCCCCACCACACCCCCGCCTCCATTATAGGGACTTTCTTTGTTCTTTGTAACTCATTGCCCTTTCGAATAATAACAGTCACACAATCAAGCGCATGCGTACACACACGTGTGAACAGACGTACTTTGTATTATGTTGCATACACACTACCGCAAATTAGGACACACGTCTATACATCTCGCATCTATACTAATTGACATAACCACGCATGCACACGCACGCAAACACACGCGCATGTGCATGTTAGGCCTATGCAGATACGCAGGCACACACTCACGATCATTTATGCACTTGTATGCGCGTTCGCTTCCTTAGCAAACAGGAGTAATGCTTCTAAGTAACACATGTTTCCAGTTTATTAGCTTTTAATTATTGTCTCTGCCTAGTTAAAAGTTCGAAAGTAACACATGTTTCCAGTTTATTAGCTTTTAATTATTGTCTCTGTCTAGTTAAAAGTTCGAAAGTAACACATGTTTCCAGTTTATTAGCTTTTAATTATTGTCTCTGTCTAGTTAAAAGTTCGAAAGTAACACATGTTTCCAGTTTATTAGCTTTTAATTATTGTCTCTGTCTAGTTAAAAGTTCGAAAGTAACACATGTTTCCAGTTTATTAACTTTTAATTATTGTCTCTGTCTAGTTAAAAGTTCGAAAGTAACACATGTTTCCAGTTTATTAACTTTTAATTATTGTCTCTGTCTAGTTAAAATTCGAAAGTAACACATGTTTCCAGTTTATTAGCTTTTAATTATTGTCTGTGTCTAGTTAAAATTCGAAAGTAATACATGTTTCCAGTTTATTAGCTTTTAATTATTGTCTGTGTGCAGTTAAAAGTTCGAAAGCGACACATGTTTCCAGTTTATTAGTTTTTAATTATTGTCTCCGTCTAGTTAAAAGTTCGAGACAAGCTTAATTAAAACGCATTATATAGCCACCACCAGCTTTTAAATGAAAGAGTCGATTTAAAGGTACTACCGTGCATTCGGCATTTTTCGTTGACAACAGTCGTTATTAGTGTCTTTTGGCCTATTCAGTGTGGATGTACGCACACAAGCACGCACGTATGCATGCGCACACAAGCACGCTTACAGGCACACAGGCACACATTTTCACACACACAATGTCACACACACGCGCGCACGCGCGCATGCGCGCACACACAAACACACAAACACACACACGCACACACACACAATGTGACACACACACACACACGCACGCACGAACGCACACGCACACACACACACACATCTCTCTCTCTCTCTCTCTCTCTCTCTCTCTCTCTCTCTCTCTCTCTCTCTCTCTCTCTCTCTCATCTCTCTCTCTCACCCTCTCTTCTTTCTTTCTCTCTCTCTCTCTCTCTTTCTTTCCACACACTCGAACACACACACGCACGCACGCACGCACGCAGGCACGCGCGCGCACACACGCACGTTCTCTCGCACGCACAAGCGCACTCACACACATTATACGGATATAGAAAAGGACTTGTGCACGCGCATAAGTGTACATTATGCAATCACACAAAATCCTTCATTCCCTCCCTTCAAAACCCACCCAAAAACGAAACATCGGAGAAATTCTGAAAATGTCACAAAATCTATTACTTTACCCTAGTTTTTTCTTGCTTCTTTCTCTTTGATTTGACGTTTTATGTTCCTTATTTTTTTAAATTCTCGATGAACCTACTTACGCTAGATGTCTTTGTGTAGGTGGAGATGGCAACCCTTCTTTGGAGAAAAGGGATTTGAGGTGAGTCATTCGTCAGTGTGCTAGTGTTGTGTGTGTGTGTGTGTGTGTGTGTGTGTGTGTGTGTGTGTGTGTGTGTGTGTGTGTGTGTGTGTGTGTGTATGTGTAGGTGTGTGTGCGCGCGCGCGTGTGTGTGTACTATTTTTGTTTCATTCCCTCATTTCGGATACATAAGATTCGTCACTTGTTGTGGTTGTTGATGCTTTCTATAGTATTGTTTTCTACGCTTTTTTGTTATTGCTTCTCCTTATCTTCCGCCCTCTCCTTCTTTTCCTTTTGTTCTTTTTTCCACTCATTATTGTTTTCATTTTGTTTTGCTTCCTGAGTCTGTCTTAACTGTGTCTCTGTCAGTGTTTGTTTTGGTCATCGTTGTCTTTCTGTATATCTGTCCTTTGTGCGTTCGCTGCCCCCTTCCATCAATCTTTCTCTCTACTCCTCTGTTGACATGCCAGTCGTCTAAACTAATCTGTATCTCTGGCCAGTCTGGTTTTTGTTGTTGGTCTGTAGCTGTCTGTCTGTCCGTTCTCTCGGGAGGTGCCAGGCCCGCTATGTCTCGCTCCTTCTAAATGGTTCCATGTCTATGTCCACGTGTCGACGTGGCATGACCGTTCTGGTCATGTTGGTACCTTGTGCAGTGTAGATGACCTGTGGTCAGTGACAATGGCCAGTGGTCCACTTTGACTTAAAAATAAAATTTTGATTCTTAGCAGCTTATTTCCTGAATTAATGAAAAAATGGTGTTTTGCGTCCTCTCGGTCTGGAACAGACACATATGGGACACTTGTAGATACAAAGATGGTGGGAACAATACTGGAGGCAATGCCCGGAGGCTGTGCAACACCAGTAAAGTCCCGATTGTTTAACAATACAGATAGGTGTAGCTGTAACCTCATCGGCTATGGTACCGCCACAGTAAAACAAATTGCTTGGCCCATGCTGCAGCTTATTTCCTGTCACCAGGTGGTTATTTTATGCACTTGTACGTACTGATACTGACCAGTGGTCACTACTACTGACCAGTGGTCACTATTACTGACCAGTGGTCACTACTACTGACCAGTGGTCACTTTGACTTTAAAATCATATAGACACGTGGTCATAGACATGTAGCAACTTAGAAGGAGTGGGGCATAGCGGGCCTGGGACTTAGAGGGCCTGGGGCATAGCGGGCCTGGGGCTTAGCGGTATGGCACGCTCTCTCTGGGTCTCTCCTTTCTTGTTTACTGTTCCTCTTGTTCCACCCCCCCCCCTTCTGTCCTGTCTCCCTTTCGATTGTGATCACATGTAGCAGTGTTCGATATCGATTTTCCTTTCCATGGTATGGCTTCCAATCGCCATGATGGTTTGTTGGTTTGTATGTGTTTACTTTTGTACATATCGTACCTCACTATGCCCCCCGCACACACTCACACACACACATTCCTTCCCCTCCGTGAGATTAGCTTTGGTAAGCTTATGTCATTCATTCAATCATTCTTTCATTGGTTCTTCATTCGTCCATTTATTCAGTCAGTCAGTCGTTCGTTTTTATACTGTCATTCTGCCAATACATTCTTTTTATCGTCCCAGCATTTTTTATGTTTGCTCTGAATTTTCTCCTTTTAATTATTTTCTCTACCTAACCCAATCCCGCTTCCCCACCCCCATCCCCATCGTATTGTTGTCCCCATCTTGGCCTCGCTTGGTCCTTTGAACATCATCGAAGTCGCATTCATTCATATTATGTTTACAGCATTACCAGACTCTCCCATTGTGTACATTTATTGTCTGTGCTTAAATTTGAGAGAACGAACGAACGAACGAAATTTTTTTTTTATACAGGGTAATGAGATAGACATGCGTACTTTTTTTACACCCAGCCCTGTGGTAAACGAAAATATCGAAATAAACAACAATTAAAAACAACAACATCCAATGAAAGAATATAATAAACGACAACCATGAATTTCATGTAAAAAGTGAAAATGTTGAGGGAGGGAGAGAGGGAGAGAGAGGTGAGGGAGAGAGAGGAGAGATAGAGAGAGAGAGAGAGAGAGAGAGATTGAGAGAGAGAGAGAGTAGAGTTTTAGAGAGAGAGAGAGAGAGAGAGACAGACACACAGACACACAGAGAGACACAGAGACAGATGGAAAGAGACGTGACGTGCAGACACAGCACACAGAGATGGAGGAAGAAGCCAGAGTGATGGTCTGCCAAACAGATGTGGATCATCAGATGGATTGATGGATTAACGAGAGGAGTTCATTAAGTCAGCCTCCACGGTCCATACCCTGTTGTCTTCCTCTAATTACTTACTACCCCTGCCCCGCTCCTCCAACCCAATCTGCCCGCCCGCCCTTTAACCCTTTCACCGCCAGACATTTTTCAGCCAAAAATATCCGTTTAAACTTAAACTGGGTAGAGACAAAAAAGTGATCTGCAATATTGGGAATTTCTCTGTGACATGTATAACATTAGGCCTGTCCTTACCTCCCAAATTGAAGAGAACAGGGTCTTCAGATAACAGGCCCTGACTTGATGCCTTTTAGTGACATGGGTGTTAAGCCATTGCGGTGCATAAAATAATGACATTGGCGGTGAAAGGGTTAATTCCCCGCTTTTAATCTCAGCCCTTGTGTGTTGTTGTTGTGACGGAATGCAAAATAATAAACAGGAATACTGATGTTGAGACGCTATGGGTCTGTTTCTGTGTGTACGTAGGTTTCGTTTGGGTGTGTTGTGTGTGTGTGTGGGGGTGTGTGTGAACTATGTGTGTGTGCGGTGTGTGCGGTGCGTGCGTGTGCGTGTGGCGTGCGTCTGCGTGGCGTGGCGTGCGTGAGTGTGTGTGGTGTGTGGTGTGTGTGTGTGTGTGTGGTGTGTTGTGTGTGTGTGTGTGCACTGAGAGAGAGAGAGAGAGAGCAGAGACGAGAGAGAGAGAAGAGAGAGAGAGTCCCTGTCTGTTTTGGGGAAGAAAGGATAGGAGTGTGGTGCGTGTGCGGTGTGCGCTGTGTTTGCGTGTGCGTTTGTTGCGTCGCGTGCGTGCGTGTGTGTGTGGGTGGGTGTGTGTGTGTGTGTGTTGTGTGTCTGTGTGGTGTGTACGAGAGAGAGAGAGGAGAGAGAGAGAGAGAGAGAGAGAGAGAGAGAGAGTGTGTCCTTGTCTGTGTGTGGGGGAGAAAGGAAGGAGTGAAGGAGTGTGTGTGGTGTGTGTATGTGTGTGTGTTTGCGGGTGCGTGCGTGCATGCGTGTGCGTACGTGTGTGCGTGCGTGCGTGCGTGCGTGTGTATGTGTGCACGATAGAGAGAGAGAGAGAGAGAGAGAGAGAGAGAGAGAGTGAGAGAAGAGAGAGAGAGAGAGAAGAGAGAGAGAGAGAGAGAGAGGATGAGAGAGAGAGAGGAGAGAGGAGAGAGGAGAGAGAGAGAGCGGATAGAGAGAGAGAGAGAGAGAGTCCTTGTCTGTTCTGGGGGAGGAGGAAAAGGATAGAGACCGCGCGCAAAAAAAAAAAAAAAAAAAAAAGAAGACCAGAGAGACGTAAATAAAAAGAAAGGGCAGTGAATTGGAGACTACAGACATACATGCTGACAGTAACAAGAACGACACAACAGAACACACACAGCAAAACAAGACAGCAACACCCCCACCCCCACCCCCAAAAAAGACCAAACTAGAGAAAGGGAAAGATGAGGTAGGCGTTAGGAACAGAGCACAGAGATTAACTTAACCCTTTCCACACCAAAGTCGATTTTATAGCACCACAGTGATTGACACCCTAGGGAGGGGAAGACGGGGGTAAAAGCGCATGGGCGGGTAAGAAGCCCACCCCAATTATCTCATGAAATGAAGAAAATTTCAGTCAAATTGGCCCATGATGAGACGCAATGCTAGACATTAACGCTCGTCTCATGGGCAAAATGAGACTGAAATTTTGCTTCATTTCATGAGATAATTGGGGTGGGCTTCTTACCCGCCCATGCGCTTTTTACCCCCGTCTTCCCCTATGTCACTAAAAGGCATCAAATTGGGGTTTGTTATCCAAAGACCCTATTGTCTTAGTTTTGGGAAGTAAGGGTAGACCTTATTTTGTATATGTCACAGAAGAATCCCCAATACTGCAGATGGATTTTGTTCTCTACCCAGGTAAATTTAAAGGACATTTTGGGCTGAAATATGGCTGGCGGTGAAAGGGGTTCAAGACCCACCACGCGTTTTCCCTCTTATTTCTGGTAAGAAATCTTAAAGAAATCTTCCGAGCATAAGAGAGAATGTGACACGTGACGTGGGGTGGGTGTGGGGGGGAGGGGGGGGGGGGTCTTTAAGAACTGCGATCGCCCACGCCTATGGCATCATTGAACGTGAAGAGGATTAGAAAACATCCAAGACTGGTCACATCTATAACTGGAACGACAGGAACACGAGCCAAACTGGGCGGTATTTTCAGCCACGATGAACACCGCTTTGGGCGCAAAATAACACTCACCAACCCCGCACCCCACCCCTACCCCTGGGCACTTCTGGCAGCATTCAAAGACTGACGGGGAAAATCGATCCTCCTGCGACCACAATATATCAAACCACGTCGATGCTACTATTCCGCCCCCTTTTTCCCCCGTTCTCTTCAATTCCCGCACCGCACCCCCCCCCCCCCCCTTTCCCTCCTCTCTCTCCCCACCCCCCCCTCACGCACGTACGCACACGTCCACGTTGTATTATTCCTCATAAACGTCTTTTTATTTACCTTTTAATTTTATTTTAATCACGCGTCTTTTTTTTTTTGGTCTTTCGCTCGCTCGTTATCATTATTGTTTTTCTTACTGGCAGCCTACCTACCACCCCCTCTCTTCCAACTGGCTTCCTCTTTACTGCACACCCCCCCCCCCTCCCACACACACACCCACTCCGCCCCGCCTTTTTTGTGTGTGTGCATCTCATATTATCTGTCTTCTGCTATCTCTAGTTTTCCTCCCTTTCCATTTGTCATCTCAAGACTGTAATGTGTTCTTTTCATTATAATTACGTGGGTTTAAAAAAATTATAAAAAAAATTACAGTTTTTGTATATTTCTTTTCTGGGAGTGAGGGGTCGGGTGGGGTGGAATAGATGGGGCTGAAGATTGAGAAGCCAGGTAACTTTTGCAACCCTAAAATAGACACGTGCAGAAATGTAATTTTATTGGTCCGTCTGTTAAAACCTTGCCCGTACCCTTCTTACACCCATACTTTTACTTTTTGCTTCATATTTTCAAAACCGTTCGTTGAATCTTGCTAAAACTTTTTGACTTTGTTAATGAAAGATTCGAGCATGTGCACGCCAAATATCAAGCATTTATGTTCAAAAACAAGCGAGTAAATAAACAACAAAGTCGTCGTTTAATGGTGATGGGGGAGTCGACATGATCTATGAACAGAGCGCATAGCCGTCAACGTGATTATGGCTTTACCAACTGTCTAAATTGCGCCCCCCCCCCCCCCAACCCCCCGTCTCCCAATTCACGTGATTTGTATTCATTCAAAAGAAATTAAAAAAGGAATGCATCTTCATTATCTATTTATTTCCGGCACGGACTTAGCGTTTCCACTTTGATTTCAACCTTTTTTTCATTGACGTCTTTTCTGTCCTCATTCGTTCCCCTTGTGCCAGTCCTCTTCTCGCTATTCCCTACATGCACGCACGCAGGCGCAAAAAGCACACGCACGCGCACACACAATGCGCGCGTGCGAAGCATATATCTGCACACAGAGGCGCACGCACGCACACGCACGCACGCACACGCGCGCACGCACCGCGCGCACGCACACGCACGCACGCAACACGCGCGCGCGCGCCGCATCGCACGCACACACGCACAGCACGCACACACACGACTACGCGCACGCACACGCGCACACACACACACGCACGCACGGCACACACGCACACACACACACACACACACACACACACAAGCACACACCACACACACACACACACAGATATGCATGTTGCACTTGCAATCGACTTTGGCATAATTTCACGAACGTGCACACACACTTACGCACTCACAAGCATTCTTTCACTTGCACACTGACACACACGCATGCTTACAACACACACACGCACACACGCGCATGCACATACGCACACGCGCGCGCGCGCGCACACACACACACACATGTGTACACACACACATACACACACGCGCGCACGC
>CM065683.1:49055838-49058338 GCA_017654935.2 Phymorhynchus buccinoides | reverse complement strand
CGTTTTGACTCTAAGCCATCGATTTGTAAAAAAAAACACAAACAAAACCATACGCGTGCAGATATGTATGCATAACATGGACAGGCACACGCGCGCACACATGCACGCACACACATGCATGCACACACACACACGCACGCACGCACGCACGCACGCACGCACACGCACACGCACACACACACACACACAGTATCAGCTTAGCTATTATTTCTGTTTGCATTCAATTTGCAATTTAAACACAACTTTGGGAGGAGCAAGGGACTTAGGAGTAAAAGCGGGGGATGAGGGGGAGGTTCAATCCACAACCCTCCCCCCCCCCCCCCGCCCTCTCTCTCTCTCTCTCTCTCTCTCTCTCTCTCTCACTGTGTGTGAAAGAGAGAGGGGGGTGGGGGGTGGATTTCACTGTGTGTGTGTGAGAGAGAGAGAGAGAGAGAGAGAGAGAGAGGGGGGGGGGGGGGGATTTCATTGTGAGAAAGTGGGCGTTCTTAGTTCTATGTATTATGGGGGTTGAGGGTGGTAAAGATGTTTTTATTTTTCTTCTCCTTCTGTCTGTTTTTCCCCCCTGCAAGTATTATTATGATTATCTCATGTTTCCGCACGTGTGTGTGTGCGTGTGCGTGTGCGTGTGTGTGTGTGTGTGTGTGCGTGCGCATGCGCGCGCGTGCCCTCACCAAAATAAATCTATCACTGTAAGCATGTTATATAATAAACTCAGCAATAAACAAAACAAAAAACTCAAATGAAACGCTCGATTTATATTTCTGGACGACCATTTTCTTATTCTTTTTTTTTATTGAAATAAAGCAATGAGGCCTCGTTGAGTTTTAAGGAATAGGTGAGTTAAAAAAAAAAAACAAAAAACAAAAAACAAAAAAAACAACGACTAATAAAATGTAATATATGTTATATTCCCCTTATTCTCTTCAAGGTTGATGTATACAAATAATCGCTCAATGTGAGTGGAAAGCTGTTTAACGTCCTCCGGTCTGAAACAGACACATACGTGACATTAGTAGATATAAAGACGGTGGGGACGATCCTGGAGGCAATGCCCGGAGGCTGTGCAACACCAGTAAAGTCCCGATTTTTTTTAGCAATACAGATATGTATGTACCTTCCCTAACGTATCTCTTGTTCCGTATCTCTTGTTGAATTGGGGGCTGATATCTCAGTTCCTTCCTTAATGCTGTTCTACACGTTAAAGCCTTAAGGATTAGAACACACACACACACACACACACACACACACACACACACACACACACACGCATACGCATACGCACACACACACACACACACATTCACACACACACACACGCGCGCGCACACACACACGCGCGCGCGCGCGCACAACACGCACACGCACGCACGCACACGCACACACACGCACACGCACACGCACACACACGCACACACACACACACACACACACACACACACACACACACACACACACACACACATACACACACACACACACTGCTGGAAGCTTCAAGCAAAAAGAATGAAGAAAACGAGGAATAAGCGAGTGAGGATAAAAGAAGAAAAAGAGGAGGAGGGTTAGGAGGTTGCGTCAGAAGGAGGGAAAAGAGGAGGTGAGGTGGTGGGGGGGTGGGGGGGGGGGGGGGGGGCGGGGGGGGGGGGGGGGAGAAGGAGCAACAGACGGAGGAAGAGAAAGGTAGAAAAAAAAAGAGAGTGCAAATATTTTTTAGATGTGAAAATGAATAGGACTTCAACTAGAAAAGAAAACAAGTGCAACGCCGAGCGGCTGCAAAGTCCCCTCGCAGCATCGCCGAGCTACTCCGAAATCGGAATGTGTCGGCTGTACACATACATAAAAACGCATCAAAACAGCACGTAACTACATAAAAACGCATCAAAACAGCACGTAACTGAATAGTTTTTTTAATATATAGCCTTGGGGTTCGGACCCGTGATTTGAGCGCGCGGATCATGCGCACACGAGCGCACAGAAAAAATCATGACAACTGTGTTATAGACCATTCATCAAGAAATGTGAAAAAAACCGCATTGAAATACATGCAAAACCTCGCGAGATATTAGCGATTATGTGTTTTGGGGTTTCAACCCCGTAACTGGCGCGACCTTGACCTTAATGTCAAACTAAATACATCAGTGGATAGCTTGCATCTTGGCAAACTAGTATACCAAATTTGATGATGATAGACTGAATAGTTTTTGAGAAAAAAAAACGGACGAATAGCCGGACGGACGGACGGACGGACGGACGGACATGCACGCCGGACGGACCAGACAGAAATAACAATAGTTCCCCGAACCTTCGGCTCTGGGACTAAAAAAGGAAAAGTTAAAAAAACCCACGAAAGATCATTAAAAAAACAAAAAAACGCACACTCTCCTTGCCTGCCCATCCCGTTCCTTGATCTTGATAATTACATCAACGTAATATTCTTCTCTCTTTTTTCTAGGGGTGGGGTGAGGGTGGGGGTGGGGGTAACCCCTGGCAGAGAAATAGAAAG
>CM065683.1:49028338-49035838 GCA_017654935.2 Phymorhynchus buccinoides | reverse complement strand
TGCATTTGAAAGATAAGATGTTAGAGAGCACAAAAATACCTATATTTTTTAAGATAGGGCTTTATAATAAAGTTATCTTGTTGCCCTATCTAATGATCATTGTTGATATTCATTTGTGACTTTGAGAAATAAAATGCTATTTAAACCAAAAATACCCATAATTCAAAATTGATTAAAAAAAATTAGAGTTTTGACTTTGCAAGCCTGTTGTGAGAAACTAGCTCAGCGACTTAATGCCCCTTTCGTGGTGCTGGGTCACATATTCATATTCATGCATCTGCCCACCCTTACTCCCTCCCCTAGGCCAGTGGCAGCAGTGGGGAGGCCCACAAGAGGATCCGGCAGCAGCTGGAGACAGAGGTGCCGCGGAAGCTGGGCCCACTGCACATGGTGGGGGACAAGGTGGAGATCACTGCAGGCTCCGAGCTGTCCCTGCCCCCTGAATCAGGTTAGACACTTTGCTGTGCCCTTCTTCATCGTCCTCCTTCCTTGGTTTAAACAACTTTTGATTCAATGTTGAGTTGATTCAATGCATACAATACAACAAATACTGTTAGAGCAGCGACAAGCTTAAAGCTTATAGTGTGCTCGTTGAGATGCCCATTACACGTCTAACTTGACGGCTGCATAGAAGAAATAGGAATAGTTCGGAAGGGGAGTAATTTCATGGTGTGTGGAAGTGATCTCGCCTAATTCAATCGGTCAAACAGGGGAAGTTACTCTACCTTTAGGTAGATCCCCAGCCGTCGCTTCGTGTGTTTGAGGAGACACACAGCATGTAGAACACAGTGCGTCATTCTAAATCTGATGTAATTTATATTTTTACGTCACAGTTTGCAAGTTCTATCACTTTGTAGCAACTGGCCACCCCTTATTTTTCTAAACAAATGTTTGCAATTCACTGACTGGCATCCTGCGGTTTCAAGCTTCGCCGCCATGCCGCCACTGTTGCTATGGTTTTGACCGAGTAAGTCGAGGTAATTAACTCTAATTTTCACGAAGTGCTCTCCCCTAGTTTTTTTACAGAAAATTGTCTATTATAATACATACGTCCTCCTTCCTTGTTCCCTGCCATCATAGATGCTCGTTCCGGTTTGGTGGGTGATGGTCGCAGTCAGCTGCAGCGCCTCATCTGGAACCAGGACACGTTGGGGAAAAAAGGGTCTCCAGAGAACAAAGCCTTCTCAAGCATCTTGATCCAGAACTTGTTTTCTTTGCCTGAATGTCGTAGTCGGTTGAACATAGTTTTACATACGCAAATGCCCCCTATGATTATTATTCTTAAATTTTGTTAGCCCCTTGATTGCCAGAGAAAATTACTGGAAAAAAACATTGTACAAATCATGACATCAAAAAGACAACTGATAGAGCCAATCTGGCAAAAATGGTCTGGGGTTATAACTCTCTTGACTGTTAGAGCGAAAAACAGTGTATCAGAGTTATTCATCTTCATCTGATGACGTCATCAGGGATGTCATCAAGTCAGTACCAGGTCCTGATACGTTATGTGGCAGTCAAGGGCTTTTGTGAAGAAATTCCACTGTGCTTTAAAAAAAAAGGTTAATTTATATATATTTTACTTTTATCTTGCTTTACAGTTTGTTTCACTTTATTTTGTGGTAGTTCAGTGTTGTTCAATGCACAGTCACATTAATGTATCGATTCATTGTATGGCAAGATTTGTCCGAAAATTCATTACCGGTAGGGGAAGACGGGGTAAAAAGCGCATGGGCGGGTAAGAAGCCCACCCCAATTATCTCATGAAATGAAGCAAATTTCAGTCTCATTTTGCCCATGAGACGAGCGTTTAATGTCTAGCATTCGTCTCATGGGCAAATTTGACTGAAATTTTCTTTATTTCATGAGATAATTGGGGTGGGCTTCTTACCCGCCCATGCGCTTTTTACCCCGTCTTCCCCTACAAAGATTTTCGAAAGTGAAAGTGTACTTTCATTGTGATCCTAGGAACGTAACATTACTCGCTAACTTTGACTGTGGACAAATCGAAGCGAAAAACAAGGCTAAATAATTGCAATTTGTGATGTGTGTGTGTAGTGTGTGAGTGAGTGAGTGAGTGAGTGAGTGAGTGAGTGAGTGAGTGAGTGAGTGAGTGAGTGAGTGAGTGAGTGAGTGAGAGAGTGAGAGTGAGTGAGAGTGAGTGAGTGAGTGAGTGAGTGAGTGAGTGTGTGAGTGTGTGTGTGTGCGTGTGTGCGTGCGTGCGTGTGTGTGTGTGTGTGTGTGTGTGTGTGTGTGTGTGTGTGTGTTGTTTACTCTACTCTTTTCAAGTAGTAGTCTACTCATTTTGGACCTCTACTTCTCTTCAAAATTGAAAATAATGCTATGATTACTCGTTTTCTGTGAACATTGTTTAATGGTTTAACCCTTTCACCGCGAATGTCGCATTTATGCACCACAATGGTTTAACACCCATGTCACTAAAAGGCATAAAACCAGGGCCTGTTATCCAAAGACCCTATTTTCTTAATTGGGGAGGTAAGGATAGGCCTAATGTTGTGCATGTCACAGAGGAATTCACAATTTTGCAGATAATTTTGTTTCACTACCCAGTTAAAATTAATGGTATCTTTGGGCTGAAAAATAAATGGCGGCGAAAGGGTTAATGAATAAAACTACACAGTTTGCACACAAACTACTCATTTCAACTATCCAGACTCCTCAAGACTTGTGTAGGGGGCAAGCAGGTCTGGACTGTGTGTGTGTGTGTGTGTGTGTGTGTGTGTGTGTGTGAATGTGTGCGTGCATGTGTGTGTGTGAGTGAGTGTGTTTGTGTGTGTGTGTATGTGTGTGCGTGCGCACGTGTGTGTGTAGATACTTGAATATGGATGAATACTGGACTCATTGAAAGGAATCATGACCTGACTACCTAATGAATTTGGTTGTGCATTTCAGCGCAGCTGTATGACCTGACTACCTAATGAATGTGGTTGTGCATTTCAGCGCAGCTGTACATGTATCAGAATGGGGTGGCTGTGTACAGTGAGAGTTATGGTTCCTTTGCTCTCACTGCTGAGGACTGCAGCCACGTTCATCTCTTTGACGGGGTCAGCATCAAAGCAATGTGCAAATCATAATTCTCCTTTCATTTTTTTGTTTTAACCCTTTCATTGCCACTGTCGCCTCTTGGCACCACAATGATTGAACACCCATGTCACTAAAAGGCATCAAATGAGGGTCTGGTATCCAGTGACCTTAACCCTTTCATTGCCACTGTCGCCTCTTGGCACCACAATGATTGAACACCCATGTCACTAAAAGGCATCAAATGAGGGTCTGGTATCCAGTGACCTTAACCCTTTCATTGCCACTGTCGCCTCTTGGCACCACAATGATTTAACACCCATGTCACTAAAAGGCATCAAATGAGGGTCTGGTATCCAGTGACCTTAACCCTTTCATTGCCACTGTCGCCTCTTGGCACCACAATGATTGAACACCCATGTCACTAAAAGGCATCAAATGAGGGTCTGGTATCCAGTGACCTTAACCCTTTCATTGCCACTGTCGCCTCTTGGCACCACAATGATTGAACACCCATGTCACTAAAAGGCATCAAATGAGGGTCTGGTATCCAGTGACCTTAACCCTTTCATTGCCACTGTCGCCTCTTGGCACCACAATGATTGAACACCCATGTCACTAAAAGGCATCAAATGAGGGTCTGGTATCCAGTGACCTTAACCCTTTCATTGCCACTGTCGCCTCTTGGCACCACAATGATTGAACACCCATGTCACTAAAAGGCATCAAATGAGGGTCTGGTATCCAGTGACCTTAACCCTTTCATTGCCACTGTCGCCTCTTGGCACCACAATGATTTAACACCCATGTCACTAAAAGGCATCAAATGAGGGTCTGGTATCCAGTGACCTTAACCCTTTCATTGCCACTGTCGCCTCTTGGCACCACAATGATTGACACCCATGTCACTGAAAGGCATCAAATGAGGGTCTGGTATCCAGTGACCTTAACCCTTTCATTGCCACTGTCGCCTCTTGGCACCACAATGATTTAACACCCATGTCACTGAAAGGCATCAAATGAGGGTCTGGTATCCAGTGACCTTAACCCTTTCATTGCCACTGTCGCCTCTTGGCACCACAATGATTTAACACAATGTCACTAAAAGGCATCAAATGAGGGTCTGGTATCCAGTGACCTTAACCCTTTCATTGCCACTGTCGCCTCTTGGCACCACAATGATTTAACACCCATGTCACTAAAAGGCATCAAATGAGGGTCTGGTATCCAGTGACCTTATGTTCTTATCTTGGGAGGTAAGGATAGACCCTATTTTATGCATGTCAGAGCTGAATCCCCAATATTGCAAACAAAATCTGTTCTCTACCCAGGTAAATTTAATGGAACGTTTTGGCTGAAAAATGGCTGGTGTTGAAAGGGTTTTAATGGAGAAGAAGTTTTTATTAGTTGACGTTTCCTTAGCAGACCCGTTTTTAAAAAAACTCTCTTTAACACACACAGGTGAGAAAAAAGGCATGCTTATCTATGCCAATTTTTACCTCAATATTTTCTTTATTGTGTACAATTTCATTTCTTTTAACATGCTTACGCTTCTGTTCTGCTTTATTTTCTCTCTCTCTCTCTCTCTCTCTCTCTCTCTCTCTCTCTCTCTCTCTCTCTCTCTCTCTCTCTCTCTCTCTCTCTCTCTCTCTCTCTCTCTCTCTAATCCTATATTTAAACAAAAAAGTTATATTTTGCATAGAGTTTTACCAACATGCACTTTTTACCACAAATCATCCAAAACACAGACTCTCTCTCTCTCTCTCTCTCTCTCTCTCTCTCTCTCTCTCTCTCTCTCTCTCTCTCTCTCTCTCTCTCTCTCTCTCTCTCTCTCTCTCTCTCTCTCTCTGTGCGTGTGCATGCACTGTGTGTGTGCAGGCATGAATATTTGGACATATGCCTGATATTAGATTGTCCAGTTAACAGTACATGTTTAAAAGCACAACATTCCTTAATTTCAAATAGAGTTTATAGTCTCCTCTTTGTTATATCATCTGATGAAAGTAATTGTTTGAAATTTAATTCTAGCTTGTACAGTGTATTGTAATAAAAGTGTTTTTTGTTGTTGTTTAAAGTCCTGGTTTACTTTCTCTTCTTAACAAGAATTTGAAGAAAGCAAAGAGGTTTCTTGGTAGTTCATCTTCCATTTGATAATAGATACAGTCGAAGAACGCATATTTCTATATCCTTGCGCAGGACTCTATGACGACAGCGGTGCTGCTGATCCTGACCTATGAGGAACAGTCGGCGGTCAGGCTGCCCCCTCACCTGCAGAGCCCCGACAGAATGCTGTTCATCGTCATCGCTCCACGCAGCAAGGCCCACAACCACTTGTATGGCCAGGTCCGTGAATTGTAAAGAAAATGATCCCTGTTTGAGGACAAAATAAAACAAAGTTGAAGTTGAAGTTGTAGGCTAACTAACACCAGACCATTGGTTAATGAGATTTGATGAAATGGTGTATGTTCAAATAATAACATTTATCAGCTTTTTGGGGGGGGTTTTGCTATTGTATTTGGTATTTGCTATTTTATAGTCACAGAGGCATGTCTGTGAAATTTGGGTTGCTCCCACCTGGAGAGTGCATCACAGCCAGAGGCGCGCCACTCTTTTTTTTATTTTTTTTTTTTTGCATGCGATTTTTGTGTGACTGATGAGGAAGGAAAAGGGTGGTGGTAAATCTTGACCAAATGACAACTTTTTCATTGCCACTGGGTTTAACGTGTGCTAAGTGCATGGGCACATGGTACCTCGGTTTATCGTCTCATCCGAAAGACTCCAGAGGCCTAGTGCAGAGTGAGAGGAAAAATCCCCTGTACCCAGATTCAAACTTGGGTTTATTGTATGCGAGGCGAACATATTACCTCTGTGCCATTCTAAACCTTCAAGGCAAAATAAAACAAAGTTGAAGTTGTAGGCTAACACCAGACTATTCATTAACAAGATTTGATGAAGTTGTTTATGTTCAAATAATTACGTTTATCAGCATTTTTTGTTGCTATTGTAGAGATTTTCAGGTGATTGAGAGAAACCACTGGATGTGAATGATGTCTGAACATGGCCACTCCAGGGCAGTGTCGCATGCAGCACCTTATATGGTGCTGTACACATGCACACGCACACACACACACACACATGCACGCACGCATGCATGCATGCACACGCACACGCACACGCACACACACACACACACACACACACACAATGTTGCTAAGTTGCTAGTTGAATTTAGGATAGTTATAAAGGAATTATCAGAATGAATGAGGATATAAATGGCGGTGATGTTAATAACAATAAAGACATTGTAATGCCATTACAGTGTCTTTGTTAACAACAACGATGTGGATGATGCTTTCAGGTTCTGACGAGCTGGAAAGAGGATTCTGACATGCCCCTGGTGACCAGAATCGAGGCGGAAGATCTTCCAGAACATCTGGATGCCTTGTAAGACAAATTAAGGACAGATGACCAACAGTTTCTTTTCTAGAGAGAAAGAGAGCTTGTAATACAAACATGTCTTGTTGATAAATATGGACAATACATGAGCCTACATGTATTCCTCACATTTCTTGTACATAGAATAAATAATATATATAATAAAACAGATTCATATATGATGACTAAACAAAAAACACAAACGCCCATCATATTTGCCAGGTTCTGTTGGTGTTGTATTTTTTTAGAAAACAGATTCATATTACATTTAAAGAAATATTTTTCATTTACAGTGGAACTTTGGCTAGTCAAAATTGAAAGGACTGAAATTATATTTTTAGATAGCCGATATTTAGGGATTAGAAAATATTTGAGATATTAAAATGGGAACAAAAAATCATTGTGAATTCTCCAATGTTTGTAGTACCCGTTTTTGAGTCGGCTGGCTTCCATAGTATTTCTCTCTTTCTTTCTTTCTTCATTTTGTTATGTCCACTTGCAGGCATCATTACCTGCAGCAGGTGAACCGGCCGGACAACCTGCACAGTCTGCTGACCGCTGCACAGAGCACCTCCCTCAAAGACGCCTCCCACAACCTGCCACACCTGCCAGAGTCAGTCGTGGGCTTTTTTTCTTCTACGTTCTTGTAGTTTTTGTTGTATCAGTGTACGTATCTCTGTCTCTCTCTGTCTTTGTCTCTGTCTCTCTATCACAACCTGTCCCATCTGCCTGCTAGAGTTAGCGTTATTCTTGCCTCGTTTTTCAATTGATTATGTCTTGATTTAAAATGTATTTTAAATGTATTTTAAAAATGCGTTCTGCTTTTACTGGACTATTTGTTCATATTTGTCCGGTTTGTTAATGACGAACATTGCTGTGTTATTAGTTATTAGTTCATATTCTTTGTTGTTGATAAATGTATTTATTGTTGTTGTTTCTTATGTGCACCTGGCTGCAATTTCTCTGTTATGAGATAATAAGGATGATTTGGATTTGGATTTTGTTCTACATTCTTGTAGTTTTTGT
>CM065683.1:49018338-49023338 GCA_017654935.2 Phymorhynchus buccinoides | reverse complement strand
CACACTTGTGCAATCTCTCTCTCTCTGTGTCTCTCTCTCTCTCTCTCTCTCTCTCTCTCTCTCTCTCTCTCTCACACACACACACACACACACACACACACACAAACACACTTGTGCAATCTCTCTCTCTCTGTGTGTGTGTCTCTCTCTCTCTCTCTCTCTCTCTCTCTCTCTCTCTCTCTCTCTCTCTCTCTCTCTCTCTCACACACACACACACACACACACACACACACACAACACACACACTCATGCAATCCCTCTCTCTCTCTCTCTCTCTCTCTCTCTCTCTCTCTCTCTCTCTCTCTCTCTCTCTCTCTCTCTCTCACACACACTCTCAAAAATCAGAGCTGGCATAGGGGAGACAACTGTGTGCCCACGAAAATGTATAGTGGTTCCTTCCCTTGAATTGCTATTCGCCGTGATCAACTTGTACAGTAGCAAAACTCAAACTCATTACCCGATACAGTTAGTGCTATTCTAGTTCTTCTTCGCTCGCTCAGACAGTTTCCTGTCAATTATGAGCGCAGATGCGTCATGCTGCCATTATGCGCCAAACTAAGAAACAGTTACTGGGCCAGCAAGTCCGACTTCGGCTGGAGGAAATGTTTTGAAAGTGTTTAGTGAAAAAAGGCAGGAGAATGGACCGGGTAAGGCAGAAAGATAGTAGATGACAGTAAGCAAAGAGAAAAAGCAGAGTCAAAGAGAGTGACAGATTAGAGGAAGTTACAAGCACAGAACTTCCAGAAGGTGGGGGAACTATTTATACAAAAGACCCCCGGTATCCCCATGGGGGGTCATGCTATTCCATTCGGCTCTTTGGGGTTGAAATATCTTTCACTGCTTCTTAATATCTCAATATGTTTTCCTCCTGTGAATGCATTTCAGCCCAGCTTTCTGGGCTAACAGTTGCCTCCTGTGCACACTCTGTGGGTCAACTCATAGTCAGTTAGTCACTGTCACTTGCTCTGTGTCTGTGTTGCACACACAGGTGGGTGGTGGTCAGGCAGATGGAAGAAGCGGAGCTGGACGCTGGTCAGATCCATCGCATGCTGGCCTCGGCGGTCACCTCTCACCTGCAGCAGGACAAGAACAAGCGTCAGACACGAGTGCTGCTGGTGGCCCCTGGGTGGGTGATCTTTTTCACATTCTGTCTGCTGTGTCCTGTCGGTTTGTGTGACTGATTGAATGGGTAGGTAGTGTTTCACCCTGGTTTTGTTTATTTTTTTCGCCCTGTCAACCCCCGCAGTTGCGGTACTGTTTCGTCCTGGCAACCCACGTCACTTCGCCTTCTCTTTTGTGAAGTAATTTGAAACCATTCGTCCTGGCAACCCACGTCACTTCGCCTTCTCTTTTGTGAAGTAATTTGAAACCATCCTTTTTATCAATAAATTTTGACCTCAATTGAACTGTGTTGAATCTTAGAGAGAGGCAGGGCAAAATGGGAACAGGGCAAAAAAGACACTGCTATAATCGTTGCGGTGAAAGAGGAACAGGGCGAAATGGGAACAGGGCGAAATGGGCCAGGGTGAAACAGGTTGTTCCCGATTGAATGACTGGCTGGCTTTATCTCTGTCTGTCTCTGTGTCTTGCTTGGCTTTTGTCCATCAGGTTGAGTAAATGGAATCTTAAGATCAGAACTTTTTTTTAATGTGACAATAATATTCATGATAAGTTTGATTTTATCATGCAGTGTCTCTATTTTTTAATTGAATTATGAAAAAAAGTTGGAAAATAGAAAGCCTAAAGTTTATTAATCTTTTTTTTTCTCAGAACATTGTTTTATGCTTATCAGTGTGTTTTATGGAGACAACGGTAATTTCTTAAACTCATATCATGTTGCATGCCATGCATATAAACAAAAAGTATTTGGTTCCTATTTATCAAAACAGGTATTATGTTGATCTTATTGCCTGGGCTGGCTACATTATCGCTTGTCAAACAATTGCGCCACTGTTGTGTTATATGGAATGCCACAGATATGGAATGCCACAGATATGGAATGCAATACATGCATAGTGATACCAAAAGTGATATTGTTGCACCTCTTGCTACAGATATGGAATGCAATACATGCATAGTGATACCAAAAGTGATATTGTTGCACCTCTTGCTTTGGACTGACTTTTTCTACATGTGTTTTCAGGTTTGTCAACACTCCTGATGTGGTTAGTGTTGTTCTGAGACATCCTGATGCCAGAGTCAGAAACATGCTGAAAATTGGTCAGTTGATACAGTAGCTTAGTTCTTAGCACTATATCTTGTCAATTGTTTTGTAGATGTAAAGATTAATAGACATTAACTATAAAGATATTTTCTATTGGTATTTGGTATTTTATGATCACATGGAGGCTTCTCTGTGAAATTTGGGTTGCTCCCACCCGGAGAGCGCATCGCAGCCAGAGGCGCGCCACCCTTTTTTTTTTTTGCATGCGAGTTTTGTGTGACTGATGAGGAAGGAAAGGAGGGGTCGTAAATTTTGACCAAATGACAACTTTTTCGTTGCCACTGGGATTAGCATGTACTATGTAATGTGCATGGGCACATGGGACCTCGGTTTATCGTCTCATCTAAAAGACTCCACGTTCAGACCATAAGGCCTAGTGCAGAGTGAGAGGGAAAAAATCCCCTGTACCAGGTTCGAACTCGGGTTTACCGTGCACGAGGCGAACGCGTTGCCTCTGTGCCACTCTATACAGTACCCATTTGTTTTGTCAACAGCCATGTAGCTGAAAAGCAGTAGAGATGTTAACTTTGATGTTAATCATACGCAGTGGCATGGAAGACAAATGTTCATGCTTTTACCGAGGCTTTAGTTCTATTGAATGAACAATAGTTGATATATACGCAGTTCAAGGGGAGGGGGACACTGACAGTTTCCCTCAATAGATGATGTTAATTAAACCTCTTCATTTATCTGCTATTTAAATGAGTTATATGAACCATATCAGTACTGTATTTCAAACAACTGTTTATTTTGGATTATTAGGGATGATTTAGTACTTCCCTGACAGAACAATTACTCCTGTTGTTCATTCATTTGTCCATTTTCACGTTAGTTTGTTCATACATTTACCCATGTATTTATTATTTGTCTTGGTTGTTTCAGGTGCTGTGACAGCTTGCATCGACCCTCTTAACACCTTCATGCAAAACAGGTCATAACAGCTTTACCTGCTTTTGAGTACTAGCTTTTATTATGTGGGATGTAACATTGTGCAGGACTTCGCCTGTATAGAACAGGTCATAACAGCTTTACCTGCTTTTGAGTACTAGCTTTTATTATGTGGGATGTAACATTGCGCAGGACTTCGCCTGTATAGAACAGGTCATAACAGCTTTACCTGCTTTTGGGTAATAGCTTTTATTATGTGGGATGTAACATTGCTCAGGACTTCGCCTGTATAGAACAGGTCATAACAGCTTTACCTGCTTTTGGGTAATAGCTTTTATTATGTGGGATGTAACATTGCGCAGGACTTCGCCTGTATAGAACAGGTCATAACAGCTTTACCTGCTTTTGGGTAATAGCTTTTATTATGTGGGATGTAACATTGCGCAGGACTTCGCCTGTATAGAACAGGTCATAACAGCTTTACCTGCTTTTGGGTAATAGCTTTTATTATGTGGGATGTAACATTGTGCAGGACTTCGCCTGTATAGAACAGGTCATAACAGCTTTACCTGCTTTTGAGTACTAGCTTTTATTATGTGGGATGTAACATTGTGCAGGACTTCGCCTGTATAGAACAGGTCATAACAGCTTTACCTGCTTTTGAGTACTAGCTTTTATTATGTGGGATGTAACATTGCGCAGGACTTCGCCTGTATAGAACAGGTCATAACAGCTTTACCTGCTTTTGGGTAATAGCTTTTATTATGTGGGATGTAACATTGCGCAGGACTTCGCCTGTATAGAACAGGTCATAACAGCTTTACCTGCTTTTGGGTAATAGCTTTTATTATGTGGGATGTAACATTGTGCAGGACTTCGCCTGTATAGAGCATGTCGTCGGTGAAATTCAAAAACCTTGTATCTCAATTTTGGTAGTTTTGAGATAAATGAAAAAAACTTAAAAAAATTAACCGCGTTGACCACAATTGATTAACTATGATGAATATGTTGTTTAAGACATTGTGAGTTTAGTCCTGCATTTCGTTAAAATTACTTTTAAAAACATGTTTTAGACTTGAAAAGAACGAAGATACGAGGTTTTTGTCCTTAACTGGATCTGAATTTGGGACTTACGAGTTTTTCTTCTTTTTTCACAAACTCATTTACACCAGATAGAAAGTCGTTAGAAATACGAGCTTTTGGTGGAAGGTGGCGGGAAAAATTCGAGAGCTGACTGTGTATCTAACTAAAAAAAAAAAAAAAAATTCGAGGTATGAGGTTTTTGAATTTCACCGACGATGTACTAAGCCCCTATACTGATGATGATAATGGCCGTATAGATAAGCCAGTGTGAGTGAGGTCCACTTTCATGAGCATCGATCGGACAGTTTGTCTTTCATCCTTGCTTAGGTACTTGTCACTTGCTGGGACTCATGCAAGTTCTGTTCTGTTTATTTGTGTGGGGTTGTTGTCTCTTCTCTTTCCATCTATCCTGTCTGTTTGTTCCTTATGATAGATGGTGCTGTTTTGGACAGTGTAAACATGTGTGTCCACTAGTGTGTATGCACATACATAGATATTGTTGACAGTTTGGGGTAGTTATGAAGACCATTAGAATATAGAGGTGGATCCGGGGTGGAAAGGGGGGGAAACCCCTCTAAACCCCCCCCCCCCTTTCCACCCCGGATCCACCTCTATATTCCCCCTTCCCCCAAAAAAGGAAAAAGAAAATGAGAGAAAATAATAATAACTCAGTGCCATAATTTTTGCTTATTTTCCCAGGAAAATCCTTCGTTGCCTTTTTAAAAAAATCAAATCATAGTCAGCCCAGAACTTGACGCCCCCCCCCCCCCCCCTCTCCCCACCCTTCCATGACAAACTGATCCGC
>CM065683.1:48985838-49015838 GCA_017654935.2 Phymorhynchus buccinoides | reverse complement strand
TGTGAGTTGTGTGAGTGCGATAAAGTGATTTTTTTTTCTAAATAATTTGAAGTACATGTATTTTTAATATATTTTGTGTGCGTGGGGTAAACTTTTTTTTTCATGTAAATTGCGGTGAGTCCTGCTGTGTCAGGAGAATAGCGCTATAGAAGATTTATTTCTTAGTAGTAGTAGTAGTATTACGTCAAGGCAGGAGTTGTAAAGTAATGGCACGTCATGAGTATGTGTTTTCTTGTTCTGTCCCTGCAGGAGCACAGACCTGGACCAGGTGGTGTCAGAGTCTGCCTTTGAACAGCCAGCCATGGTGAGGGCCAGACTGCTGCTCCACTCCGCGTGGTGAGTGAGATGACAAACTGTACAGAGATTATCTTGTCTGGCTGGTTAGGTCTTTCTCTCTTTCTCTTCTCTCTGTCTTCTTGCTCTTATATATTCATGCTTAAACACACACACACATGCATGCACGCATGCACATATGCACACACGCACATACACACACACGAAAACATACATGTTCACATGCACATAATGCACATATACACACACACGAACACATACATGTTTATGCATGCACACACACACACACACATGCACACACACATATGCAGGCACACACATGCACATTTACACACACACACACACACACCCTTACTGACATACTTTATCCTTTATTCTCACGATGTTTGCAGGAAGCTGCCGACCAAGACCCCTGCTCTGAAAGGTCCCCTGGACATGACTGACGTCATCCTCAAGTTCTCCAGACCCCTGGACAAAGCGAAGCTCATGCACCGCATGAAAGGTGAGTGTGTGTGCGTGCGTGTGTGTGTGTGTGTGCGTGTGCGTGCGTGTGTGTGTGTGTCTGTGTGTGTGTGTGCGTGTGTCTGTGTGTGTGTGTGCGTGTGAGGCATCAGAATTGTCAGAGGATTTGCAAATTTCTGAGGATTAAGAATTGCTGGTAGAGGGTTTGTTTTTAATTGTTGTCAGAGGTTTTGACTTTTTCCGTGAGTGAGATCTTTATCTTAAAATAGAGTTTTTAAAGTGTTTATTATTAAATGGCACACTTTTGGACATGTTGGGAACTGATTTAAGTGTTTTCCGTAACAAATCTAGTGCTTTTCCAGAGGACTGAACTTTGATGCCTGTTGTGTGTGTGTGTGCAGACCTGTTTACCATTCCGGTTTAGCCAGAATTATTCCGGAAATTTGCTAAAATTCCGGGTAAAATAGTACATTCCGGGTGAATGCTGAAAATTCCGGATTTCGAAAAACCGTCTATTATTTGTTTCCGTTGACTGAAACGTGTACCTAACACACTACGTCATCAGAAAAGGGGTTGTGCTTGACGTCACATGCATTAAATGCTGCATTTTCATTGGTTAAAGGGGTGAAATAATGTTTTTATTTTGGTCGATCTATTTCGGGACTGAGCAAATGGCGGTCAGACTTTTACTGTCGATTCGAAGAGCTTTCCAGGCAGTTTTTTAATGGTAGAGATTGTAATTAGGGCTTGAAATGAGTCAATTTAGATTATATTATCACTGGAAAATACGATGATGTGAGAATTTTGAAGTTTTCAACGGAAAATGAAGTGAAAATTGATCGCGATGGCGCCGAGTTGCAACTTGGCATCCGCCGATCCGCGGCTGAGTGATTTTTCTCTGTCCGATCGTGGACATTTCCAGGTATTTTGCTTTTTCCAGCTTGTTTTATACTAAAATTGACTAAGAATTAGTGACTGAATTTACTAATAAAACTTTTGTGGCGAAATTGAGCCAAGAAATCATCACAATATTGAAAATCGACGCCGATGTTCGCGGAAAGGAGAAGAAGAAGAAACCGCTTTATCGCGAGTCGTGTACAGATCATGTGAATTCCGGTTTTTGTTCTCAAATTCCGGGTTTTTTTGGGGGGCAAATTCCGGGTTTTTCATTATAAGGGTAAACAGGTCTGGTGTGTGTGTGTGTGTGTTTGTGCGTGCGTGCGTGTGTGTGTGTGCTTTTATTGAAATATGCCTTTGTAAACATATGCATGCCCAGGTTTTATCCTTTGGATAAATTAATTTGTTAATTTCGTATTTGGACTGCTGGTCTCGGATTCTGCGACCTGAACAAGCCGGGGTGTAGCTGTGAATTGGGATTCGGAATGAGCGGCGTGGGAGCAACGCCACTGTACGGCCCAGAAGATGGGACAGCAACAAAAGAAACTAAAAAAATTTTTAATCAGTGATGTGGTATGAAACTGTAACATGACATAGTACTGACTTAGGGAATTTTTGTTTTGTTACAGGGGGTCTGAAGCTTTGATGTTAACAATATGCTTTCTTTCATGTTGAGAAGCACTACGCAAGCAGTAATTAATTCATTTCTTCTTTAGGAAATAAGACAACAAATCTGGTTTGAATTTTTTGCATTGAAATCTTTTTTTCTGCTTACATTTCAATTTGAAGTTTTAAAAATAAATTGATCATATGCAGTCAGAGTCAGTGTTAGTTGTTTGCATAAATACTTGAAAAGTGTTTTGATCTGTTAAAGGAATCATTTAAGGTGGAACACTACGCTTTAGGGGGGGGGGGGGGGGGGGGGGGGGCAATTTGTGTTTCATTTTTGTTTCTCAGGATCTAATAAAGATATCTACATGAACTTTTGCACACTGATACAGAACATGACCCTGACCATACATGCCAAATTTGAAGACTGTGTGAAGGCACTATGAAAGTATGGAGTGCACCTTAAAAAAATTCACACGAAATCTTAGCCCCTCAACAGCGCTGGATTCAAGTACTGCATGGTGATGCTGATCATTTGTCCATTTTCCTAAGACATCAAAGAGTGCAATGGTCATAAAATTAGCCTGTCTGAGTTGTTAACTCGCATTCTTTGTTTTAAGCGAGATTCTGTGGATGTTGTACTGTTGTTTGATGAGACAAAGAATGCTTTTCTGTTGCAGCCCTTCCCAGTGCCTTATCCAAGTTCCCATTTGAGGGCAACATTTACCACATCTACGGCTTGGTCTGTTTTGCTGGTCAGTGGACTGCTAGAATGGGTTTGTAGAGGGATAGATTGTTGTACAAATTCAGTTCACATGCTGGGAATATCTCTTTATTATTTTCTTCCAAATGGATTCATCATTTCAAAGGCATGGAATTAATTGAGAGTTAAACATCTCTTTCATCCGCTCAATCTATCCATTTATTGTTGTTATTCTTCTTCTACTTCGTCTTCTTCGATCGCTCAAGACAGTTTCCTGTCAATTATGACCGCAGATGCGTCATGCTGCCGTTATGCGCCTGACTAAGAAATAATTGGGCCCAGCATGTCCGACTTCGGCTGGAGGAAATCTTTTTGAAAGTGTTTCTAGAAAAAAAAGGCAGGAGAATGGACCGGTAAGGCAGAAAAATAGTAGATGACAGCAAGCAAAGGGAAAAGGCAGAGTCAAAGAGAGTGACAGATTAGAGGAAGTTACAAGCACAGAACTTCCAGAAGGTGGGGGAACTATTTATACAAAAGACCCCCCGGTATCCCCACAGGGGGTTATTGTTATGATTTTGAAACAGTTACACTCCTTTTCAGTGTGTGCTTTGAACCATTGACACCTCTTGGTCTGTCTGGGGCAAATACTCACTCGTCTGTGAAAAATGGCTAGTGTTAATAATTATCCTTCTCCATCCTTTTTGGCATTTAATAAAACTCTCCTAATAATGTTATTACATCCTCTCTACCAGACAGAACATTGGCCTGTACAGTAGCCGGTTAGGAAAAAAAAAACAAGAGAGGAAGAGTCTTCTAAACATTGTAATCAGCGAAGCACAAGCGTATGCTTGTTATGGATCGTCTATTTTGACTTAACCCCTTCACTGCTGCCTGCTACTTGCGCAGGCGCCGCCGGTTTGCTGCACAATTTTTGAATGCGGCAATATCGCTACTTAGCGGCAACGTGTATATATACATCAGTGGCAAGTAGTAGAAGTACTGAAGCACTATAGAGTATGTATATATACGTCAATGGCAAGTACTGAAGCACTATAGAGGACGTATATGTACGTCGGTGGCAAGTACTGAAGCACTATAGAGGACGTATATGTACGTCGGTGGAAGCACTATAGAGGACGTATATATACAAGTACTGAAGCACTATAGAGGACGTATATGTACGTCGGTGGCAAGTACTGAAGCACTATAGAGGACGTATATGTATGTCGGTGACAAGTACTGAAGCACTATAGAGGATGTATATATACGTCGGTGGCAAGTACTGAAGCACTATAGAGGACATATATACGTTGGTGGCAAGTACTGAAGCACTATAGAGGACGTATATGTACGTCGGTGGCAAGTACTGAAGCACTATAGAGGATGTATATGTACGTCGGTGGCAAGTACTGAAGCGCCATAGAGAACGTATATATACGTCGTCAGCAGCGAAGAGGTTAAAATTTCAAGCTTGTGTTTGATGATACAAACTCCAAACAACCATGACTAATTTGTTTGTGTGTGTGCCTTGCAGACTCCAACAGCACGGTGGACCTGCAGTTCACCACGCTGAGCCAGAGCCTGGTGCTGCACTCGGTGGCCGCCCACTCCCAGCCCGTCATCCGCGGCCAGCACCACTACTACATGGTCTTCACCGGCTGCAGCCTTTCAGAGCACGCCCTCAAGGACTGGCTGCGGTCCTGTGCCAAGCAGGTCACTGGCTTTTTTCCCTTTGTTACCACACTGGATAAAAAAAAAATCCCTTTTTTCTGTCCCACTTTTTTTGGCCCGGCTCTCACGCCGCTCATTCCGAGTCCAAGTTCACAGCCACATCCCGGTTTGTCAGGTTGCAGAATCTGGAACCAGCTGTTGAAAGGGAGCAAATCTATGTTAGGACGTGAGATAATTGTATAATTGAACTCAAATTATTTTTAGAAAACGCTACACACTAACACAAAGAGATGAAGATGAGAAAATAAACGAAGTAAAAAAACAACTAAAATGTTCATCTTAAAAAATACTTTTTTTTTAAAGGATGAAGATGTTTGTAAATAAAATGGTTCGGTGAATGAATGGCTTGAGATAAATGTTGAGGAAAACACCCAAGCGCTCTAGGTTGATGCATGTATTCATGATGTGTTGATGATGCATGTAGCAATGCATGTATTTCAGTTTTACTTCCTTTTTGTCTGTAACAGTTAAAGTGACAGTCATGATTGTGTGTAGATTGTGTGACTTAGTCAACTTGGCTTTATGATTGGCAACAAAAGTAGTATGCTTTAAAGGTGTATTTTTTCTCCATAAATTTGGGTGGAATTGAGAATGAGCATAAAGAGAAACAAAGTATTGTGCCAATTTGTAGTTTGGACATCCCCTATCAAATTTTCTCATTGAAAATGTTCACTGATCGAGAAGCAATATTCTGCCATTCTCAGGAAAGGGATAGGGTTAGAATCAGCCTGGTGTTATTGTCGTGAAATTAAAAGAACCAGAGATCGAGATCGCAAACATGAGGTGGGTGGTTATTATATGTCTGTGAGCCTTCAAGACCATGTTCCTTAACAAGTATGGTTTGTTTGTCTGTGTCACAGAAGCCAGAGAAGAAGAAGCACATGACCAAAGCTGACATTTCAAAAGCTGAAATGAACAAAATCCATGTAAGTATTTTACTGGCTAATAATAGTGGATTTAGAAGCCTTTTGATGATGGTGGTAACAATGAAAACCAGACTTTATATAACAAACAAATATCATTTTAGTTTTTTTACAGAAAAAGATGGAAGGTAAACTTGGGCATAGACTAATCTGACGTTTCTACAATACCCAGAAGTTGACAATGTGTGTGTGTGTTTGATAGATGGTGCTGTGTGTGTGTTTGATAGATGGTGCTGTGTGTGTGTTTGATAGATGGTGCTGTGTGTGTGTTTGATAGATGGTGCTGTGTGTGTGTTTGATAGATGGTGCTGTGTGTGTGTTTGATAGATGGTGCTGTGTGTGTGTTTGATAGATGGTGCTGTGTGTGTGTTTGATAGATGGTGCTGTGTGTGTGTTTGATAGATGGTGCTGTGTGTGTGTTTGATAGATGGTGCTGTGTGTGTGTTTGCCGAGGTATTATATAAACATGGGTGCTACTCTTTCAGTTTTACACTGATTTCAGTATTTTGAATTTTACCAGAAACTGAACTTCAGTTTTCTTAATTCATCCCCAAAATATTGACCACAAGCGATTTGGGGCATTTTGAACTTAGTTGTTCTATCTTGGAAGTTTACAAAGGCAATGTAATAATTTTACAAGGCTTATCAGACTCAGCCTGTCTCTGTCTCTCATTTTAGCTGTCTGTCTGTCTCTCTCTCTTAAGTTGCCCCCCTGAATCATCCGACAGGGCTCTGCCCCTGTACCCTGGACCCCTGCCTTTCATTTTGTTTTCATTTTGGGGAGTTGCACCCATGTATAAATAAGAAATCATGTTTTTACTTTTGTCAGTTTATGTTCAAGCCAAAATTTGAAATTTATAAGATCAGGAAATGTTGTTTGACAATAGACTGCAGCTTAGTTTTGTTTGATGAGTGTTTATTTTTTGCTTGTTGTCACTTGTTTTATATTCTGTTTATCCTCCATGCCCCCAAGAGGGGTCAAAGGATTATTATTAAATTGAAATTGAATTGTGTGTGTGTGTGCGTGCAGAAGGAGCATCATCTGGAACCCCTTCCCTCCGGGTGGTTCTACAATGGCACCCAGTTTGTCAGCATGGCCGGAGAGAAGTCTGACCAGCACCCCTGTATCCTTGCCCTGCTTGTGTTGCCCGTTATTGTTGGCTGCCACACACACCTATTTCATTTGGGAATAGCCCTACTTTTCAGTCTTTCGGATGAGACGATAAACCGAGGTCCCTTGTGCTCATGCACTTAGCACACGTTAAACCCAGTGGCAACGAAAAAGTTGTCGTTTGGTCAAAATTTACCCCCTTCCCTCCCTTCCTCATCAATCACACAAAAAATCGCATGCAAACAAAATTTTTAAAAAGGGGGTGGTGCTCTTCTGACTGCGACACACTCTCCAGGTGGGAGCAACCCGAATTTCACAGAGACGCCTCTGACTATAAAGTACCAAATACCATGGCAAATACAAGTCTGACCAGCAACCTTGTAACATTGCTTTGTTAATGTTTACAATAGAATTAAGTATCACACAGTTCTATTCTGTTTCGGAATAGCTCGGTTGGTTAGATGCGCACAATGTGATCCAGCAGTCACTGGATACTGGTGCAAAAAGTGCTAACCTAGTGTAATTCAGTGGTCAAACTGTGCACTCAGCTTCTGGATATTGTTATCAAGAACGGGTCATATTCGGAGGAGGACCTCACTCACGCTGGCTCCGCAACTAAGAGAATAGTGTCGTCAGTAAGGGGCTTAGTAGGTGGTGTCCTGAATAGGCTCCACTGAACTCCACCGAAGTGACTCGGCAACAGTGCAGTGTCTCCTCGGTTGTATTCCTCCTGACGGCCTAACATAGATTCACTCCCCTTGAACTGCTGGTCTCGGATTCTGTGACCTGAACAAGCCGGGGTGTGGCTGCGAATTGGGATTTGAGATGAGCGGCATGGGAGCAACGCCACTGTACGGCCCAGAAGATGGGACAGCAACAAAAAAGAAAAAAAAGAACGGGTCATATTTCACTGAGATCGTCGATGTGAAAAGGTTGAATTTTACAATCAGCCAAAGAACTTCTGAAAAATCCACAAACAAGCTGCAATGGTATTTTATCGTCAGGGGTCAAAGTGAATAAAACAAATAGTGTCCTTTAGCACGCGTTATACAGTTACTGGTATAATAAACACAGTGACAGAACATACTGCTGCAAAAGTTGTGTGTTTTTTCAAGAATGCACACACACCAAAAATTCTCCTAAACAGAATTCAAATTTATGACAATTATGCCATTCACGTTGCAACTTGAATTATTTAATTCGCGTATTATTCCTTAATGTCTGCCAGTTATGAAAGAGTTCATCACTGACTACCTAAAGAAGAAGAACGAGGAGATTGGCGAGTACAATGCTGCCATCGACAGGGAGAAATACCCAGATCTCTTTGCTTAGGGTGGTTCTCCGTTTCTCTGCTGGTTTGCCAGATCTCTGCAGCATGTCAGGACATTTTCAACCAAGCACATAGTTTGTATGGATTGTGTCACAGAGATGTGTCTGTGTGTCTCTCATGACAGAAGCTTCCAAGATGGAGTCTAACGTACTGAGACTTTCAAGGTGTGTTAATGGAAATATATCTATCATTTCTTTGTTAGTATGGTTTTTGAAAGCAAAAACACATCTAGTCTATTTTTCCTTTGAGTGAAGGCGTAAGTTGAAATATTACTTGAATTGAGTAATACTACAATACTATATGAATACTTCAGGCACAGACTGAAACACACACACACACACACACACACACACACACACACACACACACACACACACACACACACACACACACACACACACACACACACACACACGCACACGCACACACACACACACACACACACACACACACACACACACACACACACACACACACACACACACACACACACACACACACACACACACACACACTCACGCACACGCACACACACACACACACACGCACACACACACGCACACACACACACGCGCGCGCACACACACACACACACACACACACTGCTGTCGGAAATTTCAGAAAGTTATGGTTTGATTGTTTTCATTGCATGACTAATTGACTGCATTAATGAACTGATAGATGGGATGATTATAGCACACTTTTCCAGTGTTGTTGTTCATAGTCCTGCTGTTGCCTTGCATTTGTGTGGCTTGTGAGACTGTTTCTTTTCAATGGCCTTGGAAAGACTGCTGATTCATATTGCATTTAATGCTTTAATGTAAAAGCACTTGCAACATGGGTATACCAGTCATGAATGCATTAGGATTGTTACTTTTGTGAAGTAATTTGTTCACACTGTTTGGCACATATTTGCTGTTGATGATTAGCTGTTTGCCTTTTATTCCTTTACTTATTCTTGAAGTTTTACTTTCAGTTACTGCAATGTTTACAAATTATTGTCTATTGAAGGATTATTTTCAGGTAATTGCCTTTTTTTAGCCACCACCATTACCATTATCATCTTCATTGTCGATCATCATTTGTACATGCTTTTGTATGCAATTACCTTGTATTAAGCTTCCTGCTTTCAATTACCCTGTCACCAATGGTGAGGAGGTAAAGGGAAGAGAGGCACAACTGTAGGTGTGAAGAGAAATACACAAGTTGTGTCCTGTTGAGGGCGAGAAAAAACAACGTTATATGTACCGAACAAACTAAAAGCATGCCACATCAGATTGCTTCATGAAACAAGAAGGTAGCTCAAACATTGTGCATGCCTACATCACTTACCATTTTATTCTCACACACCCGCCCCCTTGCACGTCTCCTTTTCACTCAGATAACCACTTGTAAAACCACATCCCCCCACCCACCCCACTCACATACACGCACACTCACACATGCATGCATGCAAACTATATATATGTATGCGCTTATGTGCCAGACGTTTTAAAGATGCACTTGGCTCAAATAGAGCATCGCAGGACAACAGACAAGGAGGACTGATGGGTTAAGAGTATATTTGAATGTTTAAGATATGCTGTATATCGGCTGTTCAAAACCTCATGCGTTGAAAGTGTTTCTTTTGTTCTTAATTGTTTAAGACTTCTATTTATTGTTGATTTGTTTTCTTGTTTGTTTGATTTTAAAAAACATTGCTTGGTAATAAAGACTTTGGGATCACCTGTCGGTCAAATTTATTATATGTGTGTGTGTGTGTGTGTGTGTGTGTGTGTGTGTGTGTGTGTGTGTGTGTGTGTGTGTGTGTGTGCGAGACTGAAATGCACACAAAAGCAGAGTGAGAGAGAGAGAAAGAATCGTGCTCAATGATTTGGTGACCATTTAGTGGTACATGTATATCCCAATCCTTTGGTTATTTACATACTCTGTCCTCTCATCTCTATCACACAGGTGATTGCGCACACACGTACACACACACACACGTACACACACACACACGTACACACACACACACGTACACACACACACGTACACACACACACACGTACACACACACACACATACACACACACACACGTACACACACACACGTACACACACACACGTACACACACACAACAACATACAGTATTTATACAGCGCTAAATCTTGATAGAAATCAAATCGAAGCGCACACACATGTTAAACATTCATAACGCATTCAAACAAAGACGCTATGCAAAGACGTAGTGACAAGAAAATAAGACATACACGTTTGAGAAATAGACCTAAAGGCAAAAGAGAGGAGGGAAAGAGATAATGAGCTTCAATGACAGGGAAAGAGGTGGGTTTTGAAATTTGATTTGAAGGCAGAGAGGGTCGGTCGCTGATGGAGGGAGAGAGGAAGTTTGTTCCAGGAGGTTGGTCCTGAAACAGCAAAAGAGCATCGACCAACTGTTGAAAGCTTATACCTAGGGATCTGGAGAGATAGAGGGTCGGAAACTGAACGCATTGTGTGAGCTGGCGTATAAATGGAATTATTGTCACAGAGGTAAGGTGGAGCAGCTTGATAGATAGATTAAAGGGTGTTTAGTTTATACTCAATTCTGTCTGCGACAGGTAGCCAGTGCAAAGAACGGAGAAGAGGGCAAACATGATCAAACTTTTTCACACACACACACACTACACAATATTTAAGAGTGTTCATTAAATATAATACAAAAGGAAAAATCTAAAATTTATTACCATACTGAACAGAAAAAAATCACTTTATTTTTTAATTGTATTGTATGATGACCAAAGCTTCTTATACGTCTATCCACACACAAAAGAGATGCAGATCAAACACTGTGCCAGTTTCTTATAGACCTGACAGTATTTCTTAAACTGGCATATAGCCACATGAACAGTTCAGAGAAATAGAAAAGAAAAGGGGGCCAACCATATTACAGGGCCGGACCAAGCGATTCGCAAGGGGGGGTTTCCGCCGGGGGTCCAGGGGAGCTGCATAGATCCGTCCTTTTGGGGGTTGAGGGGGCGAACCCCCCGGGACATTTTGCAATTTAGTGATTATTAAGGCAAAACTCGAGTCGTTTTCTTTTCACCCTGGTATAAGGTACATGCTTAGGGCAGAGGGGTGTTTTCGGAAACCAGGAACCCCCCCCCCCCCCTAGATCCGGCCCTGTTAAAAGACATTTTAAGCACACACACACACATCAAGCAGAAAATTCTGCCACATGAACAATAATGATAAATATTTATTAATTTTTCTTCTTTTATGAATTATGCAAATAAACTTTGTTTAATAAATTCTTTTCTCAAATCGTCAACAACAAAAAACCCTCACCAAAAGTACGAAATATTATCCAATGTCTTGGTTTCGTTTTTTTAATGACATTTTAGACTATATCTTTTATGAGAGAATGGGAGAAGAAAATAAAGACTGACCAGAAAAAAATTAATAACCAGACAGACGCTTACTTCTAGCAAAAACAAACTATGAAAAGTCGGACAACAGAGAAGAAGAAGATGAAGTCTTCAGAGAAGAAGAGCTTGAGCTGCTCTCAGCTGCCTCCGACATCGCTTCCGAGGCTCTTGTCCTCATCTTTCGGGATATTGAGAGAACTGTTTCATGAGGTCGTGGGGCAGACTTGCATACAAATCCCCTCGCTTCAACTTCTACGGCAAGGACTTTAACATGGAAGCCAGGTCTCAGGCTCCTGGCAAGTCTGGCATACTTTTCAGTCTTGAAGATGTGTGCTTCCTCCATTCTGCTTTCCCATGGCACACTACAGTCAGTTCGATCAGGATCATTTGTCTCGACAGACTTTAGTGGAGCTCTATGTTGGTTTCAAGGTGTCTTTTCCATTCTGGAAGGTTTCCTGAGCATTCCCATTCTTCTGTGCCATCGAGCAAGCTCTGCTTTTGTGTCCTTGCAGGTGCTGTGACTCTTGGCCATGGTTTGCTACCTCCTGCAGCGTAGAATGTTGCTTGTGGGGCTGCTGTTGGCGTTGGTTTTCCTTTGGCAGCATCTCTCCTTGAGAACTTGATTGTGCCTTCAAGTGTATCTTCCTTGGCTTAGTCCCACTTTGCATGAACTGAGAACGTGCCCTACAGTCTGTCTGCCTTGGCAGAGCGGGCACTTAAGATCCCCCTCTGAAAGTCTCCATCTGACCAGATTTGGGCTGGAGGGCAGAAGGTCATACGCAGATCTGATGATGAAGCTGAGTCTAAGGTAAGCCATGTGCCATATGCCACTCCAGGTGAGACTTCTTTGGAGTGGATTTTCCCATGTAGTCCATTGCCCTTGCTGGCCTTGTTGGACCGCTTTATGGATTCTGTGAGCATCTCCCCCTTTAACTTTTCTCACTTCTTGAATGACCTGGTCTCTCTTTTCTTTCCCTTTGATTTTTTACCACCACTTCATTTCTGTTGCTCCAATAGTATAGATCGAGCCTGTTGGTCTGAGTGTGCCCTATTAGCTTGCTGATCCTCAGGCTCTTTTGCTTCTTCCACTGCCTCCTGGACTTTCCACTTCCTGCCAGTCCTCAGTTGGGGTTGGTTCTCTTTCACAACCTTGTCCACTGAGTCTTCAAGCATTGTTTGTAGCCTTCTTTTCCCCACTTTGTATTCCTCAACAAGGGATTTGAGGGGTCGTTTCAGCTTAGCTTGGCGGCAGTATAATGCAACATCTGTAATACCATGGATGCTATATTTAGACGTAGTGTCCATGGTAATACCAGGTGGGACACCAAGCCCCTTCCCTGTATTCTTGTTGATCTTGGCTTACATCGTTTCCACGGTGCTAGTGCTGATGTCGTGTGTCAGGGCCAGAGGAGCTTTGGTATCAGCATGAACTGCAGGCACTAGACTTTGTGTTTGCCTGGTAGGCTACGCTGGTCTATTGTCTGCAGGTCTTCTTCAGCCATTTGTTTGGTCTCGGTAGTCCTTTTTGTGTCATTTAGGGAGTCGTCATACCATCTCCCGAGACTCTTGACTGGTTCCTCTGAGACTGTTGGGATGGCTTGGTTTGTAATGCTGAACGTTACTGTTGGGGCTACTTTTCCTTTCCTCAGAGAGAGGCTTCTGGATTTCTATGGTCTTTTCTCTAGTTTCTGTGATTAAGTGGGGTTTTGTTTGTTTGTTGTTGTTTTTCAGGAAAGAAAAGATGCAGAAATCATCTTCAAATCGAACGCAATGAAATAATTTAAAAACTCTCTCTCTCTCTCTCTCTCTCTCTCTCTCTCTCTCTCTCTCTCTCTCTCTCTCTCTCTCTCTCTCTCTCTCTCTCTCTCTCTCTCTCTCTCTCTCTCTCTCTCTCTCTCTCTCTCTCTCTCTCTCTCTCTCTTTTTTCTCCCTCCCGCCTAAGCATGCACCTGATTGTGTGTCACAGTGTGTGTGTGTGTGTGGGGGGGGGGGGGGGGGTGAGTTGTGTATGAATGCATGTGCGAGTGCGTGCCATATTATAATTTAATTAAACATTTTGTATCCCCCTTGCCAAGTGGGCTATTACTAATGGCAATAAAACATTGTTCATTGCTCTCTCTCTCTCTCTCTCTCTCTCTCTCTCTCTCTCTCTCTCTCTCTCTCTCTCTCTCTCTCTCTCTCTCTCTCTCTCTCTCTCTCTCTCTCTCTCTCTCTCTCTCTCTCTCTCTCTCTCTCTCTCTCTCTCTCATGTTGTTGTATGCGTCAGAAATTTGGGGTCTGACTCGTTCCAAGGTAATAAAAAATGTACACATCTTCGCTTGTAAACGCTTCCTTAAAGTATAAAAAAAAAACCTCCGAATACCTTAGTTTATGGCGAGCTGGGTAGATACACACTGCATATTGATAGCAATGTAAGAGTTTTACTGGTTCAAGCTACAACGAATGGCGTTGTGTCGACTACCCAGGCAAGCAAATCTAAGCAAAACAGAATTGGGTATATGAAATTTAAAAACACCTGTTTAGATTATTTTGGATTTTCAGAAGTTTGGATTTATGGTGGAGTATGAGATGAACTTCTTCTTCAATCGCTCAGACAGGTTCCTGTCAATTATGAGCGCAGATGCGTCATGCTGCCGTTATGCGCCTAAGACATAGTTAAGCCCAGCAAGTCCGACTTCGGCTGGAGGAAATCTTTTTGAAAGTTTTTGTTGTTGAAAAAAAGCAGGAGAATGGAACGGCAAGGCAGAAAGACAGTAGATGACAGTGAGCAAATGGAAAAGGCAGAGTCAAAGAGTGACAGATTAGAGGAAATTACAAGCACAGAACTTGCAGATGGTGGGGGAACTATTTATACAAAAGACACCCTCCCCCCGGTGTCTCCACGGGGGGGGAGGAGATGAACGTTCCTTTCTAAAAACGTACAGGCAAAGAATGGTTGACTGTTTCATGCAAGAATGGGCCGAAGAATTGGAGAACAATGATCGTTTTTGTGTTTAAAGCTCTACTAGTACTAGAAAAATATTTAAGTGACATCACAATAAGTAAATTTAAAGTAGCATTGACAAAATACGTTTTGGCATAAATGCACTGAGAGATAACGAAAGATACTGTGAAATATCAATAAAATTAAAAAATATAACAAAAAGCTGTTTGTGATGATTTTGAAAACGAAATTCACTTTCTTTTGAAATGCCCCATGTATACCAGATTAAGAAACATTACAAATATAATTGCACTCATCCACTCAAGTTTCTTTTTCAAAATGAGAACAAATATATAAGACGTGCATGGCTGTTTGTTCATCATGCACTTTGTCAACGAGAGGAATCAATGTAATTTGGTGAGTTATCATTAAATTATATAAGATTTTCATTATTTTGATTGAATGTTGTACATGTCCCAATGTGGAGAGACCGGAGGCCTCACATTAAAAATCCAGTGTTCCAGTTCATTCTCTCTCTCTCTCTCTCTCTCTCTCTCTCTCTCTCTCGTCCAATCATAATTGCTTTGAGAGGCCTCAGCAAAGCATCCGTTCCAATAAAATGTTGCATCAAGTCTGCATGTTTCAATTTTGTTTACTGATGGCATCTGGTGAAGAAAGAATTGCGCTGCACATGACATTGTGCACCTTGCCTTTAAATTATGTATAAAGAGTTTCAATGATGACAATGAATGTCTCTAATCGTAGATAATCTAGTGGTGTTTTTATTTACGGGTTTTGCAATGCAGGTTTCTAATCTTATTGTATTTTCATTTCTATATCTGTAAAACACAGTGTCACCCTTTGAAATGTGCAGTCAACATCTCTTTCTGTCCCTGACACCTCTCCCCCTCCCAGTCCCAGAGTGAGACACACACACTCACAGCCCGGTGTGGCGTTCTCAAAATGGATTTGTTCTCAACATGTCTGCGCATGTGCGAAGAGTTAAGGTTAGGGATAGGTTTAGAGTTAGGGATAGGTTTAGGGATAGGTTTAGGGTCAATTTAGTGTCGAATACACAAAAGACAAAATTTGATGGTACGTCATGATCGATTTCGCACATGCGCAGACATGTTGAGAACAAATCCATTTTGAGAATGCCACACCGGGACTTCTGTCAAGCTTTCCAGTCGACTATTCATCCTCATCTGTGTTTCCGACCAGATCAGATGCCACCCTCCATTACATTTCATAACGCTTCTCGTTTTGATCTGCCTTCCTGCCAGCAACAATAAAACGGGACCTGTCCTATAACTCACCCTGCAGCAGCGGCAGAGAAGCCATTGCGGAAAATATATTGGATTAAAACGGGAGAGTCGGACTGGGCTGATAAGTAATTGGACGTCACAGGCTAAAGCCTGTAAACCAGACGGGAACCCTGCCGCCACCCAGCGGCGATCTAGCCCGTAGGGACCCCCGTGCATCATTTTGGAAGAGAGACGTTCATAAGACAGCATCATAGAGCATGCCCCCATCTCCAACACTGTCCTCACACTGACGGGGCTCTGGCAGTCCCCGAGCGACGACAACAGTGCAGACAATGATCTTGATTGCAGACAACATGGCGGCCATCGAGCGGCCATTGAGGGCGTCAAGGGCCAGCTTGTCCACTGAGTTATTGGCCTTGAGCTTCTCCAAGGTGGAGGACACTTCTCCTGGCCCATCATCACACTGCTGATGCCTGTAGAGATGGGGGACAACTCCCTAGTCCCAAACTGCGGACCGGGTTACCTTCCTTCCTTACGAAGCAGAAAACAGATAGGAGTGATTCATGTTCTTGTTATCGCACGGACGGAAAGGTTCTGGAGTATAAGAACGCAATATTTGAAAGAAAATTGTGAAATGTCCCATATGGCTTTGCCGAGAGGACGTCAAACTTTAAAGTTTGGGGAAAATTGTTGATTGAATTGCTGTCCGGGGAGGAACGTAACTTTCATTGACCTTGCTGACTTCATTTAGAAAAAGTAAGTTTACGTGACTTCAAAAAATAATCTTTATTGACTCCTCCCCCCCCCCCCCCCCCCCACTCCCCCCGATGAAACACCCTCAATTAATAATAGAACAAAAACTCGTTGCATAGTAGTCCTGTTGAAATTATTGAGTAACAAAGCAAAACAGTGATACTACGAAACATTCTCTAACATTTTGAAAACAATATGTTCTCTTTGCAAGCAAGTTTGTCGCTCATCAGACCATAGTTATTGTAACTACAGGACTATTCTGTTTGGTAAACATGAATGCAATGGGGATTTATGTAATTCGCCATTTTAAATGTGTGTGTGTGTGTGTGTGTGTGTGTGTGTGTGTGTGTGTGTGTGTGTGTGTGTGTGTGTGTGTGTGTGTGTGTGTGTGTGTGTGTGTGTGTGTGTGAGAGAGAGAGAGAGAGAGAGAGAGAGAGAGAGAGAGAGAGAGAGAGAGAGAGAGAGAGAGAGATTATATTTTGTGTTAGGCTCTTTGAGGCCCATTCACAAGAGGGGAGGGGGTGTCATCGATATTCACAACATAAAATACTTCGAAACAAACCAATTCAATGTTTCATCGTGACATGGATACCAGATCACGGACATGTTTGTAAAACGATCACGAACGATGTACGGTTTTCAGAGAGAGAGCAAGAGAGAGAGTGAGAGAGAGAGAGATTTATTTCTCTGTCTGATGTTAGTGTGCCTTCTTACTACTACACTGGTTCCAGACAAGACCAAGTTAACCACTGCAGATTACGTCTAGGAATAAGCAATATTAATCACGATCTGTACACAAGGCATCTACTAGCTGACCCAAAATGCACGTGCGGTTACTCCATAGAAAATGCAGAACACTATTTGTTACACTGTACAAACTTTCATCACGTGAGAATAAACACAATACTAACTCTAAATGTTAACAAAATTAATACCCATACGCTTCTATTTGGAGACCACAGTCTAACAAATGCACAAAATGTAGCTATTTTTAAATCTGTTCAGCAATTTATTGCTACCAGCAACAGATTATAAGTTAACAAGATAATTTAGATTGTAATATAATAAATAAAAAACATGTGCAATATATAAGCTTGTGCGATGTGTATACTTATGCATGTATATCAACGGCACAGGGCTGGGACTTGTGAATGGCAAAATTTGGGTCGGTCTCTCTCACTCTCCCCCCCCCCTCTCTCTCTCTCTCTCTCTCTCTCTCTCTCTCTCTCTCTCTCTCTCTCTCTCTCTCTCTCTCTCTCTCTCTCTCTCTCTCTCTCTCTCTCTCTCTCTCTCTCTCTCTCTCTCTCTCTCTCTCTCTTTGTGATGTGCGTAATATTATTTATGTTCATGTTTGTGTATTGCATCTTTTCCTAATGATAAAAAAATAATGTATAGCTGTGTTGATTCAACTCTGCATCCACCCAGTATTTCATTTTCATTATTTTTTGTTCTTTTTCGTACATTTGTTTTCCACGTTTAATTCCGCCAATATTGCTGTGTACATTTTCTAACTGAGCACGCTATAAGCTTCGCTTGTTGTTGCTTCAGTCTGTTGTGTTTTATGTCTATTTGAATGTAATTGAATAATAAATCGTTTAAACCAGAGAGAGAGAGAGAGAGAGAGAGAGAGAGTTTGGATAATAAGTATTAGCCCAACTATTTTAGGGGGGCACATTATTATACTTTTCCTCTCAACGTTAATAATTATCTGACGGAAATGTTGGTAAAACAATCACGAACGATGTACGGTTTTCAGAGAGAGAGAGAGAGAGAGAGAGAGAGGGTTTGGATAATAAGTATTAGTTTGCCCAACTCTTTGTAATTGTTTAATAATTATCTGTCAAGCAATCCCCTTCCACGTGCATCTAGAGGGCCTACTACGTGTGTTTGACGCTGTATCCTCCGCGCTGATCAGTATTTTCCGTCCTTCTGAAGAGGTCCAGAGTGGTGGGTGAGTGACAAGCTTGTTGTCTGATAATGTCCAACTTGTCTCCCTTGCCCTTGTCCAGCAGAGGGCAGGCCAGTGCTCCATCGGGGTCACTGAGGTCGGTCCTTTCCAGTCCCCTCCTGAAGGCCAGTTGGTCTGCAGGACAGTATTTGATGGGCTGATCATCGCCAACAATGGTGGGTGGAAAAAATGGTCAGCATCTTCTAATTGGGTTTTTACAATGATTTGGAAGTTGAGGTGTCGAACAAGGATTCGCCCACACGATTGTATGAATGATTATGACAGCTTCGGGTGAAATTCGCCAGCTCAGTTTGGAGGGGGAAATGCGTTAACAATAAGCGTAGATGACAGTGCTTAGGCTTCTTCTTCTTCTTCTTCTTCTTCTTCTGCGTTCCCAGGCGGGTATGGGTAAGGAACGTATGTGTCCGGTTTTCAGTTTTCACTAGTCTCCCCGCTGCGTACAGCCGACACATTCCGATTTAGGAGGAGCTCAAAGGAGAAAAATTATTTGGAAGATTGTTTTTGAAAAAAGGCAGGAGAATGGGCCAATAAGTCAGAAAGATAGTAGATGATAGAAAGCAGAGGGAAAAGGCAGAGTCAAAGAGAGTGGCAGAATAGAGGAAGTTACGAGCACAGAACTTCCAGAACGTGGGGGAACTATTTTACGAAAGATCCCCCGGTATCCCCACGGGGAGGCTTAGGCTAATATGTTGATTTTTTTTAATTGATTTTTACCATTCAAAAGCGAGAGGATGTAGTTTATGACGACTTCCTTCCTACCCTCTTCTTTTCACGTGCTGTTTTCCCTTTCCTTTCGCGTTGTGCTTTCCCTCGAGCCTTATAGGGGAAGACGGGGTAAAAAGCGCATGGGCGGGTAAGAAGCCCACCCCAATTATCTCATGAAATGAAGCAAATTTCAGTCTCATTTTGCCCATGAGACGAGCGTTAATGTATAGCATTCGTCTCATGGGCAAATTTGACTGAAATGTTCTTTATTTCATGAGATAATTGGGGTGGGCTTCTTACCCGCCCATGCGCTTTTTACCCCGTCTTCCCCTATAGTAGTTGTATGGGTTTGTGTTTTATAGTTTGGAAGACCGTTGGTACAACAATGAACAGCATTACTTGAAAATTTATGGACGGTTTTTTTTATACAAAGATGTTTAGAGTTTTAGGGTATCATGCAAGGAACAAACTTTTTTGTTTAATCTTGATTGAGATTGTCAATCAGATAAAATATGTTTTTAAATCATTTTTGTACCCTAACTTTTGAACATCTTTATCATGCATTTCAGATTCGTTCAAGGAGCAGTTCTCACATATATCCAGAGGCGTGCCTTATGATGTCGCTGTTAGGCTGCATCTGGAATCTGGTGTAGCGTCCATGGCTGCATATAATAGCTATGCTTGTGGAAAGACAGAGCACCGATTAAACAAATAAAAACAAAGAAACAGAGAAAAGGAACAGGCACAGTTTACTCACCCCATTCCCCACCTTCAACCCCCTCCTCAACCCCCTATTTTTGTAACCTTCTTTCCTCCTGAATGTTCCCCGATAAATGTATGATGAAAGTAAAGACAGCAAAAGCGAACAAAACAAAACAAAACAAAACAAAGAAAAACGAAAAACAACAAAACAGAAATAGCTTAGTATTAAACAGGAAACGATGGAGTAGAGTGGAGAAAAGCGAAGGTGGAGGTGGTATTTGGGAAGAAGGGAATGGGATAGAGAAGAGAGACAACAAGCTAGTATTAAAAAGGAAACGATGGAGTAGAGTGGAGAAAAGCGAAGGTGGAGGTGGTATTTGGGAAGAAGGGAATGGGATAGAGAAGAGAGACGACAAGTGAGACGTAAGAAGGACAAATGACTGGATCCTCTCCGTATCTCTGAACTAATGCGTGGCCGCAGCGAAGCCTCGTCCAGTGTAGAAGGCCGCAGCGCACCGGGCAGACCCTGAAAGCCGATCCCTTCCAGCGCGGGCCAAGGGCCGACACCAGAGCCCCCCAGGGGACGGTCCCCTGTCCGACGGGGCGCGTCCGGTGATCCCTATCGAAACTCTATTAGCATCGGGGGGGCCAAGCTAGGGGGCTCCTTCCTCCAACGACAAGTCACCTCTCTCCAGTGGTTGTAGGATTCGCCAATGGACAAAGGCCCGTGGGGGGTGGGGGTGGGGTGGGGAGAGAAAAGAAAACCGAAGGGAACGCAGACTATATCTTTGGGTTGTAAATTTTATTGGGGAAAGGGCAAGATTTCCGAGGTTTTTTTTGTGTCGTGCTGTCTCAGTTTTGACTACCACCCCCACCCCCACCCCCACCCGTGCCCACACTCCCGTTGCCTCCCCTTAATTTCTTTCTTTTCCTTTCTTTCTTTCTGTCCTCATTTGTCTATTGATTTGCTATGTGATAGAAAATGAAGTATCGCAATGAAAGGTCTCCTTTTGCCTGTGGACACAATTAATCCGACTCAACAACCTTGCAAAGAGCAACATGATTTAAGACAAATAAAGGCTGTGTCAGACCAATTGACATAGGCTAGAACACCAAGGCTACATCAAAATGTTGTTATGCTATGCATAGTTATGCGGGGATTGTCTTTAGCCATGACAAGCTCCTAGCATGACATCATCAGTCTCCAAAATCCCCCGAAGTCGGAGTGTGGCTGCCCACGTGGCGGGGTAATCAAAAACGGTCACGCACGTTGCTGTTCTCATCCGTAGCTGATGCACATGTACCATAGTGGTCCAAGTGCTTCCGCTTTTGGGATGATCCCTGGAATCTCTTAGCCAGTGTACACAAACAAGAGACAACACCAAGACAAATAAATCTTTTGAAGATAATCTGGAGGACTTTCTGGTGACTTTTTCCCGATATTTCTTTACCCTGATTTTTTTTCCCTGAAGAAACGAATTTCACGTTGTCACTTGTGTTTTCAGTTTCTGGTATTGTCTCTACTTTGAATGCAATCATTGACAACAAGCACGAAAAATCAAATGCCACACAACATATTGCTCGGGGTGGGGGTGGGGGTGGGGTGGGGGAGGGAGTATCTTTAACGTATCAAACATCAGACGGTTAAGTTAAACACCGGCATCCTTGTTTTCTTCTTAAAGAAATGTTTAAAACAGTACCATTAATTTGATATTGTATTTTGTTTTCGGTGGCGGCCATTTGTAGGCTTACTGAAACAGTTGTGATTTCTATTTAATAATCTCACGAATCTTTATTTTGGCGAAATGGTGTAAGTTAATCACATTTCGTCCTGTATTGTGAATTACAAAGCAGGCCTACATGTTGCATTGTGTTGGGGTGGGACAAGATGTATCCTTGTTACCTCCTGGTGGCATTGTATCTGTGTAGGTTTCATTAATTCTTTAAAATAAAGGATGTTGAAATAAAATATGAATCGATTCTGCGTGTTCATATCTAACTGGCCTCAACAATTCCATGACTAGTCTATCTGATCTTAAAGACACAGCGATCGTCTGACCCATTAACAACAGGGACACTATGTGTTCAAAGAGCGTTCATTTATATTGCAGTACTCGTCTCCGTCTCTCGTCTCTCTCTCTCTCTCTCTCTCTCTCTCTCTCTCTCTCTCTCTCTCTCTCTCTCTCTCTCTCTCTCTCTCTCTCTCTCTCTCTCTCTCTCTCTCTCTCTCTCTCTCTCTCTCTCTCTCTCTCATTCCCTCTCTCTTTGAAGATAATCTGGACAGATTGGAAGAATAGGCGTTGCCTAAAATCTATATCCTTGGAAAATAAAGTTTAAAGGAGAAATGTTATTTGGAAGATTTTTTTGGGGAAAAGGCAGGAGAATGGGCCAATGAGTCAGAAAGATAGTAGATGACAGTAAGCAAAGGAAAACGGTACAAACACAGAACTTCCAGAAGGTGGGGAACTATTTTTACGAAAGACTCCCCTCACGGTATCACCTCTAGGAGAGACTCGTGGAGGGGTCCGGGTCGTCCAGCTCCCCGTATGGAGGCACGAGGCATCCACCCACTGCCCCAAAACTACAACCACCACAAGAAACAACTGGAACAGTATACCTCCCGGGAGAGGGGTGAGCCGTTTGTTCTGTCTAACTCTTGCCCAATTTGCATGAGGTCGTGTTTGAAATGGTTGCCGCTGTTGGACATAATGGGTTAACTTGTTTATCTTGCTTTGGATGTGACGCTCTGTTTGTCTGGTGGTAATGGTGCGCTCTCACGCCCGTGTAGACTGACAAATGAGTTGTCTGATATTTAGATCAACGGACCGAAAGATTGTTCACTAAATGTTGGATTGTTTTAACATTATTAGTTCGCCTTTGCCAAGGAACTAGGCTGTGACATTTTGTTTCTTGGAGTCGTATGTTTTGTGTTGTGTTGTGTTGGAAACTACTGGCAAAATAAGCATTACAATTGCTTTTTACATCAAACGACCCATAAAAAACAAAGAAATTTTATTAACAAAGAAAACACTGAAATCTCACTAACAATTACAGTGTGTGTCTTTGAACGTCCATGTGTGCGCGCGTGCGTTTGTGTATGTGTATGCGTACGTGTGGGGCCTATATCCTTTAGAATATTAAGACATTGGAATGTCCTAACAAGGGCTTTGGAATACACTGAGAGAAATATACTCCTCACAGAAAGTCACGCAACAACACTCATCACTGCAAATGAAGTGGTATCATAAGTAATAGATATATTTTAATTGTTTTGAATTCATCTTTCAACATTTCATCAAGTCGAGCTGAGTAAATCACATAACAAATTAATCCCCAATCTCAGGATACTGAGCAGCAAAAGAAATGGGTATCAAAACATGTGTACAAGAAAGCAGACTATCGATTTCAAATTTAAAGACTGGGTGCAAGCAGTTCAGAACATCATTAACGGCGAGTGTGACCTCCGTGAGCATGAATGCAAGCTTGGATGCGGCGTGACATTGAGGCAATGAGTCCATCCAGCTGGATCTGTGGGATGGCTCTCCACTCCTAACCAACGATGCTTCCAAGGCAGCCAGTGTCTTGGGACGGGCGGGAATGCCATAAACAGCTTGCCCAAGCATACATGTCCCTCGTCTGTTCAATCTTTTTGAAGTCAGGACATTGGGGTGGTTAGTCAAGATGGGATATTTTGTTGGTGTTCAACTCATTCCTGGTGACATTGTGCTCTGTGACATGGCGCGTTGTCGTCCATGAAAACGAATCCAGCACCAAGCCTTCTCATCAGGGAGAACACTTGAGGTATGATGATGTCATTCAAGTAGTGTATAACATTTGCAATGCCCTTCCAGAAAACCACGAGTTCTGTACGTCCTCCATTCCAAAAGCCAACAAGACAATGAGACTGCCTCCTCCATAACGGTCATTCTCAGCAACAGCAAATGCCAAAAACCTCTTCCCTGGCTGTCTCCATACTTGCTGGCGCCCATCGTTTAAATCCAAACGCATTATTGCACATCAAAATGCCCGTTGCGTTTTCATGGGGCTGGATAAACACCAATATGATTGTGTTGCTTGACTTTTTGTGAGAAATGTGCATGGAAAGAATGGAAAGACTTCAAACAACTTATGTAAGTTAGAGAGAGATTGTATATATTATTATTATAATATGGTTTGTTACATACATCTGTATCGCTAAAAAGTCGGGACTTTCCTGGAGTTGTACTGCCTCCGGGCATTGCCTCTAGGATCGTTCCCACCATCTTTTTATCTACTAATGTCCCATATGTGTCTGTTTCAGACCGGAGGACGATAAACGGATTTTCATCAGAGAGAGATTGTGTTGGGAAAGCATTTGATTTGTGCTGCAAAATCAAAAGGCCTTGGCGTGTTATAGGGAAATGTCAAATCTGTGCTGGGGAAAAGCTTTGGATATTATGGGAACGTTATTGGAAATGTCAGAATACTTTAGGTTAGTGTTTTGATAATGATATTCTTTATAGAGTATGGGAAATGTATACATGTACGAGTAGACCTACATGTTTTGAAATTTGTAAGCAGCTTTTAGTACTTACAAGATATTTATTGGATGATATATAGAGTATTAATAGGACAACATTGAGCCATGATGTTCAGGATTTGTGTTTATCTCAGACAATGCTGTCATGTATTATGTAGCGGTTCCTTGACTCAACTTTTCCTATTATGGTTTTAGTTGATACCTTCCTAATCCTAGCGTAGTCTGTCATGCGGATGAGTTTCACAGATTGAGCGCGTTGCTTAAAGGATATTACAAAAATGAAAACGATAAATGAAAAGAAACTAAAGTGTTCATCCTTAAAGACAAATGGTGTTCAGTTCGACCTCTGAGACAAACAGAACAAGGTGCTGAACAAAAGAATAAAGAGCAAGAATGTTCCATTGATAAACATACAACAAACAAACAACTACACGACAAGTGCAAAGTGACGTTGTTTTATTCACAAGAGACAAAACAAAACTACTGGATATTTCGGCGAATGCGCCTTTATCAACACGGACAAACAATTAAACAGCAAACATCAAATATAGCAAAAGGAGCAAAACGTAGGCAACAGAAGGAGCAAAAAACCATCAAGATCAAAATAAAAACAATACTTCCCCTCTACAGTCCAACGCGTAAGCCAATATATCATTTATAAACAAACAAGAAATGCATTTACACAACATGAATAATTCATCAGGGCACATATCAAGTTGTGCGTACAACTAGATCATTGAAAAACAGCTTAATATTAGTGCTAACCAAAATATTATGTATGATTTCAAAAAACAGACATACATTGTGCACGTTATTCTTGGAAGTTGATTTTTGTTCTATCTATACTTGCTTTGTTGTCGATCGAAAACATGTCACTGTTTCCTAATGGGAACTTGAGTCGTTTGCTACAAAACTGCTTATTCCGATTAAAACATTTGGCTAAGAACACCGTTTTCATGCCTTTGATACGGGCAATAGGCCTAGGTATATTTTCGTCTCGGAATTAGGTAGGTCTAATTTCAATTATATATTGTTGCACCCCATGGCAGCATACGGCATAAGCAGATTTATTTGTCTTTTGTTATTGTTGTATGTATGTACGTAAGACGTCATCAGGTGATGGACAACAAAATAAACAGTTTGTCATTGTCCATTTTCTTGGCCAGCGAAAAAAAGAAGAAGATTTGGTGTAATTTCAAGAGCAATGCATTCTAAACTTCGTCTTGCTGGAACAATATTACCTCTAGGGAATGATCTCGGCCACATTACGAAATCCTTCGTTTGATTTACCATCGTACACTAATAATTTACTTTGACTTGCCTTTCTCCTTCAAAACATAAGTTTGTATAGCTCTTGCTTTATTATACAGACTTCAACGATGCACCAATGTCTGTTGCTACAGACATTTTGGTCCACTTGACATCCTCAGTCAGCATCAACAGAAACCAACACACCAAGAACTCTACTACGTCGGCTTGACTGATGTCTTTTTCATAAAACAATTTTCTGTACGGTCTGTGCAAAAATACATTTCCACAGACACACCGAAATCTCTCACAGAAAGATAAGTTTTCAGTCTATACATTTTCGAGCTGTGACATCCGGTTCATTCAGTGCAACTGTCATATGAACAAATAAGTCACGTCACCGTCTTTTCAAACCAGTGACCATGGAAGTTATTATGATTTGAAGCACGCAGACGATAACGCATTTTCCTAAACCCAGGGGGACATTCCATCACCCCTTAAAAACCGGGGATGGAACCGTATATCTCCCGGGAGAGGGGCCGTCCGTTTGTTCAGTCTAACTCTTGCCCAATTTGCATGATGTCGTGTTTGAAATGGGCGCCGTGGTTGGACGTAATGGGTTAACTTGTTTATCTTGCTTTGCCTGTCGCTTCTGCTTGTCTGGTGGTAAAGGGTGAGCGCTCACACCCACGGAGACTGACGAACGAGTGGTCTGATGCACACATGCACAGGACAACAGCAGCGGAAAGGGTTTCTGCTGTTATCTTTGCTTACACTGGCACGTGGACTTTGGGGGGGGGGGGGGGGGGGGGGGGGGGGGTGGGGGGTGGGGGGTGGCAAGCTATAATAGGATAGCCAGGACCGTGTTTTAAAAAAAAAACCTATTGCGGCTGCGCTAGCGATAAATTTATGACACATCTTGCGCGTGCGTGCTTGCGCGTTTGTGTATGTATGTGCGATTGTTCTTCTAAATGTCATTATCCTTCCTCTGCAAATGGTAGGGCCTAGTATATGAAATCAAAGGCTATTGAATTGTTTCATGTCCCATATGGTCTTTTAAAGAGCGGGAGGACGTAAAGCTTTAATTTTCCTTGAATTGTTGTATTGAAGTTGAGTGAGTCATGTACATGGTTGCCCATGTGTGTGCATTTGCGACCGCACTTACGTATGTATACAGGCAGAAGTGAGCGGAGAGATTGTGTGTAGCAGCTTCTGGACATTAAATATGTAGCCTACGTTCAGTGTTCAAATGAAGTGGTAGTTACTATTCCGCCAACAAAATAGTTAGGGAACACTTACCAAATCATCGATATTTCAAAACTACAAAAGCTACGTCCTTGCAGTTTTAACAGTGATTCCAACATTCAGTGTAAGGCCATGCCTGTATACGACTGCAAAGTTTGGCATTCCAATGGCGAAGTGTTTTAAAGCTACCAGCGAATAAGTCAAGCATGTGCGCTTTGCAAGAGTTCTCTAACTGTTCGTGGGCAGCTAGTTAGTGCCATGAGGCAAATGGTAAGGAATATGGTTCGACTTGAACTGTGAAAAAGCTAATGGAGTCCAAATGAAAGTGCAAAAAAGCCAGCAAAGGCAACAGAATACGCCTTTGGTATACAAATTCTATGTATAAAAGCAATTTTTGGAGAAGCGTGTGGGCTTCAGTTGATGCACAAAGCAATGCATATTTTAGACAGGTTTTGTTTTGTTTGTTTGTTTGTGTCGTTTTTGTGGTTGTTGTTTTGATATGTTTTTGTTGTTGTTTTTAAGAAAAAACCCAATTCAGAATGCATGTCACGAGTAACAATTACAACAATAAAGAATAATCCCAAGACACACACTCCGCGAGGAGAAAACTGTGGAAATATTTGATTTAATGCCAGAAATGAAATAAAACGTACTGGGCTTTTTTCCTTCTTGTTTTGGTTTTTGGATAGGGTTTTTTTCTTTTTAGAGTAAAGGTAAAAGTAGGTCTGATATTCAAAAACACTTGTGAGGTCCTACGAATCGTTTCATCCCCACAATATCTGCATTCCTTCTCCTAGTCAAACCACATACAGCGGTTTTGCTCCGGTGTTTATATTGTTATTGCCGTGTTAACGCTTGTGTCGTTTAATCTCCAGAATCTGCAGCATCCATCATGCAGCACGACTCGTGCTTTAGCCCCTCATAAACAGCGACTGCGTCTGTGTCTGAATGGCCGGATAAAAAAAAAGAAGGTCCAGAGCCTTTGATAAGACAAACATTCTTCCAAGCGCTTGGCAGGTCTTCTGAACAAAAGTCGTTCTCGCCTCTTCTTGTAACGTCGTCAATATTCTCTTTCAAGTGAGCGAAAGACCTCTTTTCCTTCAGGGATATAATCTGTCTATTGGAGGGATTTATGTTTTCGCTCTGCTTAACCCATTTGGGCCTGGGTTCGGGGGGCAGGCGTAATCTGTCCATTTGCACTTTCATTGGGCGCAATAAAACGTGACCTCCACGTGCGTTACCGTTTTGCTCAGCTGCCAGATTCGGGGGTATGGAACGTTTGCGTCATTTGTGGCACACTTTGATTGTCATCAGCTCTCATGTAGGTGCGCATGCGTTGTTGTTTATGACTTCCGGTTCTCTGTTTGTCAGTCTGTGTCTCTGTCTGTCTCTGTCTCTGTCTGTCTATGTCTGCATGTCTGTCTATGTCTGCATGTCTCTGTCTCTGTCTCTCTATTTCTAGTTCTCTGTCTCTGTCTGTCTGTCTGTCTCTCCTCTCTCTCTCTCTCTCTCTCTCTCTCTCTCTCTCTCTCTCTCTCTCTCTCTCTCTCTCTCTCTCTCTCTCTCTCTCTCTCTCTCTCTCTCTCTCTCTCTCTCTCTCTCAGAGTCAATGGTTGAATGTAAAACAAAGCATGTACCAGTACCGTAACTTCTCAAACGCTTTATAATAAATATAATTTGTTCGTTCGTTCGTTTGTTCTCTCTCTCTCTCTCTCTCTCTCTCTCTCTCTCTCTCTCTCTCTCTCTCTCTCTCTCTCTCTCTCTCTCTCTCTCTCCTCTCTCTCTCTCTCTCTCTCCAGACGCATCAGTTTTTGGAAGAAAGAGGGAGAGAGAGAGGAGGGGGTTCTGTATGTGCGTGAGCGTGTGCAGGGGAGCAAGAGAGAGAGAGAGAGAGAGAGAGAGAGAGAGAGAGAGAGAGAGAGAGAGAGAGAGAGAGAGAGAGAGGTGTGCGTGTATGTGTGTGTGTGTGTGTGTGTGTGTGTGTTAGTGAATGAGGAGAAAAAGAGGCGTGGGGGAGTGAGTGAGTAGAGGTTACTAAGGTCAAACGGTACACTAATAGAGTGCAGTAGCATTGAAGTGCTCACTGGAAAAGATATCAGATACACCTAGAAACTGTGATAGAACTCTTATTATATTCACCAGTGTTCAACTGAGGTTACAAAAAGAGCCCAACGACTCAACGTACTCACGATTATGTTAACGTGTTTAAAAGGCATTACAAGAAGGCCTACTATTATGATATCAATCGTTAAATCAATTGACAGAACTGCAATGAAAATGTACCGTTATTAGGGGCTGGCAGGGAAATTAAATGATTCGTGGCTTAAGCTATCTATGGAAAATTGTTGTTCAGTATCTACAAACCAAATATTAGCACGAAACCTTTATGTCGCTGATTCTAATAGAGAACTCTCACACTCTGCACGTCACAGTGGCATGTGTGGTATGCCATGGTAAGCCACGAAGCATTCTACGTCGACGCTTGTTTTCTCGTTTTGTTGGTTATTCTAACAACAATTGAATCTTTCCTTTCATAAAATCACATCATTGAAATATTAAAGAGATTATTTATGCTTTATATTCTTTTTAAACGTTTATTTATAATAATAATAATAATAATAATAATAATAATAATAATAAGCCAATTTCATAAGCGACTTATCCATATTCCCATCTGAACAGGATTAGGCATTTGTTTGACATTGGTCTGTTAGGCATTTAACTGTATCGCATGGCCTTGCCTGTTTCTATTTCGCCGATAAAAGACGCTAAAGTATGTGATTGACTTAACGTTGAGACTGATAATCAAACACAAAGAAAAAATCAATCTAACGTTGAACCATAATTATCCACAGTAGCAACCGCTTGTTGCTGCATCAGTTATTGTATGATACTTTTGTTTTCGGACAATACAAATGTTTAACATTAAACAAGTAGCAACCGATTCATTAACATCAACTACAACGCAAACCACACCTTGAATACTCTTCCAAATAAAACTCAAACCCCTCTGCACACACACACATCGCCAATGTAATACAATTCCACTTGCCATGACGTCACAAAACAACTCTAGGTGCTATTGTTGTTGACATTATTTTAGTCCATTATCCTTTATAGTTCTTTTCATAATCTGCTTGTCTTGTTTATTTTCACGCGTGTACTCAAAATACCTCCTCCACTTCCTCTCCGTCAAAATGATA
>CM065683.1:48943338-48975838 GCA_017654935.2 Phymorhynchus buccinoides | reverse complement strand
ATTGAAGTTATTCATATAATACACCTTCTTCCATGAAAGGCATTACCATTGATTTTTGTTGGGTACCTTCTCATTGTGGAATATCAGCAAATGAACGGGTAGACCAAGCTGCAACAAAAAGCAGCTCAAAATATTAACAGCGCCGTAGATATCAGTCAATGTTCCCTTAGATCTGACAGAATGTTTCTGAATCATAGATAAAACATCTCACGAAAGTGTTTAAACTTTATTGATGAACTCAGACGTTCGATATTATCATAACTGTATTACATATAATGATATAGACTATGGGAACACATTACACAAACATGCTACTTTATCGTCCAGGGAGATTGAAAGTCTAATCCATAGACTTCGTTTGAATTCATTTAAAACAAAACATTGCAATAATGTTAAATGTATGTGTGGTGAATAGACAAGTGTCAGTCATTTACTGATTCACTGTCCAAGAGCAAGAGAGCTTTTTAAGAATTCGGGTATTGATTGTTTTGCTGAAGGATCGACTACATTATCTCTATCCTATAATTTATTCTGTTCTTGATTCAGTTTGCAAATGTTTATTAAGTAGTGCAATTAGTATTTATCTTTAACATTGTTCATTGTTCGGTTATTGTCCTTTATTGTAAGTTTGGTTGTTGTTTTTTAAGAGAGGGGATGGGGGGAGCAGGCTCATAATGTTCATCCCTAACTGAATGCTTTCTCTATTACTTTCACACAATCACTACAGACACACCCACTCACACTTACCTCATCAACATTACACCTTAATATAATACTGTCTGAATCATTGTTAGTGGAAGGACGTTCAACTGAAGAACAACAACAACAAAGACACACACACACACACACACACACACACACACACACACACACACACACACACACACACACACACACACACACACACACACACACATTAATACACACACACACACTAATACACACACACACACACACACACACACACACACACACACACACACACACACACACACACACACACACACACACACACACACACACATGAATACACACACACACATACAGACACACACACACACACACACACACACACACACACACACACACACACACACACACACACACACACACACACACACACACACACACACACACACACACACACATACACACACAACACACATTAATACACACACACACACACTAATACACACACACACACACACACACACACACACACACACACACACACACACACACACACACACACACACACACACACACACACACACACACACACACACACACACACACATGAATACACACACACATACAGACACAAGCACGCGCATACGATTGTCTGTCCATCCGTCTGTTCACCTGATACATCATCCATCGCTGCACAGAATCACTTGAAATGTTCACGGTACTATTTTGCCTAAGCCTGACGTATCGCGTGGTGTAACTATAATCCAAAGGGTGTGACAGAATACGGCAACAGGTCCCCTGCCTCCTTCCCTCCACACAATACTTCTTGAACCGCTTCACAGAATTGCTTCAAATTGTTACGGTGTACATACATTGCATGAAGCTGATATGTAGGACCTACTGTCCCATGAAACAGCTATAACCTTGAAATTGAGGAAAGGGGAGGGGGTGAGGTTCTAGGAGGAGAGCCGAATCGAATGAAGAGCTCAGAGTGTAGGTGGGGACAAACGACGAAGGTCTTGGTGCCGTACTCGGCGCGCGACACTTTTGTTTCTTTCTCCATGACAATACGTGTCTGACTTTCTCAGTCTTCCGATTTCTGTTTGCATAGAAATGCTTTTCTCTCTGTCTCTATCACCCCCACCGTTTCTATTTCTTTCTCTCTTTCCTTTTCAGTGATTTTTGCGTTATGATTGATTACACTTGCGCTCCGAGAGGTAATGTTCAAATGTCCATAATTATTATCAACACGCTACACCATCCTTGTTGTTAATCATTGCGCAATCTTAAAGGGCTACTCTGACGGATTAGTTTTTTTGCAAGAAACACGTCGAGATCACCAGGAAAACACCCTTTACAGAGATCGCAACACTCACTTTGCTCTGGTTTCCTAAAAATCAAACCGTCAAATCGGCGATTCCTCCTTGGTGGAGGTGCTGGAAATCAAATTATTTCAGTGAAAGAGAAGGCATGTGCCTTCTCTTTTCTAGTGACCGCCTGAGTTTAGACCAAATCGTTTGCACGAAATTTCCACAATGCAAGCCTTTTCATTATTAAAAAACAAAATGTTATACAGTCTACCAAAAGGAGTTTCGCTCACAACAAAGGAAATAGCTCCTTTTTTTTACTGCACTACAAGAAGAAAAAGCTTCAACCACAATGAGTGGCCTCCACCCACCCCATCCAAAAATGGCGTATCTCTCCGGCATCTCCGCCAAGGAGGAATCGCCGTTCTGACGGTTTGATTTCTAGGAAACCAGAGCAAAGTGAGTGTTCCGATCCTTCAAAAGGCTGTCTTTCTGGTGACCTCGACGTGTTTCTTGAGGAATACACTGCTGTAAACAAAATCGATGAATATGGCTTTGTAATTGTCATTTGTCTTATAAATAATGTAGTAAAAGAAAACAACAACGTTATTGTCCATAATACTGTTTTATTATGATTATGCGTGGGTTTTTTTTTCTTTCATCCCTTAATGTTCATATCCGGGTTTTACCTTCATTTTTACGTTTCTTCTTCTACCTTTTATCAAAACCTTGTAAGCCAGTGGTTTTCTTTGTTATATTGAAAATGAAGAGACCCCCCCCCCCCCCCCCCCCCCCAACAATTTTTTGAGTTTTAGAGGAGGGCCAAGTAACAACTAATCCTATATTGGTGTTACTGGTGCCCCGCATAGAGTCAGTATGCCTCCATTATTCACAATGCCCCTCCTTCTCTCTCTGTCCCTCTCTGTCTGTCGCTCTCTCTGTCTGTCTCTCTCTGTCTGTGTCTGTCTGTCTCCGTCTGTCTCTATCTGAATGCTTGTGTCTGTCTGTATTTCTTTGTGTGTGCCTCTTTGTCTGCTCTCTCTCTCTCTCTCTCTCTCTCTCTCTCTCTCTCTCTCTCTCTCTCTCTCTCTCTCTCTCTCTCTCTCTCTCTCTCTCTCTCTCTCTGTGTCAGTCTGTCTGTCTTCTTCGTCTGTCTCTATCAGACTGTTTGTGTCTGTCTATTTTTGTGTGTGCCTCTTTGGTCTGTTCTCTCTCTCTCTCTCTCTCTCTCTCTCTCTCTCTCTCTCTCTCTCTCTCTCTCTCTCTCTCTCTCTCTCTCTCTCTCTCTCTCCTCCCCCCCCCTATCTCTCTCTCTCTCTCTCACCCCCCCCCCCTCTCTCTCTCTCTCTCAGTCTGTCTGTCTTCGTCTGTCTCTATCAGACTGTTTGTGTCTGTCTATTTTTGTGTGTGCCTCTTTGGTCTGTTCTCTCCCCCCCCCCCTCTCTCTCTCTCCCTCTCTCTCCACCCCCCTCTCTCTCTCTCTCTCCCTCTCTCTCTCTCCCCTCCCCCTCTCTCTCTCTCTCTTCTCTCCCCCCATAGCCTACAACAGCTCCACTGATGTATGAAGTCCCAGGACACTAAAGGAAAAGGGGCCTTCTATTTTTCCAATATCGTTTCCTTTTTCCGCACCATTTATGAATTTGGCACGGCTCACACGCTTCCCTGCCCACCGTCCGGAGCCGGACCCCACTGGCGGCAGCGGAGGCCAAAAACATATGCCTTCTAAAGTACCGCTACACAGTGGAGAGAATGGGAGGATACAGGGAAGGGGGTACACGAAGGATGAAGGGGGTCTTTGGAGGTTTGCAAAATACCCCCAGAGAAACTTAGTGCGGCCGGACCATTAAGACTTTTGACACATGGAGGCATTATGACAGGAATTTCCAATGTAATGGAATAAGGGGGGACAGAGGTTAAGACGGTACCCTGGAGAACAAAGCTTCTAGAAAGTTCCAGTCGGGAAGAAGAGAAGTCTGGGGGGGAGGTGTGATAGTATAGGGGTGAAGACAAGCCAGGAGGAGAAGGATGGGTGGTAGCTCTTAAGATGCTGGTCCAGTAGAGGGAAAAAAGGGAAGGAGGAGAGAGAATGGTTTGGTAGAGACTAAAGTGGCTAGGTACCGAATCACCAGTTCCCATCTCGCCTTATTATGTCCGGGAACGCCCCTTTTGGGGTGATTAAATAAGAGTGGTGTCCAGCAGGTGCAAATCTTTCTTCTTGGTGCCATTTCGCCTCCTTTAGGGGAAGACGGGGTAAAAAGCGCATGGGCGGGTAAGAAGCCCACCCCAATTATCTCATGAAATAAAGAAAATTTCAGTCAAATTTTGCCCATGAGACGAATGACTAGACATTAACGCTCGTCACATGGGCAAAATGAGACTGAAATTTGCTTCATTTCATGAGATAATTGGGGTGGGCTTCTTACCCGCCCATGCGCTTTTTACCCCGTCTTCCCCTACTTCAATCCATTTATTGCATTCAGTCAAATGATTAAAGCTAATAATATCATGTTTCTGTGTGCAACGCACGCAGCGATGAATATAATATTATTAGTTTATTCATTGATTGCTTAGAGAACGCACACAGGCACACGGCAATGAAAAAGGCGAAATGACACAAAGTTCATAATATGCCACGCGAGAAGGCGATATGGGGAATTGCGATTTGGGAAAAGGCGATATGGGAAAAGGCGATTTGGGAAATGGCGATATGGGAAATGGCGATTTGGGAAATGGCGATTTGGGAAATGGCGATTTGGGAAATGGCGATATGGGAAATGGCGATTTGGGAAATGGCGATTTGGGAAATGGCGATATGGGAAATGGCGATATGGGAAATGGCGATTTGGGAAATGGCGATATGGGAAAAGGCGATTTGGGAAATGGCGATATGGGAAAAGGCGATTTGGGAAATGGCGATATGGGAAAATGGCGATATGGGAAATGGCGATATGGGAAATGGCGATTTGGGAAATGGCGATATGGGAAATGGCGATTTGGGAAATGGTGATATGGCGATTTGGGAAAAGGCGATTTGGGAAAAGGCGATTTGGGAAATGGCGATTTGGGAAATGGCGATTTGGGAAATGGCGATTTGGGAAATGGCGATTTGGGAAATGGCGATTTGGGAAATGGCGATATGGGAAATGGCGATATGGGAAAAGGCGATTTGGGAAATGGCGATATGGGAAAAGGCGATTTGGGAAATGGCGATATGGGAAATGGTGATTTGGGTAATGGCGATTCTGGAAGTCCCCGCTAACGTTTCTCTCTCGCTGGGTTGTTAGAAAGGTGTCAGGGTTCTATAAGGGTTGTCATGTACCGGGAAGTGGATGTCCTCTCCCTGAAGACTCGTGGTAGCACGTGAACCATCTTTAGAGAAGGGAGGTTTGGCCATAGGGGAGGAGTGGTGGAACAGTGGTGTCGCCTGCCGGTGATGGTGAACACTGGACATCGGGTCCACTTCGGCTGGTCTCTGTGGACGCTGACAAAATGGCCCTTGTGGTCTGGCATAATGCTCGGCGTATAATATGTTATGTGTTGGTCTTTGTGAGTGAACAGCTGCGAGCCACTCATTGCTGTTGCTCTGTCTCTTTTCGTGTGTGTGTTCTTTTGTTTAAGTAAACAATACGTAGAACATTTTCATCTCTGCATATCAGTACTTTCTCTGCGTGTTTGCGTCAGTACTTTATAATTTTGTTGTGGGGTTTTTTTTAGTGTGCGCGCGCGCGTGTGTGTGTGTATGTGTGTGTGTGTGTGCGTACGCACGCGCGCGCGTATATGTGTTTTTGTGTGTGTGTGTATGTGCCTTAATTTTTGCGGCTGTTGTTTTCGTTTTTGCTTCTCATCGGATAAAGTGTTACTAACGCTGCTGCTGCTGTTGTTGCTTTTTCTTCCTTACCTATAGTCATGTTATGCATTTGTGGTTATATGACCAATAGTTAGTAGGCCCTGTTATTAATACGCTCGTGGAAGCCCGGTTGTGGCTATGGGCCCACGTAGGTCTCCTGCAGTGGCTCACCATGCTTTAGTTGGCATAGTTTTTCAGCCTGGTTTAAGAAAACATTCTTTGACAGATATTTGCAGCTAAAAACAATACTGTATAGTTGAGCCAAGGCTTATGAAACGTGCTCTACAAAATGTACTCAATACAAAAAAACAGTCTGCATTTCGTAACTCCAAATTTGATGGAAAATTTTCATATATTTTTGAGTTTCTACAAAATGCAGGATTTCTGTCTATGCTTATAACTATTTACTTATTTCTTTTGTTGCAAGTATTTTCCGTTTGTTTTAACTTTTGCGCTTCTGTATTCCATTATCTTCTTCTTGTTTTTTTTGGTTTCGAGTGAAACCACAAAGTTACGAAAAACGCTGAACATGTGGCAAAAACGATCCGCTCGATATTATTATTGGGAACCAAAATATGCAGTCTCCACTCCCACCCCTAAAACAACCAGCATGAAACAGCTAGCTTAATTACTTAAATAATACCAGGGTGACGAGATGAGAGAGAGAAGAGAGAGAGAGAGAGAGAGAAGAGAGAGGGAGAGAGAGAGGAGCGAGAGAGAGAGAGAGAGAGAGAGAGAGAGAGAGAGAGAGAGAGAGAGAGAGAGAGAGAGAGAGAGAGAGAGAGAGAGAGAGAGAGAGAGAGAGAGAGAGCAGGTAAGATAATCCCTGGGGTGATTCAGAGACAGACGTCTTCAGGGCGCATCCCGCATTCTTGGTGCGGGGCAAGCTGTCGTGTCGTTGTCTCTCTGTCCAGCTGCCACCCCCGTACCCATCCCCATTACCCCACCCCCTTCCAATCTGTCCCCATCTCCTCCTCCTCCTCCCTTCGGCCAGCTTTTCTGGCACCAATATCCCCTTCCCCTCTTCCCTCTCTCTCTCTCTCTCTCTCTCTCTCTCTCTCTCTCTCTCTCTCTCTCTCTCTCTCTCTCTCTCTCTCTCTCTCTCTCTCTCTCTCTCTCTCTCTCTCTCTCTCTCTCTCTCTCTCTCTCTCTCCTCTCTCTCTCTCCCTTCTTAGTCGGGAATTCTGCCAGCATTTCTCAGGCGATGGCGGAATAAATTGTCGTCAGACATCTGTCGGTGTTTATGCTGGATGGCAGTGGAGAGGGGGGGGGGGGGGGGAAACTGAGGGGTGGGTGGGTGGGTGGGGGGTGACTGACTGTGCCCACCCTCTCGTTTGACTGTCCTGCCTTTTAATGGCCATTTTCCACTGGACCGAAGCCCGCTTCTCTATCATCTGACGATTGAAAGGGAGGCGGTTCGGTGTGTTGTCTTTGCTGATCGGATCTGATGACCACATCTGCTGGTATTTACTGGTCACGACTTGTGGGGGTAGAAACACCCAAGTCCCGTTGTTAGGGTTCCGCCCTTTACTATTGTTATTGTAAAACTGTTTTTACTTCCCCCACCCCCCCTTTTTTCCCTTCCGATTTCCATGACATTTTCAGGAAATTTGCAGGACCATAATGTGGGTAATGCGAAATATAAAATGTTAAATGATGGTGATGGATTTGATGATGATGATGATTTTGATGATGAAGATGAAAGATAGTTCTAAAGACAGGGGTAGGCATTTCTTTCGTGACTCTCCACAATCACTTGCTACTGCCCCCACCCCCCACCCCCACCTCTCCAAAGTTCCTCAATTCAGTTTTAAGCCGAATCATAGGTTGACGATGTTTACCTGGATATTTACGGCGTAGTTTTTTTGGGGTTTTTTTTTTTGGGGGGTATATGTGCTTGTTTGTTTATGTGTTTGTGTGTTTATTTTTACCCGTACAAAGAACGCAGTAACGTTAACCCTTTGTCGACGAACGGTGCTGACTCGCGGCGACATTGTGCAACGAAGCGCGACTGCTAGTTGAAACATGGTAGCGCTCTCTTTCAGTGGCGCCCTCTTTTCAGTCAGTCCCCATCATTATCAAGGGCCGTAATCGACTGTGTCTGTCTGTCTGTCTCTCTGCCTGTCTCTGTGGCATCGGCGACCCCTGAAGCTTTGTTGGACCTCAGCAGTCACAAGTCTTGCTGAGGGGAAGGGGTAATGGTTTAAGGGTAAGAAGAGTTGTGGTAGTGAACTTTGAATGAGATTAGATTAGCGTCCAAATGGTCGAAGACCCTTATGGACGAACGTTGTGGTGGCTTGCTGTTTACACTTTTCCACTGCGCAGTTTTTCTTTTTAATTTTGCTGGCCCGAATGTGTGTTTTTAAAAAAATGTTCTGTTCTTCTTTTTTGGGTGATGGTGGTGGTGGTGGTGGTGCTTTGGAGGTTTGGTGGATACAGATGGGATAGGGTGGGGTGGGGCGAGGTGGGGAATGTTTTTTCTTCTTCTGATTGTAGAGGAAGACGGGGTAAAAAGCGCATGGGCGGGTAAGAAGCCCACCCCAATTATCTCATGAAATGAAGCAAATTTCAGTCTCATTTTGCCCATGAGACGAGCGTTAATGTCTAGCATTCGTCTCATGGGCAAATTTGACTGAAATTGTCTTTATTTCATGAGATAATTGGGGTGGGCTTCTTACCCGCCCATGCGCTTTTTACCCCGTCTTCCCCTACGCCACCTGGAAAAGAAGACTATTATTGTGTTGGTGTTGGTGTCGGGTTTGTTGTTGTTGTTCTGCGTTGTTTCTTTCTATTTTATTAACAGCCATTAAAATGTATGCAAGAAACGCTACAGTAACTTCCCGATTCGCCTTTTCCCATTTTGCCTTATTTCCATATCGCCTTTTCTTTCATTTCGCCTTCTTAAGTGATATTCTTTGAGCTTGGTGCCGTTTCGCCTTATTCATTGGCTCAAAATGGCGAGTGTACAGTTGGCTGTTTGTGTCGGTGCAACTCAATTGCACCTATTTTAATCACCCTTATACTCAATTGCGCCTGTGTCAACTGCGCCCGTTGCAGTCATCAATTGCGCCCGTTGAAATGGTTGAAATGCTTTGTGAGAAAACTAACCATCATGGAAGTGTTGCATAAATTGCTATTTTGTTTCAGAAAACAGAGCTAATATTCCGTATAAAGATACAGAACACATAATTTATAAATAGCTTTTCTAGTTTTGATCTGATAGACATCTGAAGTTTAATCAAAGAATGACAATAGTGAGGCCAAGAGAGGAGATAACGAAATTGAACAAAGGTGAAAAACTCTCTTTCTAATTAACCCCCTCCACCAAAGTTGATTACGATACCAATCATCTAGCAATGCGTGGATCAGAGCCAACGTGAGACAAACAAAGCATCATTCTCAATAAAGAATGTGCCAAATTCGCCTTTATGACCCTTCACCCGCACAGAACACATCAACAATGGTGAGGACAACATACAAACAAATCAACATCTATCCAAGAGTGGCATAGCCTTCTGGCCTTGAATATGCTACACATAAACAACACACAACACAGAACAAACTGGTAAGCCTCGAAATGATGCTTTGTTTGTCTCACTTTGGCTCTGATCCACGCATTGCTAGATTGTTCAATTTCATCTGAAGGTTAACTTCTAAAGGGCCAGCCACACGTCCACTAAAATCGTACGAATGTACGATATGATTCGATCACGTGGTCCCCAAGAATAAATTTGATTCGCGCTTCGAGATCACGTGCTCGAATCGCATCGTAGAGTCGTACGATTTTAGCTGACGTGTGGCTGGCCCTTAAGATGCAGCAATTGGGGAAATCAGGCGCAATTGATGTACATGTTACAGGCAATCGACGTTCCTAGCTATTTCACGTAATGGCTAGTCACCAGGCAATCCGTGAACTGGCTGCGACCACTAGCCATTACACGGATTGCCTAAAAAATTCAGCGAGTGGGCGTAATGCCTGAAATATCCACTTTGCCATTGCACGTATTGCCTGATCCTCTTTTCGGAGAACTAAGTCTTTGTGATAAAAATTAAATAAAGTGTATGGATTTTGATTTATGAATTATAAACTGTGGATCAGATCGGAGACTCACTTCGTCGTTGTGTTTGACGTCGGTTTTACTGAGAAAATGTTCCTGGGACATGGAAAATTGATTTCTAGAGTACTTCCACTTCAGTGCCCCGCTTGTTGGAGTCTTCACCCGGGTGACAATTTGTACCGGGGTGACAATTTGTACCGCAACAGAGTCCCGATCCAAAATAATCGCCAACAGGTTTCTTGGATCGCCCCGTCCTCTGTCGACCATTGGAATAGGAAGTGCGACTGTTTCTCCCTTCTCACCTGGTCTGATATCAAGCCTGCTTATTTTTAATATCCTGTCAGCTTGTTTTTATTGAGAAGTTTTGACACGTTTTCTCTCATTGGTGATGGTATCCTGACGTTCCGTAAGTGCATCTGTGTCTTGTGAAATGTCCTCCACCCTTAAAGGAACAGACCCGGAGAGGCGCAATTGAATGGTAGCCGTTCGTGTGTGTGTTTATGCTTTTGTTCTGGTGTGTGTGTGTGTGTGTTGTGTGTGTGTGTGTGGTGTGTGTGTGTGTGTGTGTGTGTATCTAGCACTCATCAGCACCACCAGTTGATAGGTACTTAATGGTTCAAAACATGTTTCAATAGGGGTATGAACAGTAATGGCATTAGTCCTTTATTTCATGCCCAGATTGCACTATTCTGCTTCTCGGATTCAAAACAATTCCGGGGGACCATGCCCCCGGACACCCCTAGGGGTCTTGGTGCTTCGCACCTTCGATGAATTAGACCCCACCCTTTAAAAACTTAGGTCCGGCCCTGGCCCTATCAACAGTAGATACGCTGACAATACATACTCACGATCTGTGTCAGATCCAGTTACTAGGGGGAGACGGGGTAAAAAAGCGCATGGGCGAGTAAGAAGCCCACCCCAATTATCTCATGAAATAAAGAAAATTTCAGTCAAATTTGCCCATGAGACGAATGCTAGACATTAACGCTCGTCTCATGGGCAAAATGAGACTGAAATTTGCTTCATTTCATGAGATAATTGGGGTGGGCTTCTTACCCGCCCATGCGCTTTTTACCCCGTCTTCCCCTATCTTGATTATTAAAACAAAATCGGGACTGTCCTGGTATTGCAGTACCTTCCGGATCGTCCCACTCTCTTTATAGTAATTCATGTCCCATATGTGCCTGTTCCAGGCCGGAGGACGTTAAACGAACTTTCATCACTTTCATACGCTGACAAGTCGTGACGGATGCTGAACAAAATAGTAGGGGAAGACGGGGTAAAAAAAAGCCCATGGGCGGGTAAGAAGCCCATGCCAATTATCTCATGAAAACCGTGGGCAAATTGTGACTGAAATTTGCTTTATTTCATGAGATAATTGGCATGGGCTTCTTAACCGCCCATGGGCTTTTTACCCTAACATCGTGGGCAAATTGTGACCTGAAATTTGCTTTATTTCATGAGATAATTGGCATGGGCTTCTTACCCGCCCATGGGCTTTTTACCCAGTCTTACCCTAGGCCCATACGGCTATCTGAATATACGAGACAGAATTGAAAATAATCCCAACTTTTACATCGCAGATTGGCTTGAGACAGACAGGCAAGCGGACAGGCCGCCAAGCAGATAGACAGACAGACAAACCATAAAGTTAGACAGAGGGACAAGAGAGGCTAAACCATGAGCATGCGCAGAGCGGCATACAATTATTTCCTGTCGCTCCCCGAAGACTTGAAGGTTGCCGCCCTTTATCTCTTCATCATAACTCCGTCGCTTTGCTGCCTGCCTCCGCCCCGAACATCGAAGTCCGAGGGCTCTTGTCTCCTCCCGGGCAAGTGATGCTGCCACAGAGAGAGAGAGAGAGAGAGAGAGAGAGAGAGAGAGAGAGAGGAGAGAGAGAGAGAGAGAGAGAGAGAGAGAGAGAGAGAGAGAGAGAGAGAAGAGAGAGAGAGAGAGAGAGAGAGAGAGAGAGAGAGAGAGAGAGAGAGAGAGAGAGAGAGAGAGAGGAGAGGAGAGAGAGAGAGAGAGAGAGAGAGAGAGAGAAGATAGAGAGTGAGAGAGAAGAGAGAGAGAGAGAGGAGAGAGAGAGAAGGAGAGACTCCGAGAGAGAGAGAGAGAGAGAGAGGAGAGAGCACGAGAGAGAGAGAGAGAGGAGAGAGAGAGAGAGAGAGAGAGATCTCTGGAGAGAGAGAGAGAGAGAGAGAGCGAGAGAGAGAGAGAGAGGGGGGGGGAGGAGAGGAGAGGGAGAGAGAGAGGAGAACTAGAGAGAGGTTTAGGAGAGAGAGAGAGAGAGAGAGAGAGAGAGAGAAAGAGAGGAGAGAGAGAGAGGGAGAGAGAGAGAGAGAGAGGAGGAGAGAGAGAGAGAGAGAGGAGGGGGTTGTGGAGCTGAAAGTGGGTTAGGAACAGTTGTCACAAGGGATACTCTATAGCTCTCCCGAATCTCTTTTGATTATCTAGTAGTGGTCTAAAATGTTTATTTGCTTTTTTTGTTTGCTTTCTCTTTTCAGACTCACTAATGAAAAAGTGGGGGGGGGGGGGGGGGGGGGGGGGAAGGGGGGGGCACCAACGTCGGAAGCTATACCAATCGGAAGCTATAAAACGTGGTCTTAATACAAGGTGGACTCCTCAGGTTGTATCTGTATTGCTAAAAATTCGGGACTTTAATGGTGTTGCACTGCCCCAGGGCATTGCCTCCAGGATCGTTCCCACCATCCTTAGACTACTAATGTCCCATAATTATGTGTCTGTTCCAGACCGGAGGACGTTAAACAGATTTCCATCCAAGGTGGACTCCATTTCCATACTGTCCACCCCTTTTACCTAACACACCTTTTGTTTTAATCTTAAAAATAACATCGACAACATAAAACGAAGGCCTTTTTGGTAGTTTAACTGACACTGACAATTTCTTCAATTTTGATCATATAATTATGATAAATCTGTTTGAATGCAGTTTTTCATCTATAGTCAGTTGATTGTGTCATGTAAATTTAAGGAGCACGGTATAAGCATTGAGCTTGTCGTTGCTCTGAATGTATTCTTTTGTGACTGTTTTGAATTGAATTGAATAAAAACTTGTTTAAAGCAGGGAATGAAAATCTGTTTAACGTCCTCCGGTCTGGAACAGACACATGGGACAGTAGTAGATATAAAGATGGTGGGAACGATCCTGGAGGCAATGCCCGAAGGAAGGGCAACACCAGTAAAATCCCGAATTTTTAACAATACAGATAAGTATAATTGCGTTGTTTAACCCTTTCACCGCCAGCCATATTTCAGCCAAAAATGTTCATTAAATTTACCTGGGTAGAGAACAAAATCCATCTGCAGTATTCGGGATTTTTCTGTGGCATAATGTAAAATAAGTTCTATCCTGACTTCCCAAAACTCAGACAATAGGGTCTTTGAATAATAGACCCCAATATGATGCCTTTTAGTCACATAGGTGTTGTTAGATCACTGTGGTGCTAAAATGTGACTTTGGCGGTGAAAGGGTTAAAGAAAATGTCACTACACGTATATAATTATAGTCTGCAGTTTCACCGGGACAACCTGTCGCATGATTTGATTTTCGTAGTTTCAGCCAAGTGACCAGAATAGTCAGAAACTCGATTTGATATCATGTTTAGCATGTCTTTAGTGAGTGATTTTCAGAAATACGGTGACGCATTTTCTCACGACGATTTGTATGTCTTTGGCTTGGCGTTTTGGGTTAAACTGACATCAAGGGCATCACCAGGAGGATACCGCAGACAGCTACCTCAATGTTTATTACGGATGCTTCGGTGGTGTGGACTGTGGAAGGTCGAATTTGTTTTTGTCTGTCAGTGTCTACACATAAGCAAGCGCGCACACACACACCAACCCACACACGCACACAGACACACTCACTCACATATATACACACATTATATGCACACACATACACACACGCACGGATGCACGCACGTACCCCCCCCCCCCCCCCCCACCCCCACCCCCACACACACACACATACACACACACACACACACACACACACACACACACACACACACACACACACACACACACACACACACACACACACAAACAGTGTGACACACACACACACACACACACATAACAATTTTAATCTTTCTACTGCTCATACTTTTATCTTTATCCTTCTCAATTGACAGACATATAGATTAAAAGACTCACACACACACACACACACGAAAACACACACACACACACAACACACACACACACACACACACACACACACACACACACACACACACACACACACACACACACACACACACACACACACACACACACACACACACACACCCTACACACCCCCCCCCCCCCCCACACACACACACACACATAACCGCAATAAGCCGTTGTTTCAATTCACTGTACACCCAATCCTATAGAACAGGAAACACAAAAGGGAAAATTGAAGCAATCACACATGAATGTGGAGAAAAAGGAAAAAAAAAACTCTCTCCAATACGAGTTATTTTAAACAAAACAGGGGACACTGGAAACTGGGGTAAAGGTCTCTGTAGACGTGAACACTTGTCACCCTTTCCCCATGGCAACACAGTGATAGGTCAGTCATAATATGACTTGCATATGACTGTGTTGACATGGTGAAAGAGTGGGAAATATGACTGCCATATCACTGTGTTGCCATGGGAAAAAAGTGAAAAATGTTCTCGTGCACAGAGATCTCTCTCTCTCTCTCTCTCTCTCTCTCTCTCTCTCTCTCTCTCTCTCTGCGTCTCTCTGAGCGGCTCTCACTCTCTCTCTCATACTCTCGCGTCTCTTCTCTCACTCTCTCACTCTCTCACACACACTTGACGGCAGCACACCCGCACACACACACACACAAACACACGCACGCGCACACGCAAACACACACACACACACACACACACATATAGAGACTTGTGCGCTTGTGTGTGTGTGTCTGTGTGTCTATGCGTCTATACCCTATATAGATCAGTCCGTCAACTGAGAAGGTCAAAGATGAAACTAATGAACAACAGAAAGATTAAAATTGAATTGAACTTGATAACACCGACAGAAATACTAAAACAATATCTGATATCAATCAGGTGGAAAGTTTTCTCAAGGAACATATTGCATCATTTCTTCCTTCCTTCCTTCCTTCCTTCTTTCCATCATGCATTCCTGTTACTCTACCGAAAATCGCCATTGTGCTCCTCCTCCTCCTCCGTTTTTCTTCTTCTTTTTCTTCTTCTTCCGCATTTGCTTTACAAAATATAACAATGCTTTCTATCCGTTGTTTCATCTGGGGTTCTTACTTCCCTTGATTTATGTGACTTGCTGATACAGTCCCCTTTTTGGAGTAACTTCCGGTCAGTAAGGCAGAAACCGAAACTGTAGTAGGAACGAATCGTCGGTGATACGTGCATGAATGCCTTGCTGTCCGCAGTACATGATTACGCGAATATCATATATTTTATTATTCTTTATTTGCTACATTTACTTTGTCATCACCTTTATCCTGTGCTATTTGTTTTGTGTTTCCTTTCGTGGTATGTGCTTACCACATGATCATGCCACGACGTGGCCCAGATCTGTATCACTGTATCAATAATTCCTTTGATAGTTTTGCGGCAAATGAAAGAATGTTAGTTTTGATGTGGTTGAGGGGGAAGAGGGAATGCAAGCAAATGGGACCAGGGGGGTGATGGGAAGGGGGGTGGAGGGTGGGCAGGGTCATGGAGGAAAAGTTGGGGAATGAGTAGAAGGGTGGAGAAAAAAGTGAATAAGGGGGCTGGGAGGGGGGGGGGGGTGCGATGTTTGTTTATATCCGGGATGTCACTGCCTTAGGTGGAAGGGACATCCAATCGTCTGGGCCAAGAACAAATTCATGTAACTTGTCTGGAACTATTTGAATAAGGCACGCTTACGATGAATGATGCGACTGTCTTGTTGACGGGTTGAGGGATGGGCTGTAGGAGGTGCTGATGGCAATGTTCAGATGACGCTATCTGAAGGTGGACAGTCGGGATGTGCGCCTCCTGTCGGCAAGTGGAGTCCAGTGTAGCTGGGTGTATATGTCTTCCACACTGTATGGAAGTGTACATAAGCGTCGCATTTACACTTTGATTCATGTGCTCGTTTCAATACCAGTACGAAACATTAGACGTGATGTTCAAGGCGAAATGATGATAATGGTCGTAAGTTTTAGTTTTTGGCTGCTTTGCGTGGATTGGCCACGCTTTCGTGCGCTTCTTTGAGAAATGCAATTTTAAAATTCAGAGAAACCACTTTTGTTTCCATTCAGGAAAGGAGTGAAACGAACAATAACATCCATTGTCTGTTTCAACCCCTGTCCTTTACGCTCCTCTCCCCTCTCTCGTCGTCCACTTTTCTACTCTGTTCAGTTCTTTGCTTTTGTGCTTTAGCTCAATCTAACCAGCAGTCTTGTAGAAATCAAAGAAACTTGGGTCCTCTCTCTCTCTCTCTCTCTCTCTCTCTCTCTCTCTCTCTCTCTCTCTCTCTCTCTCTCTCTCTCTCTCTCTCTCTCTCTCTCTCTCTCTCTCTCTCTCTCTCTCTCTCTCTCTCTCTCCCTCTCTTTCTCTCTCTCTCTCTAACAATCTGTCCTTGGATTAAAAAAAATTAAAAAAATGAACAAACAAAAAAACAAATAAACAAAAAACAATTAAAATTGACTAGTAACGTGAGAAAAAAAATCACCACAAACAAGAAATGCATTAAAAAACATAAACGTCTGCACCTGCGCTCTCTCTCTCTCTCTCTCTCTCTCTCTCTCTCTCTCTCTCTCTCTCTCTCTCTCTCTCTCTCTCTCTCTCTCTCTCTCTCTCTCTCTCAACCGCTACTAATTCACCGGCCCAGCCCAGGCTGTCTCTCAGTCTATTACGGTGGCCCCGTTTGATGCCAAGGCTGCCGTCTGTTTGGAGGAGCCCCGGGGTCAAACCTCACAAAGACCCTCGTCGAACGAGGGCGACCCCGTGTGCTCTGGAGTTCCGATTCATCCTGACCCACATTCACAAGAGAACACACCTTCCCCGAGTGGGAGGAAAAGATGAAAGAAGAAAAGAAGAGTAAAGAACCGGGAGAATTGAACAGTTGGATAGTTCTGTGTCATGTGCTCTTTTATTCTATTTGTTTGTCTATTTTGTTTTCTCTCTTAAAGGGCCACCCTGACGGATGAGTTTTTGTAAGAAACGAGTCCAGATCACCAGGAAAACACCCTCTACAGAGATTGCAACACTCACTTTGCTCAGGTTTCCTATAAATCAAACCGTAAAATATGCGATTCCTCCTTGGCGGAGGTGCTGGAAGTCAAATTCTTTCACTCAAAGAGAAGGCGTGTGTCGTCTCTTTTCTAATGGCCGCCTGCGTTTAGACCAAATCGTTTGCACGAAATGTTCGTTATGCAAGCCTTTTTTTAAATTTGTTTAAATCTTTTTTATACAGATTATCTAAAGGAGTTTCGCTCACAACAAAGGAAACAGCTTTTTTGTTTACCTGCACTACAAAAAAAGAAAACGCTTCAACCACAATGAGTGACCTTCACCCACCCCATCCAAAATGGCTACTCTCTCCGGCGTCTCCGCCAAGGAGGAATCGCCGTTTTAACGATTTAATTTCTAGGAAACCAGAGCGAAGTGAGTGTTCCGATCCTTGAAAAGGCTGACTTTCTGGTGATCTCGACGTGTTTCTTGCAAAGCTAATCCGTCAGGGTCCACCTTTAAGCCTTAAATATATTTAGCAATGCTGGTTGGTTTAACACAATACACGCTAGTAAGCATCTCTCTCACGTATCTTTGCCATTTGCGAATGCAAGACCAGCCAAAACTAAAAGGCATTAATATTTTGCACGAGTCTGTTATATCCTCGTAGTAGCAAACAAGACTCCAGTAGAACGAGAAGCAGCGTTACACATCTGTATTGTTACATAATTGTTCGGGACTTTCCTGAGCATTGCCTCCAGGATCGTTCCCACCGTCTTTATATCTACTAGTGTCCCAAGATTTTCTTCATTGAAGACAATAAACACATTTGATTGATTGATTGAGTTGTTTCCCTGTTCGGATGGGGGTCAGCGCTTTTCGAATCTTTGACATGGCGGCAAATGGGTCAGCCAAAAAAGGCCTACATACAATATCAGGACCGGCAAATGTATCAATCCATTAGAGGAGGAAGGGGGGGGGGGGGGGGGTTACAAACAAGGGCGGGGGTCTGGGGGCTGGCGTTGGCCCCCCGGTGGGGTCCAGGGGCAACGCCCCTGGTGGGGTTAAGGGGGTAACGCCCCCTGAAGCTGAAGCATTTTTAACAAAATAAAGTGCCCAAACTCCCTTCGAATTGTACATTAGAACAACAAAACAGTAACTATGGCGCTCTGTCTTACATTGTTTCTCTCTCTTCTTCTTTTTTTGTGTTGTTGTGTGTGTGTGTGTGTGGGGTGGGGGGGGGGGGGGGGGGGGGGGTTACGGAATCCAGGTAACCCCCCCCCCTGGATCGAGCCCAGTACAGGAATGAACTATAATGTTTTTATCTCAATGTATTGTTGTTCATGTAATAACCATTAGGTCACGTTTGGTCAATTTCATGTTAAACTTCAGCTGATTTGGTTACTTTGTGTCCTTTAATTGATAACATTCATTTGGAACAATGTGTATGTCATTACTGTATGTGCGCACGCGCACGCACATATTTTGCATAGCCTATGTAAAGGTCTGTGTACACGTTAACATTATTCACAAAACATCACTATTTCCCCATGGCAGCACACTGAGTTGGGTGTTATATTCACACGTCAATATTCACAGAATCTCTTTTACCCATGGCAGCACAGTGTTAGGACACTCATAATCTGACTTACAGCTCACTGTGTTAGGGGAAGACGGGGTAAAAAGCGCATGGGCGGGTAAAAGCCCACCACAATATCTCATGAAATAAAGATTTCATTTTGCCCATGAGACGAATGCTAGACATTAACGCTCGTATGGGCAAAATGAGACTGAAATTTGCTTCATTTCATGAGATGGCCTTACCCGCCCATGCGCTTTTTACCCCGCTACCATGGGGAAATAGTGATATTTTGTGAATATTGTTAACGTGTACAGAGACCTTTATGAGTGGCCTAACACTGCGTTGCTATGGGGAAATAGGGATATTTTGTGAATATGTTAACGTGTTTAGAGACCTTAAGAGAGAGAGGTAGGTGTGTGTGTGTGTGGGGGGGGGGGGGGTGCAAGAGTTCTGACGTGTGTGCGTGAGTATAAGTGATAGCGCGCACGCATGCGTGTTTAAACCCGTGCTTGCGTTTTTATTTTGTTATGTTCCTGTATGATGTGTGAACGCGAATGCGAATGTGTGAAACACAATTTGTGACACGTACTATATAACAAGCGCGGATTCGCAATCGTTTATGGCGTGCGTCAATTGAAAACGAAACATTTTAAAGAGCAGCCTCGATTTGAAGTGCGGTCTATTTTTACCACTGCAATCATTATATACACTGAGTCGCTTCCCCTGGCTTTTCAATAATTTTAATCTGTAAACCAGAATGTTATCTCTGCACCATTTCGTAACTTTTTATATCTTTTGGAAAACATTTAAAACTATGTATCCTACTTATACTCATCAAAAGAAGCACTGCATACTCGTCGTGTCTGTTGCAGTGTCTGTATTACGTATGTTTATTATTTTCTACGCTTTAAAATGACGATTCATGTGATCTGTTCAGTATATAATTCTTTCCATACGTAAGGACTGTAGATATTGTACATCATGTGGCGGTACCACAGCCGATTCGGTATAACCGAGGCGTGGTTGCTATCTATATACTATCTATATTGCAGCCAGTATTGTTCCCATCATCTTTGTATTTACAAAATTGTCCCATATGTGTCTATGACCGAGAGGACGTAAAACATCATTTTCACCTCACAAGGACTGTAGATATTGCAACTGAAATGTTACTTTATGTCCAAGTATTTTTTTCTCCTTTAAAATATGTGCGACAATTTTGCGTAATGTGCGACAATTTTGGACTGACCGACCGACCGACAGACAGACCGACCGACCGACCGAGAAAGTGAGTTATAGGTTTGTGGCTTGTGCCACAAACAACAAACAGAAGAGAAGCACGCCGGAGAGCGAATAGAAAGGCTGCTCTTCCAGTTACAAACCAACACTCTCCGACAGAATATTCTATGAATCGAACGAGATCTCCTGTGCTTCACCCACCGTCGTCAGTCCCTTTCCACTGCAGCTGCCATCGCTCCACCGAGAAGACAACTCTCTGAGGACAGTAGTCCGCATGGCACTGGGTCCATCTGATGGCCCATGATGTTTCGTGCCAGACCATAATGAAGGTGCTTTTGTATTTATTAAGAAAGGCCACTGGGCCCGTTAGCCCGGTCTCCGGGAGCCCGGAAATGACGCAGGCTTGGCCATTCTGTTGGCAAAACATTCTATTAGAGCTGGCCGCCCTTGCCTAGCACCTATACACAGGGTGGAGCTCTCTAATTAGTTTTCTCAGTCCCTCTATTCCACGGGGCTTTGGCCCGTGCCAAGTGCAGCCATCGGCTTATTGCCATCCGAATATTCATGCACTTCTTCTTCCCTCTCTCTCTCTCTCTCTCTCTCTGTTTCTTTCTCTATGTCTCTGTCTGTCTGACCCCCTTTTCTGTCTCTTTCGGGCGCGCGCGCGAGTTTGTGTGTGTGTGTGTGTGTATGTGTGATGTCAGTGTGTGTGTGTGTGTGTGTGTGTGTGCGGGCGCGCGTGTGTGTGCGTGCCTGCCTGCCTGCCTGCCTGTGTGTGTGTGTGTGTGTGTGTGTGTGTGTGTGTGTGTGTGTGTGTGTGTGTGTGTGTGTGTGTGTGTGTGTGTGTGTGTGTGTGTGTGTGTGAGAGAGAGAGAGAGAGAGAGTGCGAGCCTGTGTGTATGTGTGTGCGTGCGTGGACGTGTTTGTGTGTGTTTGTACGCGCGCGCGCACGTGTGTGTGTGTGCATGTGTTCATCTGTTCGGCATTGTCCATCATTTGGAGTCTCCTAGGTTCCACCCGTCTCTCTTGTTCTCTCAGTCCTGTTCTCCCTGTCACTGACGCGTTCTGCAGAACACATTGTCTCCTCCCCCTTTCAGCCACACCCCCTTTCGTTCTGTTGCTAGTCCACGGCTCTGCATTCACTGTATCATTATAGTCTATTGTCATTGTTCTTTTATATATTAATATTACCCAATCTGTATATTGTTAAAAGTTCGGGACTTTACTGGTGTTGCACTGCCTCCGGGTATTGCCTCCAGGATCGTTTCCACCATAATTATATCTACTAATGTTCCATATTATATGTTTCTGTTCCAGACCGGAGGACGTTAAGCAGAATTTCATCATCATTTATATATTAAAAAGCCAACAATAACAGCAAAACCGCCATTTTTCCCCCTCTGTCGTCACATTTTTATATTTGTAGTTTGTTGTATTTTTTTTTAATATCCTAAACAATATTCTTGATTTGTATGAGGGGAAGATAAAACGTAGTGGTACTATTGCAGGATTGTTAACCTTTACCGCACATCTTTAACATCTTTAACCCTTTCACCGCCAGCCATATTTCACCCAAAAATGTCCATTAAATGTACCTGGGTAGAGAACAAAATCCATCTGCAGTATTGGGGATTGTTCTGTGACATATATAAAATAAGGTCTATCCTTACTTCCCAAAACTAAGACAATAGGGTCTTTGGATAATAGACTCCAATTTGGTGCCTTTTAGTGACATAGAAGTTAAATCATTGTGGTGCTAAAATACGACTTTGGCGGTGAAAGGGTTAAGCCAGATGTCAATGACGATAAACAAAACTGAAAGCTACTGTATCAGTTGTTGTTCTGAGGCTGCTCCACGACAGTAAAGTCGTGTGTGTCAAACCGGGACAACAATGCGATCAATAAAGTGTTATTACAACAGGCTGCTCTTTTTGTACAATGTGCATCTATAGGTCATTACAAACAAACATTGTAAAGAGTTTTGGGTCTTTTGCTCTAGATAATTACAAGCAAACAATGAAAAGATTTTGTCAATAGATATAATTACAAACAATGTAAAGATTTTGTCTATAGATATAATTATAAACAATGTAAAGATTTGTTCAATAGATAATTACAAACAATGTAAAGATTTTGTCTATAGATATAATTACAAACAATGTAAAGATTTTTCAATAGATAATTATAAAGATATAATTACAAACAATGTAAAGATTTGTTCAATAGATAATTACAAACAATGTAAAGATTTTGTCTATAGATATAATTATAAACAATGTAAAGATTTGTTCTATAGATAATTATAAACAATGTAAAGATTTGTTACATAGATAATTATAAACAATGTAAAGATTTGTTACATAGATAATTATAAACAATGTAAAGATTTGTTACATAGATAATTATAAACAATGTAAAGATTTGTTACATAGATAATTATAAACAATGTAAAGATTTGTTACATAGATAATTATAAACAATGTAAAGATTTTTCTATAGATAATTACAATGTAAAGATTTTTTCTATAGATAATTACAAACAATGTAAAGACTTTTTCTATAGATAATTACAAACAATGTAAAGATTTGTTCTATAGATAATTACAAACAATGTAAAGATTTGTTCTATAGATAATTACAGACAATGTAAAGACTTTTTCTATAGATAATTGCAAACAATGTAAAGATTCTTTCAATAGATAATTACAAACAATGTAAAGACTTTTTCTATAGATAATTACAAACAATGTAAAGATTTGTTCTATGGATAATTACAAACAATGTAAAGATTTGTTCTATAGATAATTACAAACAATGTAAAGATTCTTTCTATAGATAATTACGAACAAGCATTGTAAAGATTTTTTTTATAAATGCAGGTTAAAGTTTAATTGATTTTTAATCCAAATAAAAATTACTATTTAAAAAAGTAATTATGCACGTTGGCTTCCCTTAGCATTTCGCGCATTTAGCGCGCGTGTGTGTATGTGTGAGTGTCTGTGTGTGTGCGAACGTGTGTGCGTGCATATATGTGTGTATGTTTGTGTAGAATATGTGATGCTAGAACGGAAAATGAACCCAGTCGTAGCCTATTTGAGCGCAATTATCTGGACAAAGCGGATTAGAACATCAAAAGAGACTTTCTCTAAAAAGAAGTGTTCGGCCTGTTAGGCCTAATTAGAAAATTAATGGATGTTTTCCGAGGTTGTTAATTTAACCAAGAAATTGACGGGTCTTTAGAAACGGACTACACAATCTTGTGGGCAAAAATCCCTGGCTTGACTTTATGAAATTTTGATGAGGCTGTTTTAGTGTTTAGCCGCCATATTCCTGTATGAATTTTTGATGGCCCTGTTTAACTGCAGTTACTTTGGTTAATGCGAATGCTTTCAGTCAGGCTGCCTCCCCTAACCAGAGGAGAGAGAGAGAGAGAGAGAGAGAGAGAGAGAGAGAGAGAGAGAGAGAGAGAGAGAGAGAGAGAGAGAGAGAGAGAGAGATGAGAATGTATTGACAAGATTTCTGTCCATCATATGCTATCCCCAACCCCATCATCTCTCTCTCTCTCTCTAACTCACTCTCTCTCTCTCTCTCTCTCTCTCTCTCTCTCTCTCTCTCTCTCTCTCTGTCTGTCTGTCTCTGTCTCTCTCTATGTGTGCCAAGGACAGATTGTAAGAATAGGCATTGCCTAAAATCTTCATCCTTGTTTAATACAGTTTTTCACTGTTCTCTCTCTCTCTCTCTCTCTCTCTCTCTCTCTCTCTCTCTCTCTCTCTCTCTCTCTCTCTCTCTCTCTCTCTCTCTCTCAAACAATTTTCTCAAACAATGCTATTCTAACTAGTAGCTAACGTTTTAATTTAAACTATGCATAAAACGTAAGCCTAGAGTAAACACATACAATAAGTCTACATAATGTTAATATTATTTGCATCCATCGTCATGTCAAGGAACATATAAAAAAGAAAGACTAGATGCTCTTAGTTTTCTAAGCATTCCGTCCCATTCCCCATTATTTTCTGTTTTTGCGGTTTATTGATGTCGTCCACAGAAGTTATACACAGAACCTATATTAATTTTTCAAAAAGTGGCCAACAATGAACGCCATTTTGACCCTTTCCCACTAGAGTCCTTAGGAAGAAAACCGCACGCCATTACATGGAGAAGACTTACTAAAAGCAGTTGTTCTGGAAGTTGTCGTCGTTGTTTATTCCTTTTTAAACACACAAAAGGAACCTACGGAAAGTCCAAAAAGTATATGTTAAACAAAATAGGAATGAAAGCAGAAAATTAAAAACAATGGTCAACCTAGCTCGCCAATTTGACCGCCAGGTGGCAACCAACTCAGGGGCTTATCTCGTGATATCTTTAGTTGGGGGTAGAGAAAGAGAGAGAGAGAGAGAGAGAGAGAGAGAGGAGGAGAGAGAGAGAGAGAGAGAGAGAGAGAGAGAGAGAGAGAGAGGGACTCCTCTCCCTCTCTCTCTTTATCCCCAACTAAGAATATAGAGAGGATTAGCCCCACTCGAGCGCTATGCCACCTGGCGGTCAAAACAGCCAGCTAAGCCGCTCATTGGTAAAGCTAACCCTTACACATTTTGTGACAAGTATATAATTATCTATTTACTCACTGGAACACAATTTCACAAGTGTGCGTTACTTCAGCGCTGACTTAGTTTATCATATAATAAAAAGGCAAGTGTGTGTCTGTGTGTGTGTCTGTCTGTCTGTCTGTCTGTCTGAAACACAAAACGGGCCTTATAACTCCGCCGTTTTTCGACCGAATCGCTTCACATTTGCTGTCAGGCTTGCTGTGGTCGGGGCAAAGCCTGGCAGAAAATTTGAAGAGATTCGGTCGACAAACGGCGGAGTTATAAGGCCCGTTTTGTGTTTCAGACAGACAGACAGACACACACACAGACACACACTTGCCTTTTTCTGGCAGCAAATTTGAAGAGAATCGGGAGAGCGCGTCACTCTCAGAGCAGCGCCAACGGGAAACGGGGCCTTATAACTCCGCCGTTTCTTAACCGAATCGCTTCAAATTTGCTGTACTCAGCGTTGCCAGTACTTGGCGTTACCGTTACTAGGCGTTACCGGAATCGGGAGAGCGCGTCACTCTCAGAGCAGCGCCAACGGGAAACGGGGCCTTATAACTCCGCCGTTTCTTAACCGAATCGCTTCAAATTTGCTGTCCTCAGCGTTACCAGTACTTGGCGTTACCGTTACTAGGCGTTGCCGTTACTAGGCGTTACCGGTACTCGACGTTGCGCTAGTAACATTTATTTTGAAGCCCTTTCTGATTGGACATTTTAACGTCTAAGCTAACCACTCTTTGAACTGTTGAGTCCATTGCATCAAGAAATCTACATCCGTACTTAGGCTTGTAGGTGGATATAACTCTTCTACCTTTAAAAACAACAACAAACTGTGAAGATTTTGTCTTGCTGAGAGGTCGAGTCCCTTCTTTCATTACATCTTTAACTGTGGTCTAAACTCCCCCAAAAAAAAGAAATTCCAAAAAATCCGATGTATGAGTAACAGAAAAACATGTAATTTATATAGATTTCATAAGCTTTCTTGGTGTGTTTTTTTACCCATCGTTACTCTTTGTCATAGTGTAGGCCTGTGCCGTGTTCTCACGGCCAAATAAGATCTCCTGCCAGGTTTTTCAACACTACTAACATTTCCAGTTCAGCGTTATGCTGTCCTGTTCTACGTGTGGTGTGTATGTTGTCTTTATTGTGTCTAAAGCGTTGTACTTTTCAACATTCAGTTCAGGCAGTTTATCGATGAAACCTTCGAAGGCGAAACGTGACGCACCGGTCTGTATATGCCAGTCTGTCGTGTCCGACGATGACTTCCAAAAAGCAGTGGAGGCAGCAGCTTCTCTGGAGGGCTGGGCTAGAAGTTTGATCACAGTGGAGATGCCTTGCCCAGCGTGTATGCCCACTTTCTCGACCAAGAGGATTTTAGAACAGGTGGTGTCGGGGAAGGTCCCCAAAGGCCAACTCATCTCCTTGGCTAAGAGTCAGCACAAATGCCTCCTTGTCTGTCTGAGAGTCAATGTGCTAAAGCAGCACCAACACTACAGATGGTTGTAGGCCTGTCCCTCACGCCTAGCTGATATCAGGATACGTTTTGTAAGGAAAGTACGATGTGGCCAGCACACGTTGGTGCGAGTGTGGGACAGAGTCAACATGTTTAGCATCTTCTTTGCAAGCCTGTCATTATAACTCAACAATAAATATGTTACAGTCTCAGAAATCGCTCAAATTAGAACGCCAACAATGCTTGTTTTTAAATTACTATCTCTATTATTATTATTATTATTATTATTATCAGTATTATTTAGCTTGCAGAGCGGAACGTTTTACAGACATTCCAAAACTGAGAATAGTTTCTTTCCTTAGCCCACCCACTCCTTCCCCACTTCCAAGTAACACCCATCTCTTCCCACCTTTGTATTTCCCTCTACCACAAACCCATCTTTTTCCTACCTAGAAATTAACTTGTGTTTTTCCCCCTCTCCTCTGTGCACTATGACTTCGTGAGCCTGTTATATGAATACACACAGTATAAAGAACTGTCTCCGAGGACCTCTGTAGAAGATCTCTGCACAACAAAACACACACTCTAGAAGCCTATCTATTAGTTCCAAGCTTCCTATTGAACCCCCACCCCTCTTCCTACCCCCCTTGTGCTCCACATTTCTCTCCTAATTTTGCCTCCTACTTCTTGGGAAGTGTCGGGGTGTTGGGCCGGAGAACTAAGCCACAAAGAAGGATTGGGGCGAGGGGGGAGAATTAGAGAATTAAAGTCACCGTCCCCGGGGTCCCAGGCCCGGGGCCCGAGATGTCAGCTTTTCCAATGAGTTTTGCAGTGATGATAAATAGAGGGAGTCTGGCCGCTCGCACCAGACCCTTGCTGTTTGATTGCAAATCGAAGCGCCCAGTCTCCAGGCACGCGAGCTTGTCGTCTCTGGTTTCTCAGAGATCCGGGAGGTAGTGGGAGCCACTTCCATTGCAGAGGAGGTCGGGGACGACACGCCAAAATGGGGGGTAAAGAGGGCAAGGAGAAAGGGCGAGGAGGGAGAAACACGCTATTAAAAATTTAAAAAAAATCCCTGACCCAGCCGATTAACGGGACACATGGTGAGTGAAACCGGAGACGATCGAGCACGCTGTCATGGCTGCCCCCGCCACACAGATGACAACTTCTCGGGGAGAGCGAGACCAAGGGAGACAAATCCCGTTATGTTTTTTGTTCCAGAGCCTAATCCTTTGCACGCTCTCTGTGACTTTCTGGCTTGAGTTGTTGACTCGAATACATCAAGCAGGATTATGTGCATTTGTCTCCTGTCTATACCACGGCACAAGACCTCGATTTCTAGTTCTAATGGGGTATTGTGCCCTTATTCTCTACCTCTGTCCTGTTTTCTTGTTATATGATCGCAAGTGTCTGTTTGTTTTAGGTATCCACAAATTGTGTATAAAACTATGATCATCGTGGCGGTACCATATAGCCGATGAGGTTTAACCGAGGCGTGGTTACTGCTACACTTATCTGCATTGTTACAAATTCGGGACTTTACTGGTGTTGCGCTGCCTCCGGGCATTGCCTCCAGTATCGTTCCCACCATCTTTGTATCTACAAGTGTCCCATATGTGTCTGTTCCAGACCGAGAGGACGTAAAACACCATTTTTCATTCATTCACAAATTGTGTATCACAATTCTGCTCTCATTTGCCGGTCCGGCATGTTTTTCTATGAATTTCTACAAACACTATAACGCATGTTAACGATAACTATCCAACGAATATAATTCAGGCAAAATACTGAAAAAGTACATGTCTTGCCTTATCTTATCTTCAATGTTAAGCCTAATCTGACAGTCTCACAAACGTTTTGCGTCCGAGCGATTAGGCTATATGACTTAAATCTTTTAAACTTTGAATATTTACCTGACTCCCTGAGTGCTTCACACAATTTCAGCTAAAGGAAAGTAATGCTATAAACAAAAGTTCTAAATATAAACAAAATAATTTCTACACTTGGTTGATTCTCCATTGGTATTCCCAAATTTGCTCAAATGGCTTTTATCATTGGTTGACATTAGCCTGTAGTAGGGGCCAACAGTAACATGAGGGCTGTACAGTTGATGATTTTCTACAGTAATTGAAAATCATTGTACAGTTTATTCTCTTGTTGAAGACTATGACTTTCAAACGAGGAGGCCCTTGCACCGGCTCTGGTGCTGCAGCCAAAGAGATGTCCTCAAATCCCTTTGGCCGAGAGAGTGGGGATGTACCCTGGGCAAGGCATCTCCACTATAAAGAAATTCTAGCCCAGCCCGCCAGAATAGCATCTGCTCCCTCTGCTATCTGGTAGTCATAGTCGGAAACGACTGACTATGATGCATTCCAAAATTTGATCTCGGTTCTAATATGAAAAGGATACTTTCTACACTTGGTTGATTCTCCATTTGCATTCTAAAATTTAATCTTGGCCTAATGTTCATGAGTGTATTTTTAACCCTCCACAATATTTCATCAAAATGACATCTTTTTGCTTAGTAACGTGGCAGAGAAGCAGTCAATTTAATTAGCAAGCAGACAAATCATAATGGACAACAACATCAATCATTGAACAGATACAATACACAGATATTTCCTCTACCATCAATTTGTTCTGTTTTCCCTTGGCCGATACAAATCACTTTGTTGCCTCGGTATGTTCATCAAAAAGGCGTTTTATCTCCGTGACAATAATGCTTTCCTGGTCTGCAGACCGTTTAGACAAAATGTTATGATACCTGTCTGATTATATTGTTCTGATTTGGGTCCTATTATCCTTCAGAGAATTGATAAGAATCTGGTATCTACGTAGTATCCTTCTTCCGTTGACTGCGATCCAATCATATGCTATCGGTCTCCGCCATGAAGGGTTCTGTTGCTCTATTTATTTGTCTGTGTCGTATATTGACTGTTGTGACTCACAATGGTTTTCTCACAATCCTTTCTTCTTTCTGTAAGTTTCAAACATTTGAACCGCCCACAAAGAAATTCGGTTATTCTTTTTTCACCCTCGATTATGGACTATTGCATGCTTCATTCATTGCGGTCCGGGTTTAGGGAAGCAAAGGCAAAGCATATATGTGTGTGCACAATACGAAGAGCAAGAACTGGGAACTGTCGATGTTCTTTTCCTGGTTCTTCCAAACGAAAGCCTGTTGGTTGAAAAGCAAAATTAAGAAATAACGATTGTAGTGGCGGTGGTGGTGGCTGTCGTTCTTGTGATAATGACGACGACAACGACGGCGATGACGTTGATGATGATAACGACGACGACGATGATGATGATGATGATGATGATGAAGAAGAAGAAGAAGAAGAAGAAGAAGAGGAGGAGGAGGAGGAGGAGGAGGAGGAGGAGGAGGAGGAGGAGGAGGAGGAGGAGGAAGACGAGGAGGAGGAGGAGGAGGAGGAGGAGGAGGAGGAGTAGAGGGCTTCAAACATAAAGCCAATAATCCAGTCCTCCCCTTCGTCATCCTCAATCAACCTTTATCATCATCATCGTCGTCATCCTCAATCAACCTTTATCATCATCGTCATCCTCAATCAACCTTTATCATCATCATCATCATCGTCATCCTCAATCAACCTTTATCATCATCATCGTCATCCTCAATCAACCTTTATCATCATCATCATCATCATCATCGTCATCTTCAATCAACCTTTATCATCATCATCGTCATCTTCAATCAACCTTTATCATCATCCTCATCGTCATCCTCAATCAACCTTTATCATCATCATCATCATCGTCATCCTCAATCAACCTTTATCATCATCATCGTCATCCTCAATCAACCTTTATCATCATCATCATCATCGTCATCTTCAATCAACCTTTATCATCATCATCGTCATCCTCAATCAACCTTTATCATCATCATCATCGTCATCCTCAATCAACCTTTATCATCATCATCGTCATCCTCAATCAACCTTTATCATCATCATCATCGTCATCCTCAATCAACCTTTATCATCATCATCGTCATCCTCAATCAACCTTTATCATCATCATCATCGTCATCCTCAATCAACCTTTATCATCATCATCATCGTCATCCTCAATCAACCTTTATCATCATCATCATCATCATCGTCATCCTCAATCAACCTTTATCATCATCATCGTCATCCTCAATCAGCCTTTATCATCATCATCATCGTCATCCTCAATCAACCTTTATCATCATCATCGTCATCCTCAATCAACCTTTATCATCATCATCATCGTCATCCTCAATCAACCTTCATCATCATCATCATCATCATCATCATCATCATCGTCATCCTCAATCAACCTTTATCATCATCATCGTCATCCTCAATCAACCTTTATCATCATCGTCGTCGTCATCCTCAATCAACCTTCATCATCATCATCATCATCATCATCATCATCATCATCATCATCATCATCATCATCGTCATCCTCAATCAACCTTTATCATCATCATCGTCATCCTCAATCAACCTTCATCATCATCATCGTCATTCTCAATCAACCTTTATCATCATCATCATCGTCATCCTCAATCAACCTTCATCATCATCGTCATCCTCAATCAACCTTTATCATCATCGTCGTCATCCTCAATCAACCTTCATCATCATCATCGTCATTCTCAATCAACCTTTATCATCATCATCGTCGGCGTCGTCGTTGCTGTCAAAGCAGTAGTAGTAGTACTACTATTAGCACTAAATTATAATAGTAATAAAACCAGTTATTCTCCTAGATGGGGCTCTACTCTAAGCGCTTTACATGCGTACTGTAAACATTACACAAGTCTAGGTGTCTCGATGGAACAGTTGAAAACAAAACGAAACAAATTTAAACAAACAAATTAATTATGTATCAAGAAGCGTTGTAACAACATTTCATTTCCCCAAATGATTATTTCAATTAACCCCAGTAATAAAATGTTTATTTGTGGTGTATGGCTCCGACTGTCCACAATTTCATCCAACTCCATTCATGAAATTGTATGACAATCCTTCGAATGCACAAATATACAACAATTACAGAAGCAACAACAATTACAACAACAAAAACAAAACCAACCTATCAAAGAAACAAACAAACAAACAAACCAAACACACACTGACAATCTTGTATATCTGGCAGTCTAGATGAGGTCAACATCAAATGGATTATTTTCCAAATGATAGTTGGACAGAGAAACCCGTTTTATGACTCGGTATTTGTAAAACGCTTAGAGCTTAGTCTGAAATCCAAGGAGATGTGCTTTATAAAAGACAGCATAAAATGACACGATGTACACTGACCATCCGTACCATGATGTTCATGGACACAAAGAATTAAGAATCAAAATACAATGGAATAAAACAACCTGACCTCTTTCGTGTTTTCGCAAGGAAATGAACAAGAACTATAAAATATGCATGATTACATAAAGAAAAAAAGCAGTTAAAAAGCAAATAAGCAAGAAAAACAATCGAATAAATAAATGAACACACGCATAACTAAATAATACAGAGTCATACGGGGGTGTTTTATTGTAGGCCTAGAGAAAATCATGACATACACTGGGAATAATAATGTGCTGGATTTACAAGCAATACACAAAGCTCGCCACCATCAACAAAAAGAAACAAAAGAACCACAACGACGACGACAATAACGACGACATTATTATCAGCAGCAACGACAACATTTATTTTAAAAACAACCACCAAAAAACAAACAACAACAACAACACACAAAAACCGAACACACACTCCATTCCCCTCCAGCCCTCCCCCCTTCCCCCCCTCCCCCTCCCCCCTCCCCCCTTCTCCCCTCCCCCCCCCCAAAATATAAAATAATTTTTTAAAAAAAGCCTGTAAGTGTTTGTCCATACGAGTGTTATTATTAAAGCTTGAATATTCTTTTGTTTGTTTTACTTTTTCTTGTTTGATTGATTTTGATTTTGTTGTGCCAAAGTCGGAATGGCGAAGGAGCTGAAGTGTGTGTGAGTGTGTGTGTGTGTGTGTGTGTGTGGGGGGGGGGGGTAGCATAGTTTCACTTCATTGCGCAGATAATGCAAGATCTGGCTGGGGAAAAAAATGTTTGTGAACAGGTACCAAATTAAACATAATACATTGTAATATGATATGATATAAGGCTGTAATCAGTATAATATATTATATAAAATATGTAATATTCAAGTAAATTCACGACGCAGCCTTAATATGTTTGTAACTGAAATGTTTTTGAGTGCGCTTATAAGTTTTATAGCTTGTTGTAGTTCATGAAATAATGTGTGTACACGGCTATGTATTATGTCACTAAACTTTGTTTAAAACAAACAGTACGGCATACCATGAAAACGAAGGTCTATCATCAATTGACTACTCTGGTCACCCAAATGACTTTTTAATTTTATTGGTTGACATCAGCATTAAAACAATGACGTGGGAAGCATTGTGCGTTCCTAACTGCCAGCTGACGTAGTCCTTTTGGCTCAAAGCAGATGCAACTGGGCAAGGATTCCCATTGAA
>CM065683.1:48930838-48938338 GCA_017654935.2 Phymorhynchus buccinoides | reverse complement strand
CTCTCTCTCTCTCTCTCTCTCTCTCTCTCTCTCTCTCTCTCTCTCTCCCTCCCCCCCCCTCTCTCTCTCTCACCCGTGTCGCCCGTGCTGACAGCTATATAAGATGTCTTCTAGTAGTGCAGGGGTACGGAAAGGGGCAGATGGGGTGGTAGGATTAGTGGGCAAGGCGTGTCCTCAGTATAGATGGGCTGTCAGACTGGGTGGTGGGGGTGGGGGTCAGATAACAGGGAAGTCCTGTCCACTGGGGTCAGTGGGTGTGGTCAGATGAACGGTCAACATACTCAAAAAGACTAGACCACGACTATTTGTTGTTGTAAAGACTAGAAGTAGAAACGGACTGCATGTACTAACACAAGCTCTTTCCAAAATCTTCTGAATCCTTTAATATAAAAAAATTAAAATATTTTTTATGAAAAAAAAAAAGTCCATTGACATTTTGATAAACTTCTAGATTAGCTGAAGTAGCAGCCACCACGAAAACAACAAACAAACGAGAAAGGGCGTAAAAGGTCCGCGAGGCCACTTCTTGCTCTGAACTACTACTACTACTACTACTACTACTACTACTACTACTACTACTACTACTACTACTACTACTACTACTACTACTACTACTACTACTACTACTACTACTACTACCACTGCAAACTTCTGCCAAGAACCAGAGTTAGGAGAAACAACCTAGACAGTACTTTTTCTGTTTTTCATGTATGATGGGTTTTTTGTTTTTTTTGTTTTTTTAAACCTGAGATAGTTCTGCCATGGGGTGTGGGGTGTGAATATCTTATGGGCTATCTTTCAATAATTTGTCACAGGGAAGAATTGAAACCAAAAAACCCCAACAACAATAACAACAAAACACACGCACAGAGGAAGATGGCAAACCATATAAGCTTTCTTTCAGTTCTTAAAACGGGAGAGGCAATCAGAGAGAAACTTGACACTTGAAGCTTGAAACTCGTTTATTGAGGAAAAAGAATAAGCACACAATGGGCTTGTTTACATCTTGCCCTCGAACAAAGAAAAAAAAACCATAACTGAAAATTCCAATAATGAACAAGAAAAACAAAACATCATACATATTCATACACCAATTCACCGCCCCCGTCCCCATCCCCACCCCCACCCCCATGTTTATATCTAATAACCAGCCTTTTTCGCGCTTTATTACCTTTTAGGCATTAATTATCGGAGTTTTGGTTTATTTTACATGACGGACATCATTGTCGGTATATCCAAAACAATTGTGTCAATTCACGTTATGATTCGTTTAGCACTTTAGACTGCCGAGTTTGGAAACATAAAATTTGTCACAGACAGTCTAACAAAGAAACACACAAGCCCCATTGTTCCAGTTGCAATCTACTCCTGTTCCTTCAGAACTTGGGGGTACACAAATCACGAATCTAAATTCTGTTTCACAGAAAACGTGAGATAGGCCTACTAAAACTGTGACTCTCCAGCGGAATTTCAAGAAAATGTGTTCACAATGAAAAAAGAATAGGTTACTAAAAAAAATATGTATACAAGAAAATAAAGTATACAAACGCCCATATTCTAGTTTGCAGCGAATTTTCAAGTGTCTTACACACGTTTCTTCAGGCCCCTATTGTGACACCAAAATCATAGTAAATGTTTTACTAAAAACTTATAATTATGATACAAATCTAAAACTGACCCCATAATGAAATGCATCGTTCTTTGGGTCTGTCTTCCTGTGGCTATTTGCTCACGCTTTGCTTAGGCGACGGGTGTCGAAAATAACTGGTGGAGGGAGTTAATTAACAAGAGAGTTACTTCCCCTTATTCATTTCACTATGTTGTTGTTTGTTGCAATCACCCTTCGCAAAATTAATTCTTTTTTTTTTTTTCTTTTTTTTTTAGCTAGCAATTGTGTGTGTGTGTGTGTGTGTGTGTGTGTGTGTGTGTGTGTGTGTGTGTGTGTGTGTGTGTGTGTGTGTGTGTATGCGTGTGCGCGGGCGCGCGCGCGCGCGGGTGTGCGCGCGCGCATGTGTAGCATCTCTGGGGTAAACAACCACTGTTATGACGTCATTTGAAACTGGGGGAAATATGTGTAACTGGGGAAATCTACAATGTACTTTGCCTTTAATAAATAATGCGCAACACGTGTTGCCAGAGCACGCGCAAATTAGATAGCAGCACAGGAAAGGAGAGGGCAGGGGTGGAGGAAGGCGGTGTTAGAAAGTTGAATGGAAGAAAAGCTGTACATCTATCAGCAAACATTAAGGTATCTTCGGGTCTTTTTTGTGTGGCGTAGAATTGTCCTTTTCTTCGGGAGCGGTAACATAGGGGAAGACGGGGTAAAAAGCGCATGGACGGGTAAGAAGCCCACCCCAATTATCTCATGAAATGAAGCAAATTTCAGTCTCATTTTGCCCTTGAGACGAGCGTTAATGTCTAGCATTCGTCTCATGGGCAAATTTGACTGAAATTTTCTTTATTTCATGAGATAATTGGGGTGGGCTTCTTACCCGCCCATGCGCTTTTTACCCCGTCTTCCCCTACATCGTGATCTGGTAGCATTAATTATCAAATATCTCAGAACGCTTGTATAAAGTGCAATCAAAAAGTACACACACGGAAATTGTGAAGGAAGCTGAAACAAAGTACAATAAAGCCGTGTTAACACACAAAACAGAATAAGAATATTTAATGTAGCATAAAGGAAATGAAGAATACTAAAGGTCTGTGTACACGTTAACATTATTCACGAGATAGTTCTATTTCCCCATGGCAACACAGTGAGCTGTAAGTCATATTAAGAGTGAGCTATCACTGTGTTGCCATGGGGAAATAGAAATATCGTGAATAATGTTAACGTGTACACATACCTTAAGCCATGTAATGATTAAATGAAAAATGTAGGAACAGTGGAAAAGGAAAAATATAGTGAGAATAGAAAATTTGTAACAAACCCTAGCCTACATATTGGAAAACAAACATGATTTCAATTTTTAATTAAAAAGACTTTGAAGGGTTAGGGTAACCATACTTTTGGTTCATATGGGCAGCCGAATTATACAGGGCCTGATGTTTCTATAAAGGTCCTGATTTTGTAGTTTTATTATATAAATATGTGATTTAAAAAGCAAGGATCCTACATTATTATATATAGTATCCATGTAAAAAGCAAACAATTGTTTCATATTAATAAAATAAAAAATATTAGTCATCAGACCTGCTAGAAAAAACCGTGAATACATCTTGGGTGTTTTTTTGTGTATGGTGTAGCGATGCGTGAATGAGTGATTGCGTGCATGTGTCAACGTAAGCCTATGTAAGTGAATCTGCAAGGTTAATAATAGGGGGTTCCGTCTACAGATATTTCAATATAACACTAAGCAAAATGTAACAAAATGAAAACAAAATGTTACAAAGAAGAAAACAAAAAAGTCCATAAAATGGCAGTTGTAACTGTGCGTGGTGTTCTTAGTTATTATTAAGGCATGCGTCATGGTTGGTTTTTTATCCGTATACGCAAACTTTACTTTTTATTTGCCCGTATTGGTGGTTCTCTTAATTCACAAGTCAGAGCCCCCCCCCCCCCCCCCCCCTCAACAAACACCCTCCCCAAAATGAAAAAAAAAAGTTTCATACCCAATAAATTAATAACTGAAACCCACTCTGATTTACCCTTTCCTTGATTTGCCTTATATGAACAGATGTGTTTTTTAAAGGGTATTTTGATTACTTGATTTGGAGCTTAGCCTATGACTTGACTGATGATGAGAATTTTTCTTACTAGAGGAAAAGAAAAACAAAGGAACCAGCCTCGAAGAAATAAGGCAATGCAACTTGCGTTTTACCATCAGCGGTCCACTGGCTTTTCTTCTTCGTGTCTGTGGTGCATCCTTCGTTCTGCAATAAGGTGTATGACGAAGGTGTCCATGGACTCCGTTGGCTGAATTCAGCAACCGGAGTCGAAGCAACAGCATTGACGCGCTTCCTGCATCCCCACCAGAGTCGGCAAATCAAGGAGGACTCCTTGGGAAACCTGAAAGAAAATAAAACACCAACAACGCGCTTCAGGGAACAAGTGACGACTCCCCTTTAAAATTTAAAAAAACACCTGTCATAATAGGAATTGGAAGAGATTTCCAACAATGTTCTGCCGTCAGTCATTTATTGTGTGTTTACAGAGGCGACGACTAATTATTCCCACATACCTATATTCCCACACACACCATTGTATGCGTGCGTGCAGCGCCCATGTAGTTACACTGAATGGGCTTGTGTGTGTGTGTGTGTGTGTGTGTGTGTGTGCGTGCGTGTGCGTGCGTGCGCGTGCGTGTGTGTGTGTGCGTGCGTGTGTGTGCGTGCGTGCGCGCGCGCGCGCGTGTGTGTGTGTGCGTGCGCGCGCGTGTGCGTGCGAGCGCGCATGTGTTTGTCTGAGTTTGATAGACACAAACAGAGAGATGTTTTGTGAGAATAGCGGTATGTAGGACTAATCGTAGCCTATCATGGATGTAAAATTACAGTGTGGGCCCAGCAGTATGTGAGAACAATAGTATGCTTCCATTACCTGTCTTTTCTAAGTTGATAATAGTCTATTCCTTTTAGGATAATATACGCTCATGTTCATGTATTAATTTAATGGAAAAAAGAATGTTCCCATATTCCCTGTTTGAGTATAAATATTGTTGAACCACGAGGAAAAGTAATTGACGGGGATAAAGATGGCGTACAATTACGATTCCAACCAATCTACATAAAAAAATCATTTGCAACACACACTTTTCGCTGTATTCCATGACTGGTTAAAAACAACCAAACAAACAAACAAAAACCGAAAACAAAACAAAACTCGAATAACGAAGATATCGTGTCATGTCCTACCTTGATATATTCTGTCACAGAACATCTTGATAAATTTGTGTTGTTGCTTTTTCAAAAAGGCGAGTGGGCAGTGTGTGTGTGTGTGAGGGGTGGGGTGGGGATGCGGTTTAATACTAGATCAATCATTTCACGGACCGACCCCAGATAGATCCAGTTACCGATATTTTTTATTTTACCCGAACGCTTCCTCCTGAAAGGGGCGTTAGAATGTGTAAACTGCGCTGGCAGTGGTGTTGTGGCCTGTCTGTCGTTTCCGACAATGACTGCCAGATAGCAGAGGGGGCAGATACTATTATGGCCGGCTGGGCGAGAATTAGTTTATAGCGGAGATGCCTTGCCCAGGGTACATCCCCACTCTCTCGGCCAAAGGGATTTGAGGACGAGAGTTGGCGTTGAGGGAAGGTCCCCAAAGGCCAACCAATCCCTTAGGCTGCAGCACCAGAGCCGGATGCAAGGGTCCCCCTCGTTAGAGGGTCATAGTCTTCCACGAAAGACTAAGCTGTGCCATGATATTCCAATACTGCATAATACCATTTATAGTACAGCTCTCGTTTACTATTGGCCCTTTCTACAGGCTAATGTCAACCAGTGATAAAAAGCCATTCGAGTAAAAGGGCCAGTGGTGCAGGACAAAAGAAACGATGACCATGTAGTGGACAAAGGGGAAAAATGGCCCTCTGGACATAGCGGACAACGGAAAGAGCGCGTGGCACCGGACCCTTGGGCGTTGTTGGCCTTGGACACTTGAGATCCTGCATGACTTATGCTTTCTATTAATCTCTTCATGACTTGTGTGAAACATGGGCTGGGTGGAATGGGAGGGTGTAACAGAGAGCGAGAGAGAAGAAAGGAAGGAAGGAAGGAAGGATTAATCTAAGGGTGGGATTTTCATGAACGTTCTGCTCGTACAAAAACAAAAAAACACTTTATAACAAAAATGAACGTTCATGAACGTTCTACTCGTGCAAAAAACCACCCCACAACTTGATAGGAAAATGTGTATTTGTAATGGGACACGGCACAGAAAGAAGTACTGGAAATATGAACAATTGAGCATCGCATGCAGGCATAAAGCTGTCATGTAGTTTACGTGCAATGTCTTTAAACAAGCGCGAAATCGCAATAGTTTGTGGCACGCGGTCTATTTTTACCACTTCATGAGTTACCTCCCCTGGTATTTTCAATAATTTTAATCTGTAAACCAGAATGTTTATCTCTGCACCATTTCTAACTTTTTATATCTTTTGGAAAACAATTAAAAAAGCTATTATCCTACTTATACCATTATTATTCGTGGTCTGTTATTTGTAGTGTATTATTACGTGGTATTATTTTGTACGCTTTTAAAATACATATTTTAAAGACGGCCTAATTAATTTTGAAGTGTACACTCCTCGATCAAAGCATCGCATTAAATACTTGTAGCCGTGCCATAGAGGTTTAACCGAGGCGTGGTTACCGCTACACCTAAAAAAATTAATAAAAAATCGGGACTTTACTGGTTACGTACTGCCTCCGGGCATTGCCTCCAGTATTGTTCCCACCATATTTGTATTTACAAACGTCCCATATGTGTCTGATTCAGACCAAGAGGACGTAAAACACCATTTTCGTCGTGTAGCCTCGATTTGAAGTGCGACAATTTTGGAACGACAGACCGACCGACCGACAAAGTGAGTTATAGGTTTGTGGCTTGAGCCACAAACAAAAAGCCCGTGGATACCTTAGTCGAATAACACACTGCTTTCTGATCGCTCACTGCTTCCTTGTTTTGGTTTGGTTAGTACTGGTAATGACAACACTATTAACCCCGTCACTGCCACCAACGTATTACGTACTGACCTGATGACATCACTGATGATGTCATCAGGTGAAGAGGAATAACCCTGATATGCTGGCTGTTGCACTTGCACAGTCAAGAGGTCCATATCCCCAGACCATTTTTTCCAGAGTGTCTCTTATCTTTTTCGTGGCATGATTTGACCAATTAGTTTTTCGTTGATTTTCTCTGGCAGTCAAGGGTTTAACATGTAAGGCTTAGTGTGTAGGGCCTACTATTTTGCTTATGGGGAAGCAATATGACATTTAAGCGATTAAGGACTAATCATCCCTCATTATTATTTGCATGGTCTGTGTATATTTGTCAAACATATTGTGGCCATCTATTTGTTCACACAGGGCTTATGAATATGACTGACGAGTCTATGACATTTCACCCCTCCAAAACATGCTACAGATGAGGCGCCCCTTCTCTGTGTGTGTATGTGTGTGTGTGTGCGCGTGTGTGCGTGCGTGTGCGTGCGTGTGCGTGCGCGTGCGTGTGCGTGTGCGCGTGCGTGCGTGTGTGTGTGTGTGTGCTTGCGTGCGTGCGTGTGTGTTGTTGTTCTTTACTTTAACGTCTTTTCACGTAAAAGTGATATTAGACATAAAAAGCCATTGGTGTAGGACAAAATAAACGGTGTGTGTATGTGTGCGTGCGTGCGCGCGCGTGCGTGTGTATGTGTTCATGCAAGTGCGTGTGATTCAGAGACATGGAGACGAAATCGTACAGAATGAAACATGACATCAGCGCGATGTAAGGAGGCCTCTATGCAAAACCACCAGGGACACGTGGAAACGCAATGGAGGAAGACATCACGGATG
>CM065683.1:48913338-48923338 GCA_017654935.2 Phymorhynchus buccinoides | reverse complement strand
CGCTTTTAAAATACATAATTTTAAAGAGCGGCCTCAATTAATTTTGAAGTGTAGCCTCGATTGTCCCATATGTGCCCTACCTGGACGAGAGGACGTAAAACTCTATATTTCATTCGTGTAGCCTCGATTTGAAGTGCGACATTTTGTCAAAATGTGCGACAATTTTGGACCGACCGACCGACCAACAAAGTGAGTTATAGGTTTGTGGCTTGAGCCACAAACAAAAACCGCACACAAAAACAAAACAAAAACAGCTCATTCAGTGCGCGTGCGCACACCAAAAATCATCTTCCATAACAATAAGAAAAGAAAATGAAACAATGTATATCCCTCCAAAAAACATTTTTTTAAAGGTGCTAAAAGAAAACAATGTAATTTCATAAGGGCAGAGTCAGTGACAGAGAAATACAGGTATACACTTCCCGTCAGTGGGTCACAGTATAATTGGAACAAAAAATGTTTTCCTAAGGGCAGGGGTGGGGTGGTGGATGGGGGTGGAAGTAATCGATAAAACAAATGTATATTAATAACGACGTAGAGTAAGGTCCCCAAATGTCCGGACGCAAAATAAATCTGTCAAAAGCTTCAAAATAAATAACGCAACACACGTTTCAAAGATTACACTGAATAGAGAATACAATTTTCTATATTCCTGTTAATTTCAGTCTCATAATCTCTATATAAAAAAAGAGCAAAAGTTATTTGACTTTTAAAAAACACTAACTGTCTGAAATTAGGCTCCCCGGAGTCCAAAGTCCGGACAGTGACACCTACACCTGCAAATATTCAAATTAAAGCAAACCAACGACTAATTGACATCAACCAGAAGCACTAAGAAATGAAGAAAGCCTTAAATCGCCGCACTGTCATATTGTTTTTGTTATTATTAGAAAATCATTCTTATTCTTTCCAAACAAGACTCAAAATAGAACCAACATTACGTAAATTGCGTCATTTAGTGTTAGAAGCTTGCATTTGGAAAATTATTAATAGTTTTCGCTAGAAGACTTTGTAAGCCATTATTATTTTTACTCCTGAACTCATTTTATATCGCTGTCATTAGAAGGCATCATTTGGCCACAATACTTCGCCGTTTAAAAAAAAACCCACCTACCGTCCGGACATAGGAGATGTGCAACATTTAGGTCCCTTCGTCTAAATACGTACATAAATAAATAGATTTGTCAAGTTATGATTAGTGAGGGAGATGAAATAAACAATACAAACCCATACAAACCCCATTAGCAGAAATATAACCAATTTCACAAAATACGGCAATTTGATACATTTTGTTTAAGTATCATACGACAAAGAAAGAAAAAAACTTACAAAATAATTCGCTTTTCTAACATCCTCCAAGTCACATAGGACAGAAACAATACTGTGTGTAGATGAACAGCAATCAAAGAAAGAATCAATAGAATATATGAAAGGAGGAAGAAACGACTGAAGAAAGAAAGGAGAAAAGAAGGAAAGATGGAAAGGAGGCATGACGATTGAAAGAAAGAAACAGACTCACAAAATTCAATTAAGTATCGCCTGGGAAAACCGTTCGAGCCACCATATTGGAAAACAGAGACAGATCACTGCCGTCATCTTTGTAACAGAGCACAATGAGGTTGAGCCTCATCCATACACATCAGATCTGCCCAGCGCATCTCCACAAGATCCCGAGAAGAAGAAGGAGAATCAAACGATCTGGTAACTATCAAACAAAAACACTTATCTCTGTCTGCTTTCTTGACGTGGAGCCGTCTGCTCTCCATCTTCAACCAGACTCCATTCCACAATTTTTCAACGACTCGGGAAAGTTCGGTTAATCCCGTGGGGTACCGGAAAAGGACGAGCGCGAGACGGATACTCCCGAACAATTACTCGTCTCCATGGTGAGAAAGTCTGTACCGCACGCATCCGCAGAAAACCAGCTTTACTCCGACTGTCGGAGCTTAGGGGCTCTGGAGATTTGGGGGGGTGGAGCCAGTGAAGAGGTTTGCACATAATGAAGTAACAATGGAGTCGGGCCCGGAACAATATTGGTTTTGCCCGGGCTTTCATGTTGCACGGCCACAGTTGAGTTTGTCAGAGGAAGCGTCTAAGAAAACAAGCACCCCTTTGAGTCCGTGTGATGAAAATGGCGACATTTTCCCCTACCTCTCCCGCTCAGTGGCTTAATTGTGTGGAAAGCCGTCATAAAACGCTATGATTTGTTCTTTCTTCTCTTACAACATCCTTCACCACAAAATTTGCTATCAATGATCCAGTCTTCATTTTCCTTCTCCCCAAGGACATAGGCATATACAGCAGGGTTTTTGACACTTTCTTCTTATATCGCTTTTCGTTGGATGCGTTCATAAAGGATGCAATAAATTTGCTACAGCAACTTTTCTACTTAGCATCTCTGTGAAAGGACAGTAAAAATACTACTGATCAGCTTATCAATTTTCTCCCGCGGGTGATGATTATCATCACTGGAGCTAGGCTACCAGGGATCAAGTATGAAACTTTGCATGAACCCCCACCCCCACACACAATAACGGGTAGCATAATAAGTTGATATACAAATATAGAGAGACAGGGAGACACACACAAACAGAAATATACGTTGAGATGGTATGGAGAAATGGGCCATATTATGCTGTGATGTTGTTTGTTGTTGTTGACGTATCCTGGTTAAAAGACTCCAGGGATCATCCCAACAGCCGAAGCACTTGAACACTACGGTACAAACGCATCAGCTAGGGATGAGAACATTACATGGTGACCGGCTTTGATTACCCCGCCACGTGGTTAGCCACGCTCCGTCTTCGGGGGAATATGCAGTGGCAAGAATGGGGATAATACAAAGGCAATATACACTCTGCATAGAAAATTACAAATATGCCAAGCGTTGTACAAGAAGCTAACCAAATACCCCCACCCACCTCTCTCTCTCTCTCTCTCTCTCTCTCTCTCTCTCTCTCTCTCTCTCTCTCTCTCTCTCTCTCTCTCTCTCTCTCTCTCTCTCTCTCTCTCTCTCTCTCTCTCTCTCTCTCTCAATCTCTCTCTCTGTCTCAAAACGTTGTTTTTTTCCCTCCCTGACAAGCCCCAGCGCTCTCCAAAGGGACCTAACTCAGGGGACAAGCGGAAGCTCACGAGGTGAGGGTTGTTTTTGGAAACGAGGGGAACCCGCACTCCGGGAAAGGGCAGACTCCCCCCTGGAGGCCCCGTGGACCCTTCATGCCAATGTGAACACCACTGGCCTTTCAGGATGGAACCCCGGGGGCAGGGACTGAGGCTCACGTCCCCGGAGAGACGGGCGGAGGAAGAGGCCCCGAAGAGAACGACTGACTGAGGCTTTCTGTCTCTCTGTCTGGCTGGTTGGCTCTTCGCCAGACTCACGTCTTGCTTAGGTTGAGGGGGCCCAACGTTGCAGTCATAGCAGGGTACGCTTAACCGCAATTGTCACGTTTTTGTGTGGGACTTATCACAGAAAACACACACACACACACACACACACACACACACACACACACACACACACACACACACACACACACACACGCGCGCGCGCGCGCGCGCGCAGAGAAACGCACTGGCCCATTCTGTTGTTGGGTTGCGTGTTTGTGCAACACGAAAATGATTTCCTTTGTACGTTGATGCATTGGCGAATTAAAGAATCTTGAATGTATAGAACTGGAAGTACAAAAATCAATCAACATAAAATTCTATATCTTCAAGAAAAGGAATATTTTTTATTGCAATAAGAACACAAGAATTTATCTCTCCTTTCTCACTCTGTGTGTCTGTCTGTGTGTCTGTCTGTCTCTCTCTCTCTCTCTCTCTCTCTCTCTCTCTCTCTCTCTCTCTCTCTCTCTCTCTCTCTCTCTCTCTCTCTCTCTCTCTCTCTCTCTCTCTCTCTCTCTCTCTCTCTCTCACATATTGGCGTAAAACAAGTGCAGTTTCCACTTGGAACCATGCAAAATAGATTACTGTCATTATGGGGTTTTCATTTTTTAGGTTGAAAGCATTTTATTTCACCAACAAAGCCTTACGATCAATGGTGGCAAATTAAAGAAAAGGTAAACACGCAATGGAATGAGAGAGAGAGAGAGAGAGAGAGAGAGAGAGAGAGAGAGAGAGAGAGAGAGAGAGAGAGAGGGGGGGGGGATGAGGGGAGGACAAGGCTCTGTGAGCGAATTATGACACAATTTATGTGAAATTATGCGGGGTTTTGTGAAGCCATCACGTGGACTCTGTAAATGTCTATTTATTTTGCATAAACAAACCGGGCCGTGTGTGGGTGATAAAGTAGCGAGAGAGAGAGAGAGAGAGAGAGAGAGAGAGAGAGAGAGAGACAGAGAGAGAGAGGGAAAAAAGAAAACAGCACCAAGATCGCGTAGCCCCTAGCCGTTTCCCATTTCCAGATCGCTTCATTTATCTTCATCCATCGTGTCACGTCGAGTCAAAAGTCACGACAACTTGTCTAGGCCGATTCAGTCTTTATGAACATTTGCATCCGATTCCCTGAACTCCCCCGGCCATCAAGATGAGCGAAAACCAACCAAAAACGAAGGGAAGCAGTTGCAAAAATATTCGGGTCCAGCCAGCTCCCAAAGACCTTCCCAAGGGGGTGGGCATGTGGCCAGCTTCGTGATCAAACTGTACCGTATCGATGACCGTTATGAATATTTAGTACGGCCACGGCCAGGGTGGAAAGGAACAAATGGCGGAGGTTGGTATTTTGGAAGGGGTGTAATGGCCCTCCTCAGGGGTGTGCTTATAGCGCCAGAGTGATGAAGCTTGTGGCCAGGGTCCTGGCAGTCAGTCAGCCTCTCTGGCATCTAGAACCGCCACACGGGTCCCTGGAACCTCCGCGAATATGATTTCCTATAGATGGGGATCGGGTGTCGTCTTATTGCGTGCAGCTATCATCGTAAATTCGATCCAAGACGGTGGTTCTCAGAAAGGAGGTGTCGAGCTTATTTCGGTAATGAGGCCCAGTTGAGGACCGGGGTCCCAGAGAGACGTTTTTCCGCTTCAACCTTCCGTGTACCCAGATCCTTGTAATGGAGGGGCTGGCCTCCCTCGGGGGTGCCCCCATCCCATGATTTATCTTGCTCCTGTCATAAAAACCATTTAGCGCCGCTGTAAAACGGAGGAGGGGGTTGATGCAAGAGGACAAAATCGCATAGCCGCTTTAGCCCTAGCCTCCTAAAAGGATGAGATGCGGTCAGGGAGAGAAATGGGTGGGGAGGGGGGGAGGGGAGGTCCCAGGGAACAAAGGTCGGCACCCCACCAGACGGCAAGTCCGCGGACTGATGGAGGAGAAAGAAGGTCATTCGCTGGAAGGTCAAAGATCGAGCAAGTCAATTAGTATTCACTGGATAATTATTTCAGTCTACTGCTTACTCGGGGACTCCGAATTGAATTATTTCCCCCTGCCATTCATCAGAAGGTCAAAGATCGAGAGAGTGTCAGTACTCGGGATAATGATTTCTGTCTATGGGTTAGTTTTAGTTCGGGGTTGAATTTTTATCTTCTGATTCCATTCACCAGAAGGTCAATGGTGGACAAAGTCAGTTCGTAAACATGAGGGGGTGGCTAAGGTACTGCTTAGCCCAGTTTGTGTTGAGGATGATTATTTCATTCTATTGTTGAGTTGTGGAGTGTTTGTTTTTAAATATTCACCACGGTTTGTATTTTAAAAAGAAAAGAAAGCCACAAAGCATCAGAACAATTGTCGCTATGTTTTAACTACATTCAACAGAAGATCGAAGCCCCAATAAATCAATAATTGATTCAATAATCAGTCGACTTTTATGATAATTACTTAAGTAAATTGCTTAGGTTTTGTTTAATGTGATTGTTTCATTTTTACGTTGAAAAACTGCTATCACAATAAATGGTTTTGTGAGTGTATGTAGATTCAAAACTTTTGTCTTGTGTGCATGCGCTTATATTTTCTTAATATTCATCCCTCTCTTTGTCTGTCTCTATCTCTGTCCCTGTCTCTGTGCATGCTTGCGTACGTGTGTCTGTATGCTTGTTTGTGTTTATTGCTTGATCAAATTGTCTTCGACAAAACCAAACATTGTAGAGTGAGCACTGTCAGTACACAACTACCGCATTACTTTGATGGCTGTTATTACTAGTGAGACAGCCTGTGTGTGTTATTGTATGGCTTTACCTATGTTTGACAGTGTACTTTATGCTTTGTTGTTTGTGTAGGCAACGCTCTGTTCGTATTTTTATCCGTTTGTGTTCATTTTGTTTTCCACATGTTAACTTGATATGTAACAAGCTTAATTGCTTCTTCTCCTTATTTGATGTGTTTCTATGAGTTGTACGTATTGACCCAAAAAAAAAAAAAAAGTCTAATAAAAAAATAAAAATTGTCTTCGACTAGTGTGTTTCTTTGCCGGCATTGCTTTTTATTATGCATTATCTATGTTTATCAGTTTGCTGTTATTCTCCTGTTCCGTTTCATCTCCTTATCAAATCTAACGCATAAAAACATTATTTGTTTCTGTGCTTTTCTGTTAGCATAAAACTACTGGCATGTCAAATTATTCTGCAAAATGCAAAGATGGACAAACTGTTTACTTAACGTCATTTTTCATTTTAGCTGTCCCTGGGGAAGCACTGTTTTTCTGCCTCCCTTTTTTTGTATGTGTTATTTTTCTGTTTATTTGTAACGTCTGTGGACAACATTTGTGGAACATGGTCTTCTCTGTTTTTGTGTATGAAATAAACTTGGACCACCCCTCTATTTTGTGGTTTATTTTCAATGTTGACAGGAGAAAATAGTGAAGCTACCCTAATCGATATTGTTCCATAAACTAAGGGTTTTCACTTAATCATATTTGAACATAATATCAACATGAAAACATGACTGGATCGTTCACACACACACACACACACACACACACACACACACACACACGCACACACACACACACACACACACACACGCGCGCACGCACGCACACGCACACACACACACACACACACACACACACACACACACACACACACACACGCACGCACGCACGCACGCACGCGCACATACACACACACACACACACACACACACACACACACACACATGCGCTCGCGCGCGCAACCACACGCACACACATGTACACACGCATCCACCCTCACACGTACACTCACACACGCACGCACGAAATGATGCACACAAGACGCACGCACATAGGCCTACACAGACACATATAGTTTTGTTTAAATCCCAGTAGAGTGAACGGTTGCTACAAGAGCTAGACCTACTATAGGCCCTACATGCTCGATGTTTTTTTCCCCATCAGTATACATCAATGTACCTGAATAATAATAATAATAATAATAATAATAATGGTTATTTATAGAGCGCTTAACTCCCTTTGCAGGGAGCTCAAAGCGCTGAACAAAAGCCGAAACACTAACATACAAATAAACATACACACTAAAGACAAGCCAAGAATAATCAACATGAAGACAAGTATCAATGAATATAAACATTAAAAATAAGTGGGACTGTTAATACAAAATACATGTGTTAATCTCTCTCGCCCCCCTCTCTATAATAATAGTCATTTCACTCAAAAACGACAGCAGAGTTGAAGCGTTGTAAAGTCAACAGCAGTCATATTTGTAAAATAGTGCAAAGTCAACAACAGTCAGAGTTGTAATAGTGCAAAGTCAACAGCAGACAAACTTGTAATAGTGCAAAGTCAACAGCAGTCATATTTGTAAAATAGTGCAAAGTCAACAACAGTCAGAGTTGCAACAGTGCAAAGTCAACAGCAGTCATATTTGTAAAATAGTGCAAAGTCAACAGCAGCCAAACTTGTAATAGTGCAAAGTCAACAGCAGCCAAACTTGTAATAGTGTAAAGTCAACAGCAGTCGGGGTTGTAATAGTGCAAAGTCAACAGCAGTCATATTTGTAAAATAGTGCAAAGTCAACAACAGTCAGAGTTATAACAGTGCAAAGTCAACAGATGCGTTGTTTCCAGTCAACATAAATCAGAGTTCTCGTGGTGTCAAGTCAACAAAGCTGCAGCGGTGTTATCAGCGGTGTTATCAGCGGTGTCGTGCCAACGTGCGAAGTTAAGTGATGTAAATATATTATGCCAATAGTCAATGCTGGGTTGTGTCAAATTACAAACATTGAAATTCGCAGACGTATAACAAGCACGACCATTCGAAGTTGCTGGAGTGCAAAATTAACAGCTTGCATGCGAAGAAAACTGCAGCTGTGTCCAATTCACCACGGCGTCACAGCAGCACTAGGTCTTCAAAGTGCGTGACGTTACCACTTCATCCATTGCTACACCCGCTGCATCATAACACTCATCTAGAGCTACGTGTTGCGATCAAATCCGGTGCCGCCTGACAGAATTACAATTACGGTATGGATCCTTCATCCCGAGCCATACCCTTTCCCTTTCACGACCCTGCAACTACAAAATGATACAGGTTGTCCCGTTAGTTCCTTCACACACGGCGAATTGATCACCCACTGTGAGTTACATCCTCTTAGTTTGTCCGAGACATGGAAACTTGTAATTAGTGTATTGTGGAAAAAGCGGGGTCGGAATCTCAGCCCTTTCCTCTATGTGCCCCGTTTGTCGCTTGGCTTGGTCAGTGCTCACGCGAGGTCTATCATCACGACAGCGCGTTTGTCGCAACTTCTGTCAGACGTAGTAAAGGCAATTACGGGTAGCGGTTCTTGTGGCTTTTCTCAGTCGCCTACTAAGCCTTAGCCGGCGGTTTGTTTGAAGCGTTTCCACCGATGGTCATTTACAGAAAGGAAGAAATGGGGGTGACCCGTTTGCAATTAAAGTGACCCATCTGCCATGCTGTGTGCACGCGCGACAATGTGAACAGATGAACACCGGTGATAGGCCTCTTTGATTGTTTAGTTAGTGGCGGGTGGATTGATGTACCCTTTGTGTGACTCTGCGTGTATGCGCGGGCGCGCGCGTTAGCCTGTAAATATGACCCAGCACCACGAAAGGGGCATTAAGTCGCTGGGCTAGTTTCTCATAACAGGCTTGCAAAAATCTCTTTCTTTTTTTAGTGTTTTTTTTTTCAAATCAATTTTGAGTTATGGGTATTTTTCTCTAATATCTTATCTTTCAGATTCGTAAAGGATCATCTTTAATATTGTCTCTAAATGTTTTTATAAATTGCTTTAAAATTTGTAGGTTTATGCATTTTCTTAGGATAGGATAAACTTTTTTTAGACTGTGATTTCTCAAAACGGCCGACAATCACCCTACCAACTTGAAATGTTTTTTTAAAAATATCATTAGAACGAGAATTGTCTGAAGCTTCCAACTCTGCCATTTTCTCAAAATGGTCATTTTGACACTTAATGTCCCTTTCATGGTGCTGGGTTACAAATGTATCCATTTGTATCAATTATGTTCGTATGCTATTTCATCGATGAATTAATCCACCCCCCGCTCGGAGAGTTAGAACGACGAGAGAAAGTCAACATGCCTCTCTCTCTCTCTCTCTCTCTCTCTCTCTCTCTCTCTCTCTCTCTCTCTCTCTCTCTCTCTCTCTCTCTCTCTCTCTCTCTCTCTCTCTCTCTCTCTCTCTCTCTCTCTCTCTCTCTCTCTCTCTCTCTCTCTCTCTCTCTCTCTCTCTCTCTCTCTCTCTCTCTCTCTCTCTCTCTCTCTCTCTCTCTCTCTCTCTCTCTCTCTCTCTCTCTCTCTCTCTCTCTCTCTCTCTCTCTCTCTCTCTCTCTCTCTCTCTCTCTCTCTCTCTCTCTCTCTCTACGTGCGTGCATCTTACAGAACATTTAAGACAATATTCGAAAAAGAAAAATATGTAGTAGATATGGAAATGTATACTTTTCGTGTTGCAATTTCACAAGTAAGATTCAATGTTCTTCCTTTAAATAACAATGTACATCGTTACAGTACATTAGAACACACAAAGTCTTGTCCATTCTGCAGAACTAAAATCGAAAATGAACAACATTTCCTTTTTGAATGTCCAGCCTATAATGA
>CM065683.1:48900838-48905838 GCA_017654935.2 Phymorhynchus buccinoides | reverse complement strand
GGAAAGTCAGGAGGTCTGCGCCCCAAATAACTTTGTCGCATCCTGCTTCACGTTAACGCTCAAATAGCGGAACACTTTTAAAGTCTTTGCCTGATGCGCAGCTCTCAAGATGATCCTGAGAGGAAGACGTGTGTGTGTGTGTGTGTGTGTGTGTGTGTGTGTGTGTGTGTGTGTGTGTGTGTGCGTGTGTGTGTGTGTGTGTGTGTGTGTGAGAGAGAGAGAGAGAGAGAGAGAGAGAGAGAGAGAGAGAGAGAGAGAGAGAGAGAGAGAGAGAGTGTGTAGTGTGTGTGTGTATGTGAGAGTGTAGTGTGTGTGTGTATGTGTGTGTGCGTGTGTGCGTGAATGCGTGCGTGTATATGCGTGTGTGTATGCGCGTGTGTTATGTAGTGTGTATGCGTACGTGAATGCGCAAACCCCCTCTCCTCTCTCACTCTTTTCAATTCTCTAATTTCCACCTGCGTATTAGTTTGAGGGAAGAAAAGCTACAACAGGTGTTAAAAGATGAAAAACAAAAAGAAGCTTGATCAAAAATGAAAATGGATCTCCATTTCAGTTTTTAAGTTTAACAGGGACTGTAACAAATTGTAATTTCTCTTAGTAAGCGTCGAGCAGGGAGGGGTGGGTGTGGGTGTGAGAGAGAAAGTCTCTAGGTGTAAAGTTGTGGCTTTTAGGCCTAAATGCGTTTGCTAAGAATATAATTATTATTTCCCCTCTTGCATTGTTGCAATGGATATTAGACACACTGACTCAGCAATATTACCTCCCTTGCTTTTTTTCTGGGTAGGTGTGACCCACATACAAGTTCCCCCATACTCGATGGAGGCTGCTCTTTAAAGTGATGTCTCGTTTTCATGTATGTGGGGATTGGTATGGGGGTCAAACCTGGTCAAAATAAGATTTCTTACCAGCGAGAGAGGGAAACCAGTGAAACCCGTGATTTTCATTCATGGATCTGGTTGGGTTTTGAAGAACCGTGCGTTCATTCTGAAAGTGTGTGTAGCTTTAAAAACAAATGTTTATTAACGTACGCATTCAAAATTTAAAAAAAAAGAAAAAAACTACACTGTATGTCTTTCTTGTTTTAGTATCCATTGTTGTCTGTCACACATATAGTTAATTTTTTGGGTGTGCTTTTTGTAATTAAACCGGGGTATCAGAACCGTACTTTTACTTCCATGTGTGTTTGGCTGAGTTTCTCTGGGCCTTGTTCTTAGTTACATGCATAGCTGCCATCGTGTTGGAAAGACGACGAAAATGGTGTTTTACGTCCTCTTGGTCTGAATCAGACACATATGGGACATTTGTAAATACAAATATGGTGGGAACGATACTGGAGGCAATGCCCGGAGGCAGTACGAAACCAGTAAAGTCCCGATTTTTTAAAATTAATACATATGTATCAATTATTATATATAATTATCGTGTTGGAAAGGGAAACAGATTCGATTGAAGACGAGATGGTTTTTTTGTTCCACTGTTCAGAAAAAAAGACAATATTAGTTTTGATGGAATCACGAATGCATAGTCTTAGTTTACTCCGTCAAATGAATAAAACAATTGTTGTTATTTTTTTGTCTGCCTATTTGTCTTTCTGTTTGTCTGGTGTGTTGTTTTTTAAGGGAGGTAAACCCGAGCGGGTTTGAAGTTCCTTCGCCTTAGTTAGTTCCCTTTGACCGCTACTTCGACGGCGGATAGACAAACGGACATAAGCACGCACGGACGGACGGACGGACAGACGGACGGACGGACGGACAAAGCAATAATAATAGTCCCCCAATTTCGCTCGGAAACTCATTGGTATTGGGTATATTTCTCCCATGATTTGTTGGTAGGAAGGTGCCACTTTGGTTCATTATATTATAGCGTTGGTCTATTGTTTATTTATTTATTTATCACGCAAGCAATGCGTTTGTGTTTATTTTTGAAGGGGATCTCACTTATTAAAGGCTATTTTTAAGGCCTGCCTGGGAAGTTGTACACATGATTTGTTCACGTGTTCTAGGATGTTGCTAATGCATGACTTGTAAGGAATAATGTTTGGAGTCTATAATGATGTTGCGGAATACATTTGCTTAAAATTATATTGAAATGAACTAGAAACTCCCTGAAGATTTAATTGGCTGAAACATATTTTATTCAATGTCAAGTAATACATATACAATACAACAAGTACAGTGAAGCAGCAACAAGCTTAAAGCTTACAGTGTGCTCATTAATATGTCCATTACACGTCAAACTTGACGGCTACATAAAGGAAATTATACATACATAGGCCTACATATAAATTTAAAAAACCCAAATTTAAATAAAAAATGAAGTAAAACAGAAGAAAGAATTTGAAGAAAGACGGAGATTATCCCTCCACAGCACTGAACAATCTACATTTGACACTTTGAAAACAATATTTAGCAACAGAACAAGATATAAACAGTATAACAGTATTAGCAATACTATTGCTAATTTGAAAACCTACTGCTTTCGGAAATAAATTTGTGATAAAAAGTTTAAATGGATAAAGGCAGATCTGCGTTACCGTTCAGAAGAGTTTTGAATCTGAATACAATCCAAGGGAATATTATGAATATTATTTGTACGGGTCTCATTGAATAAAGGACATGACAACACATAGTGTCCAGCTGTCTCCGAGCCTGTACCACAAGTGCACATGGGAGCATTAATCAAATGGCGATTAAACAAATCATTTTTTTTTTAAATCGCCCATACTAAAGCGAAGGCGGCTATGAATGATCTGTTCTTTCCGACTCCCAGAATAAAAAATAGGGAGGTACAACAATGTCATCAATAGATAGGTGACGGCTTGAAGCACTCAGCGAACTACAGTTTAAAAAAAATATACAATCAGGAAGGGAATCCCATGTAAAAGTGGCGGAAGGAATAAAGGATGTTCTATATATTTCTGTGTCGTTCTAAGGGTCTTCTTCTATGATATGGGTTTGTGTCAGAGACAAGGGGAGGTAAAAGATTAGAAAGATAATCAGGGCAAACACCATTTATCATTGTATAATAATATTATAATTGTGTGTCTTCTTCTTCTTTCTTTTAGAGATCAAAATCCAGACTCTTCATATAATGTCTGGTGGTTTGTACCGCGAACTGCACCAACAATAGTTCTGATAGCTTCTAGATGCAAATTGTCTAGGGAATTAGATAGAAATTCCTTTGAACTAATGTTCAATCGATACTGATCGCTTCTCGGCCTTTTGGCTAAGACAGTGATTCAGGAACATAAATTTTTGTTTACACCGTGGTTGGTTTGTTCAGCCCGTCGTACATGGCGAAAGCCGATACGCGACGTTAAACTGAACTTCGATCCGATAGAAATTCCGAACAGTTATCCCAGACTACATCGGCATAATCGCAAAATAGGCAAAATAAAGGACTTATACTTTATTTCCAATGCTTTCCTGTTACTTTTGTACTTGTAACTCTTCATGCAAGAAAGTAGCACAGTAACTTTATTAAGAATGCTATTGGTATGTCTGTCCCACTTACAATTATTTCAAAGTATAAGACCTAGATGCTTGTGGTATTCTTTGTTTTGTAGGTCCGACTCACCGAATATAAGAGGCTTCTAGAAAAGTATCGCTGCCTCGCACAAAGTTAAGGAGCTCGGTCTTTTCTTCACTAAATTTTACTTTCCAGTTTTTTTGCCCAACGAATTCTCTTTTTCCTTCTCCTCCCCCCTTCTCCTTCCATCCTCTCTTTCCCTCTTATTTTATCTGAACAGCTTCACAAAGCTGGGTAAATGAAAGCAGCAAAGCAGAAAAAAGCCATTGGCAATATTCACAATGTAATGGGTCCCATTGGCTCAGGATATGTTCTGATTTACAGCCAAACCAACCACCCTGAAGGTACATTACCAGACAAACACACACGCTTATTTGTAAGGAATGTTTTACCATAATGAAACGATGTCTTTGGAGATATTGCGTCTGAAGTTTGTCGTCAGTAAAATGAGAATCGAAAGGAAAACATCCATTTTAGGTTAGATAATAAAACAAATAAAAAGAAAGAAGGAAAACGAGGTAAAGGTGCAAATCAACACATTGCTAGAAAATCAATTACCCCGAAGTCTTTTTCTTTTTTATATATATATATTTGTTTTTAAACAACTTTACTTTGAAACAAAGTTCTGTGAACAAACAGATAAATCTAGCGCTCTGCGGTCCCCACGGTGCAAAAAGTAATAATCCATGTTAGAGACTGGCTTCTTACTTCTCGCGACAAAATCTTTCTCAGAAAGCACAAGTCGATCTCCCCCCAAAGAGCTAACGGAGCTATCAAGGACCGAAAGTCGCCTCGTGTTATTCTCACAACAAAAGGATTTCTGTTCTAAAAAAAACCACTTTCGGCAAACAAGCTCCCAATAGATTTCTAGCAGACCCGAAACATTCCAATCCCAAAGACTTTGCTTCCTAAACTTTCAATAAGGAGCGAAATAAGAAGAAAAACTTACGTCCCTTAAGAGTTCGTATTAAAACAATTCAAACCTCACAAGATGGCTTGTTGTGACGTGGAAAGAGACCATTTCAACTTGTAAACCCTCCGATTTACAGGCTGTAGCCGCCACTCTCCTTACACAGTCCGAGTGCCCTCCGGGGTGAAATAGATCAGGATAATCTCCTCTTCTGCAGCCCGCAATAACGCTGCAGTGATGGGCAGCCAAATGAAAACCTGAGTAATTTAGCCCCCCTCTGAAGGGGAGAGAGCACAGGACTCGGGAAGTTGTGATTTGAGGGAATCCTCCCACCGTGTTGATTTGGGATCATCCGGGCTGGGTCTTTCATCTGACTCCCTGGTGTGCTGTTTGGAAATGGTCGTCCTAAAAGCCTCGATCACTCCTCTTCTTCTTTGACGTTGGTTCGAACAGGAACAAAATGGGTATGGGAAGGGTGAGAAATACCCGATAAAGATCCCAAGACAAAGTGGAAGAGAGAGAGAGAGAAAGAGAGAGAGAGAGAGAGAGAGAGAGAGAGAGA
>CM065683.1:48870838-48890838 GCA_017654935.2 Phymorhynchus buccinoides | reverse complement strand
GATTGGACGCTAATCTCAGCACCACCAGTCACGATGAGCAGATAGATTAGCCATTCAACGTATCAAACATTACGTTGTCATATTTCCCCCCCCCCCCCCATCTATGTGAAACAAGTCTGTAATGTTCCGTCTTTCAGTTATATTGTATCTCTGTCATGTTGTTGCACCTAACCTGAATTTCTCTTTTGGAGATATTAACCCTTTCACCGCCAGCCATCTTTGAGCCAAACAAATTTTCATTAAACTTATTTGGCTACAGAAAAGATTTCGTCTGCAATATTGTGGGATTTCTCTGTGACCCATTTAGAATAACATCAATCCTTACTACCCAAATTCAGGAAAAAAATATTTTTGTAACAGACCCTGATTTCAAGATTTTAATGACATGGATGTTAAATCATTGTTGCAAAAAATGCGACATGGCGGTGAAAGGGTTAAAAGTATCCTTATACCACACTGTTCCCGTCACCCGTGAGGATGGGACTAACAACGTTGAAAAACGATATTTCCCCCCACATCTATGTGAAACAAGTCTGTATAACCACACTGTTCCCGTCACCCGCGGGGATGGGACCATCGTCATTCAACATATCACATTACGTTGTCATATTTCCCCCCATCATCTATGTGAAACAAGTCAGTATAACCACACTGTTCCCGTCACCCGTGAGGATGGGACGATTGTAAGTCAACGTATCAAACATTACGTTGTCATATTTCCCCCCATCATCTATGTGAAACAAGTCATATTTCCCGTCCCATGGGACTATCTATCAAACATTACGTTGTCATATTTCCCCCCATCATCTATGTGAAACAAGTCTGTATAACCACACTGTTCCCGTCACCCGTGAGGATGGGACTATCGTCATTCAACGTATCAAACATTACGTTGTCATATTTCCCCCCATCATCTATGTGAAACAAGTCAGTATAACCACACTGTTCCCGTCACCCGTGAGGATGGGACTATCGTCAACGTATCAAACATTACGTATATTTCCCCCCATCATCTATGTGAAACAAGTCAGTATAACCACACTGTTCCCGTCACCCGTTATCGTCATTCAAGGCAAACATGTTGTCATATTTCCCCCCATCATCTATGTGAAACAAGTCTGTATAACCACACTGTTCCCGTCACCCGTGGGGATGGGACTATCGTCATTCAACGTATCAAACATTACGTTGTCATATTTCCCCCCATCATCTATGTGAAACAAGTCTCAACCACACTGTTCCCGTCACCCGTGATGGGACTATCGTCATATATCAAACATTACGTTGTCATATTTCCCCCCATCATCTGGTGAAACAAGTCTGTATAACCACACTGTTCCCGTCACCCGTGAGGATACTACGATTTTCAACGTATCAAACATTACGTTGTCATATTTCCCCCCATCATCTATGTGAAACAAGTCACACTGTTCCCGTCACCCGCGGGGATGGGACTATCGTCATTCACTATCAAACATTACGTTGTCATATTTCCGTGTGAAACAAGGTATAACCACACTGTTCCCGGTGAGGATGGGACTATCGTCATTCAACGTATCAAACATTACGTTGTCATATTTCCCCCCATCATCTATGTGAAACAAGTCTGTATAACCACACTGTTCCCGTCACCCGTGGGGATGGGACTATCGTCATTCAACGTATCAAACATTACGTTGTCATATTTGTCGTGATACCGCATACCATACATGTACCGTGGAACAAGTGGTTTCCATGCCCTGTGATGGGACTATCGTCATTCAACGTATCAAACATTACGTTGTCATATTTCCCCCCATCATCTATGTGAAACAAGTCCCACACTGTTCCCGTCACCCGTGATGGGACTATCGTCATTCAACGTATCAAACATTACGTTGTCATATTTCCCCCCATCATCTATGTGAAACAAGTCTGTATACCACACTGTTCCCGTCACCCGCGGGGATGGGACCATCGTCATTCAACATATCAAACATTACGTTGTCATATTTCCCCCCATCATCTATGTGAAACAAGTCAGTATAACCACACTGTTCCCGTCACCCGTGAGGATGGGACGATTGTAAGTCATTCAACGTATCAAACATTACGTTGTCCCGTCACCCGCCCGTCATTCAACGTATCAAACATTACGTTGTCATATTTCCCCCCATCATCTATGTGAAACAAGTCTGTAAACCACACTGTTCCCGTCACCCGTGAGGATGGGACTATATTCAACGTATCAAACATTACGTTGTCATGTTGTATAACCACACTGCACCTAATCGTCATTCAACGTGTTCCCCCCCATCATTATGTGAGAACAAGTCACCCTTTCACCGTTCCCGCCCCGTGGGGATGGGACTATCGTCATTCAACGTATCAAACATTACGTTGTCATATTTCCCCCCATCATCTATGTGAAACAAGTCTGTATAACCACACTGTTCCCGTCACCCGTGAGGATGGGACGATCGTCAACGTTCAAACATTTCAAACATTACGTTGTCATATTTCCCCCCATCATCTATGTGAAACAAGTCTGTATAACCACACTGTTCCCGTCACCCGTGGGGATGGGACTATCGTCATTCAACGTATCAAACATTACGTTGTCATATTTCCCCTGATTTCAAGAGTCTATGGGTGTTAAATCATTGTGCTGCAAAAAGTCAGTGCGACATTGGCGGTGAAAGGGACTTCGTCAAAGTATATTACGTTGATACTTGATACTCACACTGTTCCCGTCACCCGTGAGGATGGGACTATCGTCATTCAACGTATCAAACATTACGTTGTCATATTTCCCCCCATCATCTATGTGAAACAAGTCAGTATAACCACACTGTTCCCGTCACCCGTGGGGATGGGACTATCGTCATTCAACATATCAAACATTACGTTGTCATATTTCCCCCCATCATCTATGTGAAACAAGTCAGTATAACCACACTGTTCCCGTCACCCGTGAGGATGGGACGATCGTAATTCAACGTATCAAACATTACGTTGTCATATTTCCCCCCATCATCTATGTGAAACAAGTCTGTATAACCACACTGTTCCCGTCACCCGCGGGGATGGGACTATCGTCATTCAACGTATCAAACATTACGTTGTCATATTTCCCCCCATCATCTATGTGAAACAAGTCAGTATAACCACACTGTTCCCGTCACCCGCGGGGATGGGACTATCGTCATTCAACATATCAAACATTACGTTGTCATATTTCCCCCCATCATCTATGTGAAACAAGTCTGTAATGTTTCTTCTTTCAGTTATGTTGTATCTCTGTCATGTTGTTGCACCTAGCCTGAATTTCTCTTTTGGAGATATTAAAGTATACTTGAACTTGATACTCACACTGTTCCTGTCACCTGCGGGGATGGGACGATCGTCATTCAACGCATCAAACATACAAAGAAAACCAAAGCTCGCGGTGGGCTTTAGTTAATAGGACGGACGTTTTAACGGAACGAATAGTACTGTCAGAGAGTCGGACCCGTGATTTGAGCGCGCGCGATCATGCGCACACGAGCGCACAGAAAAAGTTCATGTCCTGGTACAGCCGAAGCGGCAGATATCAAAAGAAAACGTACTTACATAAAAACGCATCAAAACAGCACGTAACTGAATAGGTTTTTTTTAATTATATAGCCTTGGGGTTCGGACCCGTGATTTGAACGCGCGCGATCATGCGCACACGAGCGCACAGAAAATTTCATGACAACTGTGTTATAGACCATTCATCAAGAAATGTTGTGAAAAAAAATGCATTGAAATACATGCAAAACTTCGCGAGATATTAGCGATTATGTGTTTCGGGGTTTGAACCCCGTAACTGGCGCGACCTTGACCTTAATGTAAAACTAAATACATCAGTGGATAGCTTGCATCTTGGCAAACTAGTATACCAAATTAGATGATGATAGACTGAATAGTTTTTGAGAAAAACGGACGAATAGCCGGACGGAGGCACGCCGGACGGACGCCGGACGGACCAGACAGAAACAATAGTTCCTGAACCTTCGGCTCGCGGACTAACAAAACTTCATAGAGTTCATTCGTTTCACAGTCTAGTTGTTGGGTTTTTGGGTGGATTTTTTGTTTAGCTTATTTTGTATATCAATTTAGTATTGGAGCTGTCTTATCAACTCTAAGCATTTAACAAGCGTTATTAAACACTAACAGAGTGGTACATTACCACCTTAATCATACACTAAATCGCAAAGGTCCCGTCTTTACCGTAATCTTATCAACTCTAAGCATTTAACAAGCGTTATTAAACACTAACAGAGTGGTACATTACCACCTTAATCATACACTAAATCGCAAAGGTCCCGTCTTCACCGTAATAACAGTACCTTTTTCTTTTTCATTTACATTGTCGATAATAGCGTACAGAATACATATAAGGAACCTGACACATTGACCTAGAATGGATAAACGATTACTTTTCGTTGTTTAAAATTTGAGTTATGAGGGCAACACCTTAACTTGTGTTTATTGTATATTGCTTATTTTCCTCCTTCATATGGAAAAGCTTTGCTAACGATTCTTAACTGTGATTTTTTTAAATTTTTATTTAATCAGTTCTGTCTGAGCTGTCCCAGCTGACACTTTTCTGGAAAAGGGCTCCTTTGATCTGGACATAGCATGGCATTACTACATTAGTGTATATGTTACGCCCAATCTGTGAAATCGCCCATTTCATGAAATGGGCAAAATGGTTTGCCCAGTTCATGAAATAGCCAATTTAAGACTTGCTACTTGGGAAAGCAGTATGAAATAAAAACATTTTCCATTCATAAGCACACACAGATTAAGAATGGGTTCAAACGAATGAGAAATCGCACATGTAGATTAGTTAAAATTCTTTTATTCGGGCTTAATTTGATAAAACGTTTGATAAAACATGTGGCTCAGGCATGCCTCAGAGTAGCATTGGGTAGAGTTGTACGAACTAATTTTTACGAACTGGGTAGGATGGGGGGTGAAAATACAATATAGAGAAATGTGTATCTGTTGAATCAACCTTAATCAATGCCTGTGTTGCTGGGAATTGAAAATTGTGATATATATTGTCCATTTCATGAATTGGGCAAACACAATTGCCCATTTCATGAAATAAGAAATTTCACGAATCGGGCGTAACATATACACATTAGGCACAATGGAGTGTACTCGCAACAGCCATGAGTGTCATTAGCCTAAGATCAAACGAGTTCATCTGCGCAATCTTTTTTTATGCTCTATTGCTTTTTCCCGAGGAACATTATTCATAGTCAACTTCATTTAGACATTTTTGTTTTTTGCTAATTTCACACTCTGAATAAAAACATGTACATAATCTAGAATATGTACACGCCAGCACAAACAAAAGAGGTCCCCGAGGGACATTGTTCATGTAGTCAACTTCATATAGACATGTTGTTGTTGTTGCTAATTTTACACTCTGAATAAAAACATAATCTATAATCTAGAATAATTATGTTCACGCCAGCACAAACAAAAGAGGTGGTTGGAGGTCTGAGTGTTTTCAATACCTTACACATGTACTTATAGGGATTTTTATGTGAACCATAATCGTAACGTTTTATTACTGCTTCGTCATCATAAAGAAGCTTGACTTTGAGGGACCCTTCCCCCTCCCTTTGAGGGACCCCCCTCCCCTCTCTGTCTCTCTGATTATCTCTCTCTCTCTCTCTCTCTCTCTCTCTCTCTCTCTCTCTCTCTCTCTCTCTCTCTCTCTCTCTCTCTCTCTCTCTCTCTCTCTCTCTCTCTCTCTCTCTCTCTCTCTCTGTCTCTCTCTCTCTCTCTCTATCTCTGTCTCTCTCTCTCTCTCTCTCTCTCTCTCTCTCTCTCTCTCTCTCTCTCTCTCTCTCTCTCTCTCTCTGTCTCTGTCTCTCTCTCTCTCTCTCTCTCTCTCTCTCTCTCTCTCTCTCTCTCTCTCTCTCTCTCTCTCTCTGTATATGTCTCTGTATATGTCTCTCTCTCTCTCTCTCTCTCTCTCTCTCTCTCTCTCTCTCTCTCTCTCTCTCTCTCTCTCTCTCTCTCTCTCTCATAAACATATAGTTATGCAGATAGGGAGGCCTTATTGTGACTAAGGGAGAAGAAAAGGGCGATAAAAGACGGGATATACAGACAGTATTTCTCCCATGGTCTCATACTTTTAGTATCGATCTCTTTCATGGACTAACCTCTACGTAGGGGACTATGAAGACCAGCAAGTGGAACCGTCTGTCTGACTTGGTGCCAGACTTTTAGTAGGGAGAGTGACTAAAACCACAATGAAACTCGGTGAGGTAGAATTCTCTGGAAATGGTAGTAAAAAGATGAGAAGTGAATTTTGGGTTTTCATGATTATTTGGTTACTTGACTCTTCACCTATTATTTTACTGGTTGGCATGGGACTTCTGGGTTTTTTGGTTCTAAGAGAGGTTTCTGATTTAAAGACTTTTGATTAGTTCATTCAGCCGAAGTCGGACTTGCTGGGCCTAACTATGTCTTAGTTAGGCGCATAACGGCAGCATGACGCATCTGCGCTCATAATTGACAGGAAACTGTCTGAACGATCGAGGAAGAAGAAGAAGAAGAAGGTTAGTTCATTGCCTATGATACGCAGTTTATCAAGGTATCCATTTATTTATGCTTCTACATACCTTAACATTTTAGTATACATATTTCCCTCAGTTCACTTGGTAAGCATCGTAACTCCAACTTGATAACAAATAAGAATGAAGAGGTAAGGTAATGTAATTTATAAAAACGCCACATTTATTGCATACAACAAAATTATCAAAAATAAAAATGTAATTTTTGAACGCCTCACTTATTACATACAACAAAATTATCAAAACAAATATGTTGATAATCATGTAATGTTTTTGGTCATCAATTTCATCTAGAAAGAGTAAAGCTGGGCAATCTAAACTGGGAAATGGACAAAGTCATTCAAGCCTTTTTTGTTAAATTTCCCTTACTTGATTGAATGTGTGTGTGTGTGTGTGTGTGTGTGTGTAATGCGTGCATGTATAAAAGCGTGTGCATTATCAACGCGTGCGTGTTTGTTCATTTTCTGTATATATGTTTCCTTTGCTTTTAATTGCACGCGTGTGTTCGTGTGCGTGTTGCACGAGCACACTTTTGGAGGGGTTCTATTTGTCCACACACCCTTCAGCTGAGATGCCAGTTCCAGCTAGCCTCAGGCATTCCAGCCCTACCAAACACAACCAGCACAACCCAAACACCCACCCTCCCACCCAGCCACTCACCCAGCCAGGCACCCCCACCCCCAGGACCGAACGCTAATTCTCTAATTCTCTCGCCCCGACTCCTCTGGGTGATTTCACTTGCACAGCCACGAACGAAGGGGAAAAGTCTTGATCCGGGCCAAATTCGAACGCAAACATTATAGGCCAATAACGGGAGAGAGAGAGAGAGAGAGAGAGAGAGGGAGAGGAGACGGAGAGAAGAGAGACCTCGGAGGAGGAGAGAGAGAGAGAGAGAGGAGAGGGGAGAGGGGGAAGAGAGAGGGAGATGGAACGAGAGAAGGAGGGGGAGGGAGGAGTGAGAGTAGCGAGATGAGAGAGTGAGAGAGAGAGAGATCGAGAGAGAGAGAGAGGAGAGAGAGGGAGGGAGAGAGAGTGAGAGAAGAGAGAGAGAGAGAGAGAGAGAGAGAGAGAGACGAGAGAGAGAGGGAGAGAGAGAGAGAGAGAGAGAGAGAGAGAGAGAGAGAGAGAGAGAGAGAGAGAGAGAGAGAGAGAGAGAGAGAGAGAGAGAGAGAGAGAGAGAGAGAGAGAGAGAGAGAGAGAGAGAGAGAGAGAGAGGAGAGAGAGAGAGAGAGAGAGAGAGAGAGAGAGAGAGAGAGAGAGAGAGAGAGAGAGAGAGAGAGAGAGAGGCCCTACCCCCGGGACGCCTCATCAGAAGGTTTGGGACAGAGGGACAATTTGGTAAATGAGAGCGCGATGCCTCTCCCGTGGCCCCCAGGTCCAAGTAATAAAGGGATTAGGTTTCGCTCTGACTGCTAAAATAAATTAGAGGTCATGTAACGGGGGATACCTCCACTCCAATCGTGGTCATCAATTCCTGACTCCACTTGTTTCCACATCTCCACTAACCCCTCTCCCCCGACCCCTCCGCTCCCATGCGCTACAACCTTAACCACCTTTGTTTTTGTTTTGTTTTCTTCAAAATTCCCTATTTTTTCGGTCCTCCTCTTCGATCTTCGCTTTTTGTTTCTTCCATGGTGCGTAGAGAACTGAACAGTTTCATTGCTCCATAGTTTCGTTGGCTTCCTTCTCCCCTGCAACTCCATTACTTCCCCTCTTTTACCCTCTCACCCTCATCACCTTATCCCTAAATGTAGTTCATTATCTTCACGTCCTTGTACCCCCTTTCCTATAAACATACAAACGAGCGTGCGCGCGCGCGCATGCATACACACACACACACACACACTCTCTCTCTCTCTCTCTCTCTCTCTCTCTCTCTCTCTCTCTCTCTCTCTCTCTCTAACCATGTTTCTAGTCTAGTGTTATTTTGAATGTTTGTACCTAGACCCTGTTTCTATGGGCTAATGGCCTAGAGGAATTAAAATGTTGTTCAATTGGTTGAATTTGATCTCTCACTCTCTCTCTCTCTCTCTCTCTCTCTCTCTCTCTCTCTCTCTCTCTCTCTCTCTCTCTCTCTCTCTCTCTCTCTCTCTCCCCCCCCCCCCCTCTCTCTCTCTCTCTTTCTTTGTTTTTTCGTTTAATATCTCTATACTTCCTTCCAGTCCGCATCTTGGTTTAATGGTCGAGAACCCAGTGGAAGAGACTTCATCAAAGTCGCCACTGAGTATCGTAAACTGCTCCCCTTTGGCACCTAAAGAGGAACACGCTCTGGCACTACAGTCGGTACCAAGATGGTCCGGACAAATTTGCAGAATGTCCCTTTCTTTGTTCGCTTCCTCGATGCAAAGGCAGACAGCGCAAGGTTGTGACGACTTGATAAACGGGGCACCGATTTCATGTTGGCCCAAGATGCTGAGCTGCCTTGCTGCTTTCGGGGGTAGAAATTGAATCAAAATGGAAAACTTTGGCGGCTTTTGTTTCCTAATTGCTGGAGGGGGTAGGGGGGGGGGGGGGGGGGGTAGGGGGGGGTAGGGGGGGGGGGCTAAAAGAGGTGATTAAGGGAAGCTGAATGGGGTCGTTGTGTGGTGGACGCCTGTGTCTGTCTCCAGGCCCCCGTGACTTGGATAATGGGGCACGTTTGTGAGGAGACCCGACAGGACTGGAAAGATACAAACTTCGTCGCTGTTCTCACATAATTGTGCACAACCAAGCAAGGACTCGATCTCAGGAAAGAGGGAAAGGGGTCAACACAAGCAGGAGGAGAGCGGAAAGATAAGTGAAAACAATATCTCCCTCTCGGCCGAGAGGACGTAAAACAAAACTTTCGAAAACAATAGAAAAAGCCAGGTCTTGTTTGTTCGTTTCTCCCCGTGGGGATACCGGGTGGGTGGGTGGAGGTCTTTTGTATAAATAGTTCCCCCACCTTCTGGAAGTTCTGTGTTTGTAACTTCCTCTAACCTGTCACTCTCTTTGACTCTGCCTTTTCCCTTTGCTTACTGTCACCTACTATCTTTCTGCCTTACCGGTCCATACTTCTGCCTTTTTTTCCAGAAACACTTTAAAAAAATATTTCCTCCAGCCGAAGTCGGACTTGCTGGGCCTAACTATCTCTTAGTTAGGCGCATAACGGCAGCATGACGCATCTGCGCTCATAATTGACCGGAAACTGTTTGAGCGATCGAAGAAGAAGAAGAAGTTTGTTCGGTTTTTTTCTTTCATGAGTTTGACTATTGATTGTATCAATTGTTATTCGTGTTTAATGATTGATTGGTCCTTTTAAGTGTAGGTCAAGGACATGAGCAGAACATAATTATTTGGTGTTTGACAAATCAAGTTGTTGCCAAAATCGAGTGAGACCACAAACCACTGGCCTACACTACGCAGCAGCCATACTTTATCGTGATTTTTGCATCCGGGTGATGTCCTCCAAGGCACCAGCTTCAGTTAGTTCACTCTGCATGTTCCGTCACTGCGCCATTCCCGCCCGTTCCGCTTGACATAGCCTGATCTCGTGCCAGGCGAGACCTGGTTATCAGCCATTTTGTAATGAGGGAGCAAGGCGTAAAATAGTGATGAAAAGACAAGCCCGTGGCCACACTGATTAAGCTCTTGCTCATCATTATTTGATTTCGACATCGGGAGCTGATGAAAAGAACTAGGTTGGACCGAGGTAATGAGAATGTGGACAACGTGGCCGTGCGTTTAGTGGTAGAGGGATTGCATTATTGATAGGGCTTTGATTGGCGCTCGGTAAACAGTTTACATTCGATCCCGCCATCACATCTAATCAAGGAAAAAGGTTTCCGGTTCGAATTTCAAACACAACATTTTTTTTTATCCCTCACATGCTCTCAAATTACCAGGAGTGTGCTTTGGCGTGTCCATGATTAATGATGGCAGGACAGAGAGGGGACTTCGGGTTAGTCTAAACATGGAGGGAAGTGAAAAGTGAGTGATTGCTATGACGTGGACTGTGACATCAGTCGTCAAACTTCATTCACTGCCACGCTGCTAATAACATTATTTACAGGCTCTAACTCCTAAGGTATTGATCGAGAGAGATATACAAGTGTCAAACAAAGGAGGTCGATGTGAGTAATGAACAACCATTCAATCGAGCTTTGTTTTAATATGGCGATAAACATATTGAAAATGAAGATTTATATTTCCATCTGACAGGGAAGTAATTGAGCATAGTGATTTTGTGCATAATAGTAATATATGTATTTGTCTAGCATTCATACATGTCAGGCTTACATGAGGCTAATAGTAACAATTCGCACTTTTTTTTTATAATAATCATATGCATGCCAGCTTCTTTAGAATGCCAGAAAATAGTATCCAATCTTTATTTATTTCCCTATATGTTGGGTCACTGTCAAGCATTTCAAAGAAAAGGGGGGTGTTGTACCACGTAGAAAACACTTTTTGGCAATTTGATAAAGTCCACTTGGATCCGTTGGGTGGAAAGCAACACTGGAAGTAGCTGGGGGCCATACAGGGGCAATGCTTTCAGCCTCAATTGTGGCCGACAACATAAGGCACAGAATAATGAAATGAGCACACTATAAACCAATATTAAAGGGTCAAATGTAATGCGTACAGTCATGTCAATGTTCTCCGCTTGGGGTCGTTTGACTGGCTTTTCTTGTGTTACTAAGAAGAGCTCAGAATGCCCTATGACATTTATCACTAATCATGCTGGTATCTGTGACATAATATTCATTTACTGTTTGATTTTGTTTTCTTGTAGGAGGTACGGAGCAGCTATCCCAGGCACTCATCAGGCATGTTGCCTATCTCTGGTGTTTCTTCTAACGATGAGAAAAAACACCTCATGCATATTCAAGATAATGGATTTTGATTCACGAATGCAAAGTAATCTTTCACGCTGTAGCATCAGCAGGGGCCTATAGATTAATAAATAAACTTGAACGAAGGGATCTGTAGTACTCCTCATTTTTATCTCAGTTTTATGCTTTGTTTGTTTATTGGCTTACCTTGAAAATACTTGCTAGATATGCTCATCAATTATTTGTTTCACCATGCTTTTTATTTTACAATGCTGTTTTTTGTGTGTACTCTATACAATGTATGTGAAAGAGTGAAAGAGAGTGAAAAGAGAGAGAAGAGAGAGAGAGAGAGAGAGAGAGAGAGAGAGAGAGAGAGAGAGAGAGAGAGAGAGAGAGAGAGAGAGAGAGAGAGAGAGAGAGAGAGAGAGAGAGAGAGAGAGAGAGAGAGAGAGAGAGAGAGAGCGCAGGTGCAGACGTTTATGTTTTTAAATGCATTTCTTGTTTGTAGGGATTTTTTTCTGACGTTACTAGTCAATTGTAATTGTTTTTTGTTTGTTTGTTTCTTTGTTTGTTCTTTTTTTTTTTTTTTAATCCAAGGACAGATTGTTAGAATAGGCAATGCCTAAAATCTTTATCCTTGTTAAATCAAATTTTCCAGTGTCCAGTGTCTGTGGAACATGGACTGTTTTCCAATGTGAGTTCTTGATAATTGATTAATTTGGCTGCAACGAGATGATGTTGATATTGAATACTGAATGAACACAAATCGCAATAAGAACAAACACTTTCAAATACAGCTTTTCCCCCAGAACTATCCCAGTTTGGAATTCTCTTCCAGCAGCAGCAGCTGAGGCTCCCTCCTTGGTATCTTTCAAGAGGGAGCTCAACAACTTGTCTTTCTAATCTCTGACTAGGGGTCCATAGATCAAAGTAGCAGTAAATGAAGGGCAGGAGCTGTGCCGGTCGGGGTTTGGCCCCGGGGACCGCTACGGTATCCCCGGATTGGTCTTGCCTGGATACTGTGAACAAAGGTCTATGCTCCACCACTCCCTCCACACACACACACATACACACACTTTATTTTTGTTTTGTTTGTTCCACACACACTTTGCCCCAAATTAGTTATATAATTATTTTATTTTTTTTCCGCATTGCGCAACCTCTTAAGTCACTGTAATGTCTACTGAGACGGCGTGACATGAACTTATTGAAGACTTGAAGACTTGAACACTACCATTCTGCTGGACTGTGCTACGCACCACTTTCGGTGCCATTGTTCTGCGCGTTTGAACGATGAACTATATCGAAAGATATCCACTTGCGGCTTAGCATGATCGATCGATTTGCTTGCGCCGACGAGCGATCCACCGTCGATATTAGCGTCATCGGTGGATATCAAAAAATAGAGCTTATAAACGTATTCAAATTGGTTTTTTAAATGACCATCGATCATTATGACAACTTGACCACTTTATTTTTACACTTTCGTGGCTTACAAAAAAAAAAAAAAAGTTGAAACGTGCTGTACCAACCAACTATACCAACAGCAGCCATATTTATGCTATGGGCTTTATGCGTGTTAGAAATTCCTGAAACCAAAAAAACGTAGCAAAAAAACGTCAGCAGAATGAAGTTGTTGTCGACAGTACAATCACATGCGGTTGCTGTTTGCATAGTCTAACCAACAACACGTTTCGGCTGGGTTTTTTGTTTTTGTTTTTAAAAAATTAAATATTTTCTTAAGCCACGAAAGTGCAAAAACAAAGTTGTCATCATCATCGATGATCATTAAAAAAAAATTGGAATACGTTTATAAGCTCTATTTTGATATCCACCGATGGCGCAAATAGCGATCGATATTAGCGTCATCGGTGGATCGCTCGTCAGCGCAAGCAAATCGATCGATCATGCTAAGCCGGAAGTGAGTTATCTTTCGATATAGTTCGTCGCTCAAACGCGCATGACACGATCATGTCCTCGTCGTCTAAACATCAACAGTAAAGACTGTCCATCCCATGCCAGTTGCATCAGCATTTAGACATTCCATGTTTTATCTTGTAAAAAGTAATAATGTCATCTCCGTCATTTTCCGCATCAATCAGGTGACGTGACGATCGAGCAGTCAGGCCGCAGATCAGGCAGGAAATCAGGGGCAGACGAAAAGTGAGCCAACTGCATGATGGCGGAGAGAAAAGCGCGCGAATTAAAACTCACCAGAGCAGAACCGCGCGCGGCTCGTGTAAACGTCACGCTAGCTTTGTTCGTGGTCGGTCGCCATCCAAGTTCAAATAAACCTGGATGTGGCAACTCATCAACGTGCGCGGATGGCTCTTTTGTGAAGGGACATGATTTATTTAACGCCAGCGCGGAAGAATGAAACCATAGACGAAATTAGAGAGGAGGCGGCAGCTTACACAAACCCACGGCTAAGAATTTAATCAACAGAGTACCTGTGGTTGTTACCAACATGGCGGCACGATACTGTAAAGCTTTGCGAGAGAGTTCAAATCCGAGTTTATGACCAACACGGCACATTTTGACTGGATATGTGGGCGGCTTAGCTGATGACCTAATAAGTATGACATTTTTATGGCAGACATGACGGATGTGACAAAGAATGACATGAAGCAAGCCGCAATCTACCCTGATGAAGCTTTTGTAACAAAGGTGATGGAACATAAAGATTCAATCCCCATTAAATTATCATCTTTGCGAAATCTTTTACCCAAATCTGTCGGGGATAGCGTTAGCTTTAATTCAGCTGTGTATTACTATGTTATTGACTTTAATTAGGTCACACACAGAGCTGAGGGGCTCAAAGGTTGAAATGTGAATCATGCAGCTTCAAACAGTCCCTATATAGCCTGCTGGAAATTATGAACAAAAACGTCCTTATATATAGGCCTGCTTTCATATTTCAGGTGTATGTTTTGCTTTATAGGATCTTTACACAGATTACATTATGATTTGATTTTCGTACAGGAACATCTACTATAAGAAATCACTCTTTGGTCACGTTGAATACTTTAGCTTGATACCATTTCTCCTCTCTCTCTCTCTCTCTCTCTCTCTCTCTCTCTCTCTCTCTCTCTCTCTCTCTCTCTCTCTCTCTCTCTCTCTCTCTCTCTCTCTCTCTCTCTCTCTCTCTCTCTCTCTCTCTCTCTCTCTCTCTCTCTCTCTCTCTCTCTCTCTCTCTCTCTGCTCGCACACACACTCATTCTCTCTCTCTCTCTCTCTCTCTCTCTCTCTCTCTCTCTCTCTCTCTCTCTCTCTCTCTCTCTCTCTCTCTCTCAAATGTGCACGCGCAGAGAGAGAGAGAGAGAGAGAGAGAGAGAGAGAGAGAGAGGTGGAGAATGTTTGGGATGGGACATAGGTTATCTCGTTCGAGACCTTTTTTCAATAACGTACCACCTAATCACACGACACACAACAACGATCATTACCCTACTATTTTCAGGTACAAAGACCCGTAACTTCGAGCTTTTTTAAAATTGTCGAATCAGACCCCAAAACCAAACATCCAAATGGGTGAATCCAATAAAACTGTGCGGCAACAAGGATCTATCTACCGAGAGGCATTAATTCTGCGAATAGTAAATGGTGGATTTATCGTTAAAACGTGCAAAATGGTGAACCTTTGTGAACTACATATGCTCCCGAGGGTCAAAGCTATTTTTGGAGTCGGTAAAGGTGATTGAGCCACAGCTCATTTGGTGCGAAAAACAAAAAGCTAAAAATAGTGTTCAAAATGAGAAAATAGAGATTCACGTTTTGCACGTGAGAAACTGGAAGGTTTGCCTTAAAAAGTGCAGTAGTCAGCTTTTGTCTATCACTCGCCACCAAAAATTCACGACCTGACATAGATGATCGACAAGCAGATTCTGGGGCACTGAGATCTGGCTGAAGGCAAGTAGTCAGAGTCATAGATGGAAATGTTCAGCAGTATACCAACTGGGGGAATATTGGACACTCACAAGCAGTGTTTCTGAGAAACTTTGACCTGGTGCATAATCCAGGTGAACAGAACAACAGAGAAGGAGAGTCTGAACATTTCCACAATTCAACCAAATTAGAGACAAAAGCCATTCGTCATGTTTGGGCTGCAATCAACACCGATTTCCAATCACCACTTGTTGAAATGGCACAGTGTCACACTTATATGCTGTTCCTAATCGTTTTGTGTCTTTATTGTGTAGAGAGGACTAATCTAATTACTGTTATGACACGTACAGATGAACATAGCATAACATCAAAAATTCACAAAGTAGATTTTTTTTAATGATTTAAAAAAAAACACGTATTCGCGGAATGTATGCCTCTCAGTATATAAGAGACCGGTGTCTGCTTCCCATAGGTTAACTCTTATCAACATCTGTATTGTTAAACAGTCGGGACTTTCCTGTTGTTGCACTACCTCCGGGCATTGCCTCCAGGATCGTTCCCACCATATTTATATCTACTAATGTCCCATACGTGTCTGTTCCAGACCGGAGGACGTTAATCAGATTTTCATTCTTCCTATCGGTGCTGGTCTATGGAGCAATCGATATCAGATACTGAGCAAACCAATAGGGGAAAGAACAGAGGATTAACGAGTGTCCGATGCAATGTAACACTTTTCATTAAGACAACGATTCAGGCAGGAGGGGGGGGGGGGGGGGGGAAGGGGGGGGGCTCGAATGGAAAGAAGGTGGGCGGGGGTCAACAAAAGTGCTCTAAAAAGTAATCAGTCGTTTTTAGCAGCATGTGTTAACCCTGTGAAATTGGTCTTGATTCAACAGAATCGTTTTCGTTTTGCCGTCCTCCTCTTGCTTTCTCTCTCTTGCTTTGGACACTTCAAAGGACTCTAAGGTCTGTTGTGTACACGTTAACATTATTCATGAGATATTTTTATTTCCCCATGGCAACACAGTGAGCTGTAAGTTATACTAAGAGTGGGCTGTCACTGTGTTGCCATGGGGAAATAGAAATATATCGTGAATAATGTTAACGTGAACACAGACCTTTACTAAGCCGATCCTTGATATCACAACTGAAGATGATCCGTTCTTCTTTACGTGAACAGAATGGAGAGAGATAAAGTGTCTTATGTCGATGTTAAAAAGTGGCATAAGAAAACCAGATTTGCAAGAATTATTCTTGTTTTAATTTAATTATTTTTTAAATGTTATTTTAAAAAATGTTAAAAACAATTTTTTAAAGCAAATTGAAGAAACAACACAGTGAAAACTGCTTTGATGGAATCCAAAACAAAAGAAAGATTTATGTACACGTACCAACTGTTTGGATGCGCATGCATTTAAAGCCTCAGAGTATTAAGACATAGAATAAACTGCTATTTGGACAAAGCATGTATTAGGGAATACATATACATTTTAAAATGCTGATAAACTAAATGTGTTGAAGTTTTCTGGATTTAGAGCGTTTTAAAACTCACGTTACCATAGAAACCAAGGCGATCGCGAACAATGTTTGCTTTCTCGGTAAGGCTATGTTACTTGTGCATGTAACTGCCAAGTTTTAATTCCAGATCTGACGCATTTGGACGCTACAAACAAATAACCAAAATATGTGTATTTTGAAAGTGTTGCCTAACTGTTTGTGGAAAGCTTATAATATTATGTAACACCAAGGCGCCCAGAGAAGTTTTTCATAAAATAAATCCACCAGATTTATCAGCACAGAAATAGAGAAATGGTGTTGCATACGTATCAGTTTGTTACCTTGTGAACAAACATGATCATTTTAAAGAAGGTTGTGTTTGTGTAAAAGCAACACGATGCCATGCAATACAATGCAAGCGATCGATTTGCGAAAATCGCCAATGAGGCTGCTGAAGGGTAAGCTTTCACAGACACCCTAAAAATGTCCACCCTAATGCCACTGCATCATTGTCCCTCGAGGCGGAAGGATGACGACAACGGCCTAATCCCTAATGAAAAAACCGGACAATATCAAGTCTGAAATTGTTATTCTACGTCAATAGATCCTACTAATTGAATGCAATAAGCGCCATGCAAGAACAAAGAAACAATGCAGCACAACATGCTTTCAAAAATCAATATGATACTACCGGTAGTCAAAACTTGCTAATACGATTCTTCTTCTTTTTTCTTTTTTTTCTTGAACAAATTTTAATTATTTACCATCATCACTGGAAAAAACACACACACGAAAATAATGAAAACACTTCATCATGAACACATTTTATTTATTTACCATCATCACTGGAAAAAACCCCACAAAAACAATGAAGACACTTCATCATGAACACATTTTATTTATTTACCATTATCATTGAAACAAAAGCAAGAAAAAACATAATCAAAGAATGAAAACACTACATCATGGACATATTTGAATTATCATTATCATTGGAGAAAAGGATAAGCAGCCCCCCAAACAGTCCATCATGAACAAATTTTAATTTTTACCATATCATTGGAAAAACAAAAGAAAAGCCGAAAAAAAACACCAAACAATGAAAATGCTCCATCATGAAAAAAGTTTACCTCATGCTAATGCGATTCAATATAATGATTTCAAACTCACGATTCAATATAAGTTTGGTTCAATGTAAGCCTACTGCTACGAATCATGACTGTAATCCTAATTTCATTATGTACGGTACAATGGGTGCCATTGCGATATAATGCATTATGATAGCTACTCGCCCTTATTTACTTGATCGCAGTATCGCATCGAAACCCCCTCCCCTCCTCTCCCCCCCCCCCCCCCCCCCCCCCCCCCCCCCCCCCCCCCCCCCCCTTCCCCCCCCCCCCCCCCCCCCCCCCCCCCCCCCCCCTTCCCCCCCCCCCCCCTCCCCCCCCCCCCCCCCCCCCCCCCATTCCCCCATCCCCTGTATCACTCAGAGAGAAAGACCACACGCACCGCGAGGCCAAAATGGTACCCTGGAGAAATCATCATCATCACTGAATCATTCCCCCACTAATTATGACCTACATCCGACACGGCACAAAGGACAAGTCTAATGATCCGGGTACTGGTCATGCCAAGTAGAGACGTCTCTTGTGAGAGGATACCCCACTAGGGCTTATTCCAGACTGGAAACGCTTCCGGGCCCCGGCTCTGTATTGATACAAAGGAAGAAGCGGTAGTAGGGTTTAGGCCAAACGTTATATTGCCTCCGTCATAGGTGGGTGAGGTGGGAGGGGGGGGGGGGTGTAGTTCTTATACAGCATTGTATGCTGCCGTCAATGGCCACCCGAAGTTTTGGATGTTTGTGGCTGGCGAAGCTGTAGGCAACATGATTGTCGTTGTTAGACATTGATTAAAAAAACACCTATGTTATCTATGTTGATAAAGGCGCATTCGCCGAAATATCCAGTAGTTTTGTCTTGTCTCTTGTGAATGAAAATAACGTCACTTTACACTTGTCGTGTAGTTGTTTGTTTGTTGTATTAAAAAACACCACTACTAGTATATAACAATCTTTTTGTTTGTTTGTCGTTCATTCGTTTTCATTTCGATGATCATTGTGTACAGTAAGTGTGGCTAGCTTTGTCGTCTTTGTCGTCTTTTGTTAATTGTCTGGCAGCACAAATTAATACTGTACCTAGAGGAAATCGATCTTCGACAAAATGCTATTGTATTAAACGTAAACATGATGATTTTTAAAGTATATTTCAATTTTTGTTTATGCGCGCGTGCGGATGTTTATGTAGGCCTGTGTGTGTGTGTGTGTGTGTGTGTGTGTGTGTGTGTGTGTGTGTGTGTGTGTGTGTGTGTGTGTGTGTGTGTGTGTGTGTGTGCGTGCGTGCGTGCGTGCGTGCGTGCGTGTGCGTGCGTGCGTGTGTGTGTGCGTGTGCGGGGTGGGGGAAAACGAAAGTAATGTTATTCAGCAATAACAACAGCAGCAACAAATACATTCCCAAAACATAATGAAAACGTGTAGTTTCCCATATTGGCAATTCGAGTGTCACTGCTAACAGAGCTTTGCCTTCCAAGATTACACACAAAAGTTTTTATTTCACTGAAATCCTGACGACATGAACGTGATGCGGTTTTGTCACTTCTCATCCCCATTCAGAACGACTTAACCTTTATTTATTTCAAATATTAGCCTCAGAAGACCCATTGTCACCACGTTATCCACAACGAACCCTAACCCTCGAATCCCTAACCCTTCGCAAGTAGAGGAGACAACTGCGCCTTGAGGACCGAAGGAGTAGGTAGTAAAAGAAGCAAGACGTTGGCTGGCCAGAGGGGATGATGGCACCGGGCAAATCCAGCCTCAATGAGCGGGCCATCACAAGGCTCGGTGCCAGCGAAGGCTGGAAGGCTCGGGTCCCCAGTGGTGCCATTAGCGGGGCTTTTCTGCCCATTTGTCGCCGCCATGGCGGAGCCCGGGGGCTAGGAGCTTGGAGTCCGCGCACCATCTCCTGTCTCCTCCGAGAGTTCAGGGACGAGGGGACATAATCCGCCTTGGTCTTCTTCGGTTGTGTCCCTTGATGGTCGTGGTGGCGCGCGTGATGCATGAGGAGAATGCTAAGAAGGGCAGGGCGAGGTGAGGTGAGGGGAGGGGAGGGGAGGTTGGGGAGGTGGGAGGCAAAGATGGTGGAGAAATGAGGGGAACGTGGGAGTA
>CM065683.1:48850838-48855838 GCA_017654935.2 Phymorhynchus buccinoides | reverse complement strand
CCATATGGCCATAATGAGTAAGGTACGTATGTGTCCGGTTTTCAGTTTTCACTGGTCTCCCCACTACGCACAGCCGACACATTCCGATTTCGGAGGAGCTCAAAGGAGATGCTATTTGGAAGATGTTTTTTTGGGGGAAAAGGCAAGAGAATGGGCCAATAAGTCAGAAAGATAGTAGATGATAGAAAACAAAGGGAAAAGGCAGAATCAAAGAGAGTGGCAGATTAGAGGAAGTTACAAGTACAGAACTTCCAGAAGGTGGGGAACTATTTTTTACAAAAGACTCTCCGGTATCGCCACGGGGGAAAGTTCCAGCGAATAATATACACGTTTGTCTGAGAGCCGCTTGGAAGCTCGACAAAAAGAGATTGACATCAACATTTCCAAAAACAAAACGTTCACAACAAAGAATATGATTTCATAGTCTGTATTTTTTTTCAGTTTGTAACTTCCAAACTATTATATTCATTTCACACAGTATGCGCGGCTACGCTTGAATTATTTATCTATCTGTGTGATGCGAAAATAAAAAATCATTTAAACCAAACATAGTCATAACAAAGAATATGATTTCATCGCTCCATCGTATAATATCACTTCATACACAGTCTGCGCGGCTACGCTTGAATTATCATCCCTGTGTGATGCGACCCCCCCATCCACTTCATATTTCCCCCCCCCCACTTTCGCATCTGTGCCCAATAACATTAATTTGAATTGTTGAAAACCTAACATTCAGGCAAAACACTCACTTGGAAACGGAGCTTTCGTTAATTTTCAAGTTTTGTTTGTTTGCATGATGAGGCCGAAAAACAAGGCCATATGAATTACTATTGTGAATAATAATATGTTTATAATGATGTTTACCTATTCCTGTGTCTGTAGTATTGGACAATGCACAACTCGATTTATTGTGACCTACGTAAAATGTTCATGATCCAGGCCATTTTGTGAATCATGTAATGTTTTTGGGTTGTTGTTTTTGTGGGAGGGGGGGGGGGGGTTGTGTGTGTGGTGGGGGGGGGTCTTCATTGCTTTTTTTTGAATAAAATTCATTTTTATTTATTTTTTTTTTATTATTATTATTACTATGCGGTGGGTTTTTTTTGGCGGGGGTTGTATTATTAGTTTTGAGTTAAATTATATTCTACTTTGTCTCAGTATGTTTGTGTTTTGTTTTGTTTTCTTCCCTTTAAGTTTACTAGTTTATTTCTTAAACTATTGCATTATAGTGTTTGTTTGTGTCTTAATATGAGAAAAATGGAGAGAGAAAAAAACGTTTAAAAAACAAAAATTCGAGTTTTAATTAATTTGAATGTTTGTTTATTTTATTTATGAAGAACATTTCATTAGCGCTTATTCTTAGAGCCCTAAGCCGCGCTTGCCAGTCAACCGTGTCGGACCACGACTTTCAGATTGCAGCAGAGGCGATAGCTATTCTGGAGGGCTGGGTGGAGTTTACTTGCAGCGGAGAAGCCTTTTCCAGTAGACAGCCTCACTCTCTAGGCCAAAGGGACTCTGGGAAAGCTGGCGTTGGGGAAGGTCACTACTCACCAAAGGCCAACCTTGGCAGCAGCACTCAGACCCAGTATAAAACAAGGTCAAGGTCACAACGGCGATAATGTATGCGCGGATGCCTTCCTTTCATGGTGACACGCCACCACACAAACTGTGAAGCGATTCTGTCAAGCGGTTCGGGAGATATCCTTGGGGCAGACAGAAGGGAAAAAAACATACACGAACGAATGCAGACTCCTTTGCGATCGTAGATCGGCAAAGGACGAAAAATGTCTCCTAATTTTACAGGCCCAGCCATATTTCACAAACGACTAATAAGCTGTGAGTCTTTCCTGTTATGATCATAATGTATATGATATGAAGATAAAGATGATCATGATGACGCGACAACGATGACAACGATGATCATGATGATTATGACTGTTGGTCACGGGATTGCTGTTGTTGTCGTTGTTGCTGTTGTTGTCGTTGTTGCTGTTGTTGTCGTTGTTGCTGTTGTTGGTGTTGTTGTCGCCTTGTTTTTATTGCTGTTTTGGTGTTATTATTATTATGAAAATACAGGCCAAGAAACTCTCTCTCTCTCTCTCTCTCTCTCTCTCTCTCTCTCTCTCTCTCTCTCTCTCTCTCTCTCTCTCTCTCTCTCTCTCTCTCTCTCTCTCTCTCTCTCTCTCACACTCTCTCTCTGTATGCGTGTGCGTTCGTGCGCGTGTGTGAACTAACTTGTCTACACAGAAACGCACACTTTACGCGTATTGCTGTAATAAAGCAGTTTGTGTAGAACACAAATCCGAGCTTATTGCATAATATCAAGACAAATGTCTGGTCAGACATGGCGAGACCGTTGCTCGCCCATATTAAGTATACATTTCCAGAGCTTCATGAGAGTACAAAACGAAATTGTGCCAAGTAATCTTCCGAATTTTGAAAGTCAGTTTCATTTGTTGGCACCGTTCACAACCTCTCTCATACCCCACCCCCCACCCCCACCCCTTCTTTACTTCCCTATTACATACCCTTTTCTGACCCCACCCCCACCCCCACCCCCGCTCCCACAATCTCCACCCCCTTTCGTTCTGAGACTTCTCTCCGCCTGCAGGCTCCTCCCTTCTTGTTGCGATCAATTCTTTCTCCAATCACTTTCAAACTTTAGCGTCCACTCTTGCACCAACCCACCCTCACCCTTCTCTCGCTGTCTTCTTCTTCTTCCTTTCTGCTTCTTCTTCTTCTTCTTCTGCGTTCCCAGGCAATATGGCCATAATGGGTAAGGTACGTATGTGTCCGGTTTTCAGTTTTCACTGGTCTCCCCGCTGCGTACAGCCGACACATTCCGATTTCGGAGGAGCTCAAAGGAGAAACATTATTTGGAAGATTATTTTTTAAAGGGCAGGAGAATGGGCCAATAAGTCAGAAAGATAGTAGATGATAGAAGGCAAAGGGAAAAGTCAAAGTCAAAGAGAGTGGCAGATTAGAGGCAGTTACAAGCACAGAACTTCAAGAAGGTGGGGGAACTATTTTTACGAAAGATCCCCCCCCCCCCCCCCCCCCCCCCCCCCCCCCCCCCCCCCAGTATCCCCACGGGGAGAGACTCGTAGAGGGCGCGGGGTCGTCCAGCTCCCCGTGTGGAGGCACGAGGCACGAGGCATCCACCCACTGACCCACTCGCTGTCTTAACTCTGTCTGTCTTTCTGTCTGTCTGTCTCTGTCTCTGTCTCTGCCCCTCTCTCTCTCTCTCTCTCTCTCTCTCTCTCTCTCTCTCTCTCTCTCTCTCTCTCTCTCTCTCTCCCTCTCTCTCTCTCTCTCTCTCTATTTTCTCTCTCTCTCTGGCAGTATTTGTTATTTATATTTTTATTTTAGTCGCCACCGCATTTCTTTGTTTTTACCCACCTACGCTCGTAACAGTGAGTACAATAACAAAATAAACGCGTACCATTTCTACTGAAAAAAGAAAATGAGGCAACGCTGCTATTGTTGGCATAACTGCATTTTCGTCGTTGTTAGTAGGCCCCTATTATGAATGAAAATCTGCTTAACGTCCTCCAGTCTGGAACAGACACATATGGGACATTAGTAGATATAAATATGGTGGAAACGATCCTGGAGGCAATGCCCGGAGGCAGTGCAACACCCGGAAAGTCACGATTTTTTTAGCAATGCAGATGTATATGTATCACATAAGTAATAGACTAACCAGGCCCCTATTATAATTTTAATTTGTAACTATTTATTTGATTGCTGGTGGTACTGCTTGTAGTAACAGTAGTCTTCATGGTGGGTAGGGTGCTCCTGTTTTTATTACAACCATGTCCACCCTTTCGCGTGTGTGTGTGTGTGTGTGTGTGTGTGTGTGTGTGTGTGTGTGTGTGTGTGTGTGTGTGTGTGTGTGTGTGTGTGTGTGTGTGTGTGTGTGTGTTGTGTGTGTGTGTGTGTGTGTGTGTGTGTGTGTGTGTGTGTGTGTGTGTGTGTGCGTGCGTGCGCGCGCGCGAGCGAGTGTGTGTGTGTGTGTGTGTGTGTGTGCGTGTGCGTGTGCGTGTGAGTGTTTGACGATGACTAAGAGATATGTAGGCTACTCACGTGTTTTCAAGACAACTTGGTCGTGACAGCCTCTAGCTCAAGTAGGCCTAACACGTTGCCAGCCTGGCCACACGTCGGCTCTATCCTATGGATCGTGTTTCAGCAGGACTCCTCGGAAGATTCCCCACAGCCTAGACTGCTACTTCGAAAATAAATCCATAGATGTATGACCATTATAACCGGACAGCTCCAATCAATAACGTCGCCCACATCTCACAAACGGAATACGAAATTCACAAATCTAAAAAGCAGTGAGTGTTGAGTGGATATTTCAGCCAATCAGAGAGCTCGTAGACCCATAGCTGCCGCAATCCCGAATTCTGAAATGGCGGGAAAGATGACTGGGTAAAGTTATTGGTGTTTTGGTGTTGTCAGTTTTATCCACAGAGAACGCAACAATTTGTAACTTTTAATTTGGTAAAACTCCTTTACCTTTGCTGCTCTTAATTAATTATTTTAAAAAATTAGTTGTTGGTTTCGTCAAGTTACTATCTTTAGCCCCATCCTCACCCCCCCCCCCACCCCCCACCCCCCACCCCCACCCCCCCCCCCCATCTACCTGTTTCAGTCACTTAGCGTATAACACTTAATTCGTTCTGTGGAGATGATAAACACATCACTCGAGTTCTGTGTCAAACCAAAAGAAACAGACTCAATTTGTCAGAATACTTTTAAAATCTATCTATGTCTTACGCAAACATTTTAAACAATTTATAATCTTAGAACCACTTTCTCAATCGCACAAGACTAATTGAATCGCCGCCATAAGCAGCTTGAACACAAAACGCTATCAATCAGAAGAGGTCAGTATGAATCACCTAAGTTAGGTTGGGAGACCTGCTGACCGACAAATTTCAAATTTCTAATTCACAAAGATAAGACAGTCGTAATCACCGCTTTCAATCATTAAC
>CM065683.1:48843338-48845838 GCA_017654935.2 Phymorhynchus buccinoides | reverse complement strand
TGGTCCAAAGCTCTTTTGCGAAGAGGCTTAGCAAATGAAAGGATGAAACATTAATAGTGGTCACCATGAGTGGCACGTGGGTGACACGTGCGCCAGAAGCCGACCAGAAGGTAACAAGGAACTGTCCACGAGTGACCAGAAGTGGCCAGACTGCAAAAATAATAACGATCCACTGAAGTCTTGTGCCTGGGGCATTGTTTTGTATTGGATTAGTAAGGCGACATTACCATTAGTACTGTTATCTTGAAAGGAATTAAACATGTTGGCTTAATAAAGATGTTTGTACTAATTTCGGTTTAAAACGATCAGAAACTAATCTACATAATGTGCGTGTGCCAGAAATGGTGAAAGTAACAATAAGAACCGAATGGGCACCTCTCTCTCTCTCTCTCTCTCTCTCTCTCTCTCTCTCTCTCTCTCTCTCTCTCTCTCTCTCTCTCTCTCTCTCTCTCTTCTCTCTCCATCTCTCTCTCTCCCTCTCTCTCTCTCTGAATGTGTGTACACGCGCGTGTATGTGTGTGTGTGTGTGTATGTGTGTGTGCGTGCATGCGCGCGCGCGCGCGCGTGTGTGTAAAAACGGGGAGATGTCTGCATTCTGTGAGGGGTGCCCCCTGATCTTCTGCGGATCAGTGACAGTGCGTCCTGCCAGTGCCACTGTCACTGTCACTGTCACTGTCACTGACACCCTGTTGGTTATGGTTATTGTTGACGATGACTCCTCCTCTTTTGACAACTCCTTTAATCCACCCCCAATCTTGCAAAATTAACAACGCCCTCGGACCTATTTTGTTTTCTTCTTCTTGAGTGTGTCTAAGGCTGTACAGGCCTACACGTGTACGCCTACGCGTTTGTAAGTGTAGAGTGGCACAGTGGTAACGCGTTCGCCTCGTGTCAAGTAAACCCGAGTTCGAACCTGGGTACAGGGGATTTTTACTCTCACTCTGCGCTAGGCCTTACGGTCTGAACGTGGAGTCTTTCGGGTGAGACGATAAACCGAGGTCCCGTGTGCCCATGCACTTAAGCACACGTTAAACCCAGTGGCAGCGAAAAAGTTGTCATTTGGTCAAAATTTACCCCACCCCCCACCCCCTTTCCTTCCTCATCAGTCACAAAAAATCGCATGCAAAAAAAAAGAAGAAACAAATTGGGTGGCGCGCCTGTGGCTGCGACGCGCTCTCCAGCGCTCTCCAGGTGGGAGTAACCCGAATTTCACAGAGACGCCTCTGTGACTATAAAGTACCTAATACCTAATAATACCGTAAACGTCAATGATGTAGCGTAAGTTGTGAATACCTACCTTATAGATTGAAACGCTTCCTTCATAGCGCTCATCGATGGCTAACACAACAGAAGTAGGAGGTTTGAGATGCTGTGTGCTGTGTGAGAGAAAGGAGAGAGATATTGTAGTAAGAGGAGGGTGAGGGGGCTGAGGAAGAGTGCGGTTGGGTGTAAATAGCGAATGGTGTATGAAGGAGCATGTTGTGGGGAATGGGGAAGACTCAAAAGTATACTGGCTCTGTGTATTACCTAATTTTGTTCATACTTTGTACCAATGTGGGAGGGGGCGGATTGAAGTGGATTGGGTAGAAAGGTTGGGGATGTTTCCTAATTTTGTTGTCCGTCACCGAAGGTAACGGACTTTGCGATGGGCTGGTTTGTATTTTTGTTTGTTTGTTTGTTTTTGTTGTTGTTGTTTTTTGTTTTTGTTTTTTCTGTCTGTCCCAAGGATATCTCCCGAACCGCTTGACCGAATCGCGTCAAATTTTGTGTGAAGGTGTGCCTCCTTAATAGGAAGAGATCAGCGCAAACCATTTTGCCGTCGTGACCTTGACCTTGACGTACGACCTTGAAAACCGAAAATCTATTTTTAGCCATATCTCGGGCACCGATCAACATAGGATGTTGACACTTGGTATGAAGGTGGTTTGGCTTATGCCCGTTCTGATGATGGCATACCGATCAAGGTCAAGGTCAAAAAGATCGCTGGAGCCTGAAAATCGGAGGGTCATTTTTTTCTCCTTCTGTCTGTCCCAAGGATATCTTTCGAACGGGCTGACAGTCCCAAGGATATCTTTCGAACGGGTTGACAGAATCACGTCAAATTGTGTGTGCTGGTGTGTCACCATGAGAGGAAGGCATCCGCGCAAACCATATTGCCGTCGTGACCTTGACCTTGGCGTACAACCTTGAAAACCGAAAATCTTTCAGGGGCCATAACTCCCACACCGTTAGTGTTAGAGTCTTCAAAAATTTGGCATGAAGGTACTTTGGCTTATGCCCGTTCTGATGGTGGCATACCGATCAAGGTCAAGGTCACGGTCAGGGCGATCAGTAGGCCTTGAAAGTGGTAGGGGTCTACATATTGGGTTTTAAGCCATATTTTCCACATTTGTACTTGACAGAAGCGCTTCAGATTGTGTGTGGTACTGTATACCCTAGAGAAGAAAACATCCGAGCATAAATTATCACCATGCTGACCTTGACCTTGAAGTGTGACCTT
>CM065683.1:48833338-48838338 GCA_017654935.2 Phymorhynchus buccinoides | reverse complement strand
GATCTTGAAAGGTGTTTTTATAAAGCTTATATAAATATATGACTGTGTTCTCTTCTGTTTTGGATTATTGAATGTACTTCAAGATTTCTTTCATGTACTAACCCCCTACCCCCCCCCCCCCCCCCCCCCCCCCTTTAACAATGCATTGTGGTCCAAGGCCAATGTGCATTGACATTGTTCCTCTCTCTCTCTCTCTCTCTCTCTCTCTCTCTCTCTCTCTCTCTCTCTCTCTCTCTCTCTCTCTCTCTCTCTAGCTGGAGACAGACTATGCGACTGCTTCATATGACTCGATCAGGTCGTGACGTAGATCAAATTTTGTTTCCCGCACAGAAGCGGTCACAAGCTATCTGACTCGATCAGACTCGATCAGTGAAATTTAGAACTCGCCCTATTCGGCCCTGTCACCTGACTGGGCCCGACTTAGTCAGACTGATCGAGTTAGATGGTATGCAAATGAGGTGAAACGTCACGACCTGATCGAGTCACATGCGGCTGTCACATAGTCTGTCGCCGGCTTATCTCTCATCTTCCCGTTGACCTATGTTTGTTCCCTTCTCCTTCATAACGGGCTGTGGCCTATTTGAATTTTACAATATCGCATTTGCATTCTCTGATTTTCTCACGCTGGTAATAATGTGTGTGCGTATGATAAGAGATAAAGTCAGGCTGACAGACTAGACAGGCAGGCACACACGCAGAAACAAACGCAAATGAGAGATTCTGCCGGCCTCAATAATATAATATGCGAATATATTCTAAGTGAGAAGAATACTGAAAAGGAGGAGCTGGGGTGAGGGGACAAAAAAAGAGGTGGGATTCAAGTCCTTACTTTGCCTGTTACAACTGAAGAGACAAAATCTGCTTAACGTCCTCCGGTCTGAAACAGACACATATGGGACATTAGTAGGTATAAAGATGGTGGGAACGATCCTGGAGGCAATACCCGGAGGCAGTGCAACACCAGGAATGTCCCGAATTTTTAACAATACAAATATTATTTAAGTAACTGAAACTTTTCCCCATCTTATTCATCGCACATCCATCAAACCTTCCTTTACTTTAGCTTTCTATCCCTCCGGGGTGTGTGGGGGGGTAGAGGTGGATAATAATAATAGTGTTTTACGCCCTCTTTGGCCTTTTGGCCATGTGGGGCATTAGGGTTTTGCTTGAAGATATTAAGGTAGAGGTGGAGCCTGACAGAGCGAAGGCCTCTCCCGGGGGAGGGGCTAGACGGCCCCCGGTGACGAAGTGTCTAACCGTTGCCCACACCCCTTTGCTCCCTGGTCTCCCTACTCTCTCCCTGTCAGAGCCGTGGTGTTTGGGGAGAGGGGCAGGTTGACAGCACAATATTGGCGGAGTTCGATGGTACTGCGCCTGTCCAGCTCCTCCTTCCTTCCTTCCCTTCAATGGTCTACCGAGTGGGAAGACGTTCTCTATCTGTTGGGTCAGATCTGTTGAATGTTTAGAATATAAAATGCTGGATGACGCAGTGTGTGTTTACCCCTTTTTGGTCACAATAACAAGTCTCAAACAGGACCTAAGCCATTAACTTAGTGTAAATACTGTTGCAAAAATATAATAAGGGCCTTTGCGTTTTGTTTTCGGAATATTTTAATAATAAAGCCTTTGAGTACAAGGTGTAAATTTTTAATTGCAGCCCTGGGGGGGGGTGGGGGGGGGGGGGGGGGGGTAATCTTAGATTTCCTCCGTCTGCCAAATAAGTTGAAGTAAACTGCTAAATATCTTTTAAAACACCTTTTATCTTAAAAATAGTCCAGACTTTTGATATAACTTTGCTTATTCTTCAAACTCTTTCTGAAAACCTGTACAAGCTAAAACATCTGTATCTTTACTAAAGTCTTCTATTCCGTTAAGCATCTTCATAATTTCAAATGCCTCAAATGGCCTTTGGTTTAAACAAGAATTTATTCAAGAATATAAAATCATAACAAAGCAGCAATACATTTATGAACTTCGAGTACAACAAGCTAAGAGCTTATAAAGCGTACTCTAATATTTAAGTTACACAGTAAGGACTGCACACGCAAAACTAATCTAACATTGAAAAAATAATAACATAAAAGCAACAACAGTAGTAAACACTTATATACAAAAAGGGAATTTTTTTTTAAAAATAACAGAAAAAAAGAAAATACACAACAAAATTAAGTAAATCTAAACTACAAATGGCCTTTTGGCCCAGAGGGCGTTAAATCTCTATTTTTCTCTCTTTGTGTGTTTACGGAAACGGACAGTCTTTTACTTAATGGTGATACTTTTTGTATGTGTAGATATCATCATTATCGCCATGATTATCATTATGATCGTGATCACGATCAAGATTGTGATAATGCATTATCCTCATCCTCTTCCTCCTCCCCCTCCTCCTCCTTCTACTCCTCCTCCTCCTCCTCCTCCTCCTCCTCATCATCATCATCATCACAATGTTCGTCGTGGTCAAAACTAGTAGTAGTAGTAGTAGTAGTAGTAGTAGTAGTAGTAGTAGTAGTAGTAGTAGTAGTAGTCGTCGTAGTAGTAACAGCAGCAGCAGCGTAGTAGTAGTAGTAGTAGTAGTAGTAGTAGTAGTAGTAGTAGTAGTAGTAGTAGTAGTAGTAGTAGTAGTAGTAGTAGTAGTAGTAGTAGTAGTAGCAGCAGCGTAGTAGTAGTAGTAGTAGTAGTAGTAGTAGTAGTAGTAGTAGTAGTAGTAGTAGTAGTAGTAGTAGTAGTAGTAGTAGTAGTAGCAGCAGCAGCAGCAGCAGCAGCAGCAGCAGCAGCAGCAGCAGCAGCAGCAGCAGCAGTAGTAGTAGTAGTAGCAGCAGCAGCAGCAGCAGCAGCAGCAGCAGTAGTAGTAGTAATAGTAGTAGTAGTAGTTAATTATTATAGCTGGTAAAAGGAGTAAATCAGAAATCGAGGCTTACACCCATGTGCTGCATAATATAAGTGGCTGACAGAAGCAAGTTTCAAGGTTTATGTCCGAAAGCCCCTTGGGGGTACATGGAATAAAAAGAAAAATTTGAAGAAAATGAACGAAAAAGAAACAAAATTCAAACAAAAGAAATAAAAAAAAAAAGAAAAAAGACAAACCACAAATTACACAGAAAGGGCCCGGCATAAGCAGCTGTCTTGAAGCCAAATGCTACGTAATCACCATAATCATCCTTGATTATTCTGATGGAGAAAAACATTACTTAACTACTAATATTTCTAAACCACACATTAATTTTAGGGATCGAAATGAGTTTTCGTCACAGGGAAATAAAAGTTAAAAAGAAAGCGGAAATTGGCATCGTTTTTTATTCACTGTCTATTACGAAAATGGCAAAGTAAACATTGAAATACTATTCAAGGATTCCGAAGATCACCAATCAGTGCAGAAGGCCTATTCGCTTATTTCTCCCCGCCTTCTGGTGGTGACTGCGCTTTGACAACAACTCTAGCATTGAAATGTGGACAGGGATTAGTTCGGGTGTTCCACCCAGAATTCGAACAGCCTCAAGAGCCCGCTGCTCTGAATATTAATATCTACCCGAAACCACATAGACAAGGTATGCTGCTACGCTTAATATCTTCTTCTTCTTGTCTTACCCTGGCTTAAAGACTCCAGGGATCATCCCAACAGCCGAAGCGCTTGAACACTATGGTACAAATGCACCAGCTAGGGATGAGAACATTACGTGTGTGACCGTTTTTGACTACCCCGCCACATGAGCAGCCACACTCCGACTTCGGAGGATCTACGCTTAATATAAGATAAACAGCCACAAAGCCTAGACATTTCACAAGTATACTTTTTTTACTTCGTAGGCATTGGGATCTTCACTCTCTTGATTCTAATTAAAACCGGTCGGATATAAACAGATTGTTTTTGTGTGCGATGCCTTGGCAGTCCTTATGTATCCCTCGTGTCCTCTTAAAAGTAAATAGCAGCTTTCAGATGGTTAGTAAACCCATCACACCTTTCTATAGGCAACAGGACAGTGTTAGCCCTAAACAAGGACAACACCTCTCGTGTCTCTTTAGTTTGTGGTGTCAAACTGAAAAGTGTCTCTGGTTGTCTGTCCGAGGAGATCCTTTCCTTCAGGGCACACATCAACTGGTCCGTCCCTATTAATGGTGTGTACTGGACGGATCTCGTGGGTGTACTTTATTAACTGAATGATAGAGAGAGAAACAAACTAATAGGGTGGATGAGGAGAAAGAGGTAGGGGAGAGAGAGAATCAGAAAGATGACATGGATAAGAAGAAGTAAATGAAAGCAAAAGAAAGAGAGATCGACAGAGAGGCAGAGATATAAGCAGATAAATTGACAGAGACAGTAGAGTAGAGGAGCAAGAGAGAGAGAGAGAGAGAGAGAGAGAGAGAGAGAGAGAGAGAGAGAGAGAGAGAGTGTGTGTGTGTGTGTGTGTGTGTGTGTGTGTGTGTGTGTGTGTGTGTGTGTGTGTGTGTATGTGCGTGCGCGCACGTATGCATTAAAAGTCAACATCTCACATTGAGCGGATCGCCATGGACATACAAACCGACTAGGTGTTTAATTAGTATTTCTGCCTTTAAAACAGTCCATACAATTACTAGACCCACAAGAAAGAATATAATCCTTATCCCATAGAGACCGAGTGCCAATACCCTTCACTCTATTCCACCGTTCTGCTGGGACTCCAGTATGTTGCTACACTGTCTATGCTTGTTGGACACAAATTAAGCCCAACAATAGCATCAACACTTTTAAAGCATCCTCAGTTCAAAGTATAATGAAGTGACAATTTTCGTCCCGTGGCCTGGATGATGGAAACTTGAAGCAGCATGTTTATCTTGGATTCTCATCGGACAACTCAGGTGTAGGTTTTCGTCCAAGCTTATCCGATGTTTAGTTTAGTCATGACACTTGTTTTCAAACTTTTTGAAGACTTCATTGTCATCTACAAAAACTGACACTAATTGGTTAGGTACGCGAGGGGGTTCCATTCACACACTGCCTCTACCTATTAGTAGGTAAGACTTAG
>CM065683.1:48823338-48825838 GCA_017654935.2 Phymorhynchus buccinoides | reverse complement strand
AGAGAGAGAGAGAGAGAGAGAGAGAGAGAGAGAGAGAGAGAGAGAGAGAGAGAGAGAGAGAGAGAGAGAGAGAGAGAAGCGAGAGAGAGAGAGAGAGAGAGAGAGAGAGAGAGAGAGAGAGAGGGAGAGAGAGAGAGAGGTGAACCAATACTTATGCGTACGTTCTCTTCACACCTTATAAGGTAAAACAAATTAAATGTGTCATCAGAGATGCCGCAGATTTTCTTGACAGCAAGGGAAGGCCTAGTATAGCAAACACAGAAGAAAAGATACGGGAGCCCAGCAGCTATTTCATTCAAACAACGGAAGGGAAAAGTCTGTGAAACCTGTCGCGTGCTGGAAATAGACTGGACCATGGATAGTAGTGACCACAGCCTGTCACCACATCACCCCTCTCTCTCTCTCTGTCTCTCTGTCTCTGTCTCTGTCTCTGTCTCTCTCTCTCTCTCTGTCTCTGTCTCTGTCTCTGTCTCTCTCTCTCTCCCCTCTCTCTCTCTCTCTCTCTCTCTCTGTCTCTCTCTCTCTCTCTCTCTCTCTCTCTCTCTCTCTCTCTCTCTCTCTGTGAGGAGAGGGACCCTCATGATGACAAAAGCAGTGAGCCGTGACGTGGACACGTGTCGTCCATTAGTCCCCCGCTGTGAAGAGAGGGCGGTCAGTCACTCGCCACTGTTCGCTGTCCGAGTGTCCTATCTAGAGAGTTGTGAGAAACGAGAAAAGGCCTTCTATTCCCTTTCTCGCTTGTCACATGGCAACGTCTATCCTGACACACACACACCCAAAAAAATAAAAACTTTTTAATGCAAACATAATGCTTGGGATTAACAGAAAATATGTTAATGTGTTATGCTTCCAATTCATATTGTATCCCCCCCCCCCCCCACCCCCACCCCCGCTCGTCGGTTGTTTTAAAGTCTTACTAACCACAAAGTTCACCACGAGAGATAGCAACCGCACTCAGAGACAGGAAAGGTGGAGAGAGATAGGGGAGAGAGTCATAGCAGTACTGGAAGCAACATCGGTGCATCCACACAGTGTGTATATTATGCAGGATATTTCGATTTGATAGCAATGCTATTGAAAAACTGATGCGGAATGGATAGATGCGCACACAAACAATACATTAAATAAATATTTTTTTTAATGAAAACAAAACCCCATTTGGTTATCCCATACTTGAATGTGATGATTATGTTAATAATAAGTAACAGAATATTAAAGTACTTGCGCGTTTGCATAATAGGCTTAATAGGCTTACTTGGGGGGGGGGGGGGCAAATCTTCGCCCATGATTAGAACAACTAACACACAACGAAAGCCATCATCGAGTGCTTTGGTGTTGCTTATTTTTGTAGGTCAATTCTTTACTTAATACATACATTACACCTTGTGTTCTATCTTACCAACATCAAAAACAGTCGATGGTTCGAGCCGAAATTCGCATAGTTAACGTTGGTGTCGCTGGCTTTACAAAGGCAGATCTTAGTAAACGGGTCTCAATCTTTCTCCCCTCTTCCAAAACGTTAACACGCTTTTCAAATTGCCACCCCTTTCGTTTTTCCTGTTTGCCAGGGTCTAGTTTCTCTAGACAACGGTCGCCGCGCGAATAACGCTTACGTCAAACAGTTTAGAAAACGTTTGCAGAAGAATATTACAAGCTCTTGTCTGATTAGTCTTTTTAAAAAAAACAAAGCTTAATGGACCAATCAGCAAGAAGAAATGTATTCACCCCCTACTAGTTCTGGATAGTTCGCCGCTTGTTCGGTGTTTGGCAAGAACAAAACGCCACGCGAACTATCGGCAAACGAAGCGTGTTTCTTAGACCGTTTTTGCCGATTTGAGCGAGCGCAACGTAACGTTAGCCCTTGTGAAACGGGCCCCAGGCTTCTGACAGGAGGGTTAAAAAAACAAAGTGCGGTGCAGCACAGTGCGCGTGATTCCCTGTAGTTGTCATGAATGCTAAAAAGCCTGTTTAAAGGCTAACTGTCCCATTTGCCTTCTACTAATCGTTTCTTTATGAAGTGAAAACACCGCTTGAGGATAAGATGGTACGACCCCTTCCGTGGCCCGATGTTAAGCCTGTTCATTCATGGCAGGCACTTTGTCAGCAGTTCACTAATAACTATGCATTTTCACAAATGATCCCCAGATGATTCCCAGATTGCCGTTTAATCCGATTATTCTCGAATTGCTTTCTTTAACCGACTTCAATGGTGTTCACGAATATGGGGTAGAATAGAAAAAAAGAACGAAAAAAACGGAAAAGTAAAAGATTGTTTGAGGATATAAAGAGACTGAGAGAGTGATAGAGGGAAGGTTGGGCTCCGACATACTGCATTAAACGACTTTGTTGTTTATTGACGTTCTTGTTTTCCAACGACAATGTCGAGTTTTTGGCTGCACGTGCGCAAATCTTTCATTGACAAAGTCGTAACATTTCAGCGAGATTCTATTAATAGTTTTGGGAAAATGAGACCAAAAAAGTAAAAGTATGGGTGCAATTG
>CM065683.1:48803338-48818338 GCA_017654935.2 Phymorhynchus buccinoides | reverse complement strand
TAATGCAGAGACAATCATAGAGTTCCGATTACGCCATAGTGAGCTCCAGTGTTTGTCTGCCAAGGCTGAACTTGGAGAAAGGGCTCTTCTTGTATTGGCCTCTTCAGCAGCCAGAGGGCCTCGCCTGTAGACCACGAATTTAAGGTTCTCACATATCCACGAATGCGATGAAAATCCCGCTATCACACAGCACAAGACATACAATAGTGTCGACTGAGCCTCGAGTTGACGCTCAAGTTTGGGCCTGACAGGCTTACGGGCCAGCCACACGACATACGAACCGCATCTGAATGCGATGCGATTTTGACGATGTGAGTCATGATTCACGTGAAATTCATGCATTGGGTCTACTTGAGTATAGTGAGCGAAAATGGCAGAATTATTTTAGACAGAAATATTTCACGATAATCATGACTCACGTGACACAATCGCATCGCATCCCCATACGATTTTACACGCCGTGTGGCGCCCCGGCTTTATGGATAGTATCTGATCGTGAATCGGCCCCTTTAGTTGCCTTTTCCTCTATCGCTTCCTCAAAAAGGCTTTTGTACCCTCATCCTGCACGAGGCGTTTGTCAGAACAATACCGAGAGTTGTGTCCCTTGACTTTGATGCTCTCGTAACCGCGAGGCATGAAATGTCGTGTTCGTTGACAAAACCTCGTGTGGGCCTCGTCACACACTCCGCGTTCAAATAATGACCGCTCGACCGAGACTGACCCATAAAGTTGCCACCGAGAGAAGGGACAAAAAACAATGGAAGCGAACGAAGATGGTGTTTCCATCCCGCGCCATTTTTACAGCCTGGTTCGGGTGTTTGATTGACCACTGCGCGGCGCGGAGGTGCGTTAATTTACCCCCGAGTCGAGTTCATCTTCCTTGATTTGCCTTGATCAACCCTAAACCTAGTGTCTAGGGACAGGGGCCAAAGAAAAAGGAGAAAGTTTTATTGATTAAGGTTCCTGGATTAAACGTTCTGTAAGAGTTCGAAAGATTTCACAAGATTCTTCGGTCTGCACAGAGGGCCACGAGGCCTCAACTACGGTTAGGTGTTTAGGAAGGTGTCAGGATAAGTTTCATAGACACAGATTGCCCCCTCCCTCCCTCCCTCTCTCTCTCTCTCTCTCTCTCTCTCTCTCTCTCTCTCTCTCTCTCTCTCTCTCTCTCTCTCTCTCTCTCTCTCTCTCTTTCTTTCTTTATCTCTCTCATATTGATTTAGACTGCCCCATGTGTTTACAAAGCGAAGAAAATGAAGTACACTGTGTTTTGTGTTGTCCCATGTTAGAGAAAATTCGCAGAAGTCTTATTCCACGGAAATATTATCGTCAACCCTGTATGTTCAGGTTATGTGTACTAATGAGTTCTAACAAATACGAAGATATCAAACAAATTCTGTGTGTTTTTGCGCAAAGCGTTTAAGTTAAGAGAAATGCTGACTTCATAAGTTTATTAACTTTGTGTGTGTTTGATATTGTTAATTTCATAATGTAATTGTTTAAGTTTATATGATGATTCATGTTAATTCATGTTCAAATGGGCCGATGGCCTTTCTGAATAAATAGAATTCAGACTTCAGACTTCAGACCTCTCTCTCTCTCTCTCTCTCTCTCTCTCTCTCTCTCTCTCTCTCTCTCTCTCTCTCTCTCTCTCTCTCTCTCTCTCTCTCTCTCTCTCTCTCTCAAATAAATGACTTAGTTAATAAACTTAAGAAGTCAGCATTTCTCTTAATATTCCATTTGTGCTTCATAATTTCATGTGCTTGTGTGAGTGTAGCGTTTTGATGTTTTTTAGTTCAATTGTACAATGTACAGACTTAGTACACAATTGATATACACCTAATCATTCATACTTATATCCCTCCCATTTACCCCCCCCCCCTCTCTCTCTCTCTCTGTCTTCAAACCGTACTGCTCGTTACGTGTTTTAAGGGGTCTTGTTTGTTTCTTTTGTTTTTGTTTATTTGTTTGTTGTTGTATTTGCACAATTAGATTTTTCTTCACTTCAGTACTTGTATTCCTGGTGGCCCCCAGTCCACACCCTCTCTTATTTTTCATTAGACTCTACTGGGTCTTTTATTGCTGGTGGCCCCCAGTCCACACCCTCTCTTATTTTTCATTAGACTCTACTGGGTCTTTTATTCCTGGTGGCCCCCAGTCCACACCCTCTCTTATTTTTCATTAGACTCTACTGGGACTTTTATTCCTGGTCGCCCCCAGCTCACACCCTCTCTTATTTTTCATTAGGATCTACTGGGTCTTGTATTCCTGGTCGCCCCCAGCTCACACCCTCTCTTATTTTTCATTAGGATCTACTGGGACTTTTATTCCTGGTCGCCCCCAGCTCACACCCTCTCTTATTTTTCATTAGACTCTACTGGGACTGAGGTTTTTTTTCTATTGCCTGAACGACGATTCCTCTTTGATTTCGTACGTTCGTTTGCTTCTTTGTTTGTTTCTGTTGATTTATTCCTTTATCAGTAAGATCATCCAAAAGCTACATCATCGATTTTTAGACACTTGATCTGGAAAGGTGGCCTAGGACAAAATCATCAAAGTCTTGAGGCAACTCTGGTACAGATTCATTTTTTGTGCCAGTGCAGAAGTGGGCATTTTCTTTTTTGTATGTTTAGATTCTTAAAAACAAAACACATTAATGTTTTTGTCTTGATGAGAATGAAATAAAGACCTGAACGATGTCTTGATTACAAAGTAACCTTTGGAAAGATGGATGTGGTGCTAATAGTGGGTATTCAGATAAGCACTTCAGTCACATATTTACACTCTATTACGGATTCCAGCCTAGAATGCGTCACATGACATTGATGTCATGATCAAATAATAATTGCTTAAATGTGAAGATATACTTCTGACAACCGGCTGGATCCACTGAACATTTATCTTGAATGAACTATGTCTGTATGTGGTACGGTGTTTTTGTTTGTGGCTCAAGCCACAAACCTATTACTCACTTTGTCGGTCGGTCGGTCGGTCGGTCGGTCGGTCGGTCGGTCTGTCTGTCCAAAATTGTCGCACATTTTGACAAAATGTCGCACTTCAAATCGAGGCTACACTTCAAAATTGAGGCCGCTCTTTAAAATGATGTATTTTAAAAGCGTACAAAATAATAAACATACGTAATACAGACACTACAACAGACACGACGAGTATGCTGTGCTTCTTTTGATGAGTATAAGTAGGATACATAGTTTTAAATGTTTTCCAAAAGATATAAAAAGTTACGAAATGGTGCAGAGATAACATTCTGCTTTACAGATTAAAATTATTGAAAAGCCAGGGGAGGTGACTCATGGTTGGAGTGGTAAACATAGACCGCGTGCCACAAACTATTGCGATTTCGCGCTTGTTTGTTGTTGTTTTTCAATGTAAAGAGGGTTCCTTGCATTCGTTAACAAGAAAAGGGAATCAGACTTTCGTCGCTTGTGAAGCTGTATGTCTGTTAGCGAACTATCGTACACATTGTACTAACGAAGCCAAACCATCCGATATGACAGAACTGGCCCCCAAAACGAGCGCACCCAGTCTTGGTAGACACTTATTTGTTGCGTCTCTTGATTTGCTCTTGAAGGACCAAAGGCCTGTTTGGATGCACTGAAATAATTTCACCCTCATGAGAAATAATACTATCAAAGTTCATTATGATCAGCTTCATAGTTACGATTGTAACACGCTCTCCTTTTCAAAGACAGACCATACACACACACAGACAGACAGAGAACCTCAGATCCTCGTTTCATTCCTATTGGCCACTGCAACGACCACATTTTGCAAGAGTGAATGCTATTGGTGGGTGGGGGAAGATGCTTGAGTACTGACCAAACAAGGGAATAACTCTCGCCAATAACCCTATTTGAGGCCACTGAATAGCTGCCTTTTGCAAGAGTGAATGCCCTTTTGGATACTGACCAACAAAGGAGTAGCTCTTGCCATCAAGGGCGTTAATAACCATAGTTGCAGTGGCCAATTATATTCGCGTTCTTATAGAAATGGGAATAAGAAAAAAGTAAGCGATAACAAGATGCAATCACCAGAGATAGTGTTTTGTTTCCTGTTGTTTGTTTGGTTATTTTATTGTCAATCACAATGCTAAGAATAAAGACATGAACGAATAAGGATAAAGCTTGCTCAATGACCTTCAGTGAACCCGCGATCTGCAGCCCGACCACAAGCAAGAACAACAACACTTTAGGCCTAATCATGGTTTCTTTTCTGTGACCACGTTCCTTTTATATCCATATTTTGCTTTTGGGTCATCGTTACCCCCCAGTCACCTATGTTATCAAGATCATAGATAGTGTATCTGCCGGAAGAACCATTTCTAAAAGTCTGTTGGGTTTTGTTGCTAAACAAAAAACGCCTAAAAACATCGAATGACGATGTCTCGGGTTCAGGAACGCCATCTTCCAATCAAGTAAAAATAAATGTTGGTAGATAAGTGTTGTTTTTTATGTTGTTTATGTTGTTCTTGTTGTTGATAATGTCGTCTTCCTCTTCTTTTAACCATCCGCCTGTACAATGTCGTTGCTGTTGCTGCTACCGCTGCTGCTGCTTCTAGGCATGCAACAATATTTATTATTCCTTTCAGGCCTGTTGAAAGATTAGGGAGAACAAAATAAAATGGAATTATTTTTAAGAGCATAATAATGTTTGATAGGTAATGAGAGGACGAAGTAAGAAAGGACGAAACGGGATGCAATGAACCATCAATATTGGACTGTCAGTTGATGACAGCATAAACATTTCGTGAAATATAGTGCAGAATATCTAGGTATGCCATAATTAAAAAATTAAAAATAAATTAATAATGCTTATATAGCGCGTAATCTTGCCATATGTATACCACCCTGCCGTTTCCGACTATGACCGCCAGAAAGCAAAGGGGGCAGCTGTTATTCTGGACGGCTGGACTATAATTTTGCTGACAGTGGAAATGCCTTGCTTAGGGTACATCCCCACACTGTCTGCCAAAAGGACTGGAAGACGGCTGGCATTTGGGGAGGTATCCAAAGCCCAACAAATCCCTTTGGCTGCAGCTATTAAAGAAAAAGCCAGTGCAAGTGTCCCCGCCTTTGAGGTGAGAGTCTGGGTCTTTCACAAAAGTCTATACTTTCCATTACTAAAACAAACTATACACGATGGCTTAGAGTCAAAACGGACTATCTGTAGATAGTCCAATTACTTATTATTGAAGTTATTGCGAAAACTAAGAACTTGTATTAAAAAAAAAGTTTGCAAATAATATAATATATGGGGATTGTACTTTTTATATTTCTGCATATTTTTGTAATACAAGTTATTACTTTTTGCAATAAGTTCAATAATGCGACAATTACTCCAAGCCATCGTTCAGCTCTCGACTTATTGTTGCACCATAGGGCCTGCTGCATGCCATTGTCGACCAATGATAATCCCTATTTGAATAAAGGGGCAACTGGAGCCAAAACGTTAAGCAACCCCAAACATTGATGAGGGCGTTACCCGTAACGTAATTTGCATGTCAACAAAGTAGAATTATGGTCGGTAAATAAATAGGCTAAATTTGTATTGATTTACACACAAATCTGTGCCTATCACTCAGAGAAATATGTTGCATTGTTTTGCTAAAGGTTGTTAAACTCTTTGGCTCCAGTTTATACATGGAGCCGAAGGGAAAACTGAGAAAAATCGATAAGGATAAACGAAAATACAAAACCAACAACAACACACTGAACAGTGTATTATTACAGTGGATTAATTTCGAAGTAATGATTTCTGGTAAAGGTCAAGATGTGCCCCCCCCCCCCCCCCCCTACATTTCTCGGTTACTGATTTCTTTTCGGACTATATCATGTTGATAATCCATTGAAATATTTGTTTTATGATAATCCTACTGGGAGCTGACATTTGTTCATGTTGCCTTTGTTGTTCTCGTTGTTTAACCCTTTCACCGCCAGCCATATTTCAGCCCAAAATGTCCATTAAATTTACTTGGGTAGAGAACAAAATCCATATGCAGTATTGGTGATTCTTCCATGAAATATATAACATAAGGTATATCCTTACTTCCGAAAACTACGACAATAGAATCTTTGGATAATAGACCCCAATTTGATGCCTTTTAGTGACTAGGTATTATAATCACTGTGGTGCTAAAATGCGACTTTGGCGGTGAAAGGGTTAATCTCTCATTACTAGTAATGGTTTTAAATGGCAACGGTTTCTTTTATTGATTTACCAATTTTAATTGAAAGATACTTGTAAATGTACAACAACAAAGACTTTTTTTTTTTACCCCCCAAACTAGTATACCCACTTTTCCGTAAATTCTTAAATTTTTAAACGAGTCAAATTACTGTAAGTTAATGAATAATATTAATCAACTGTAATATTAGTTTTCTTTGCTCTTCTGTTTCAGACCATATTTAAAAGAAAATATGCGTATGGAAAGGTTTGTAGAAAGCAGAAGAAATGAAAGAAAGATGGAACTGAAAAGAAATAGAATAGAATATTTGGTCTGTTGGTAGGCCTATATTTTAGTCACAGAGACTTATCTACGTGAAATTCGGGCTGCTCTCCTCCGGAGAGCGCGTCGCCGCAAGCGCAGCGCCTACCCATTTTTTTTCGGGGGGGGGGGGGGGGGGGGGGGGGGGGGGGGGGAGGGGGGGGGTGAGGGGGGGGTGGGGGGGGGGGGGGGGGGGTGGTGGGGGGGGGAAGGGGGGGGGAGAGAGAGGGGGGGGTGGGGGGGGGTGGGGGGGGGCAGACTTGGGAAAACTAGCTATCAATTTGGTCATACCAGGCAGCAGGATTCTCCCTCCCATTACCGACTTTTAACTGCCGTGGGATTTTTACACGCGTAAAGCGCACGGGTCAGACTAGCTTCAAGTCCCCATCCGAAGAATAGTACGCTTGGATGATTTCTGTTTGAAGTACTATCAATTTAATCTACCAGGCAATTACAGCCGTATATCCAAAGTAGAAATGAACTTAGTAGTGAAATCAACCGAAGTCGTCATCAGCGTTGTTATGTTCATGTCGTAGGTGAATGTGGACAGATTGCTTCTTCTATGGAAAGGAAAACAATACCTGAGTAGGTGAAACGGGATGGGTAATAGGGCGGCCATCTTGCTCATTACCATAACAAAGCGCAGGTGAAACGGGAATAGGTGAATAAGGACGGAATGAAAATCTGTTTAACGTCCTCCGGTCTGGAACAGACACATATGGGACATTAGTAGATATAAAGATGGTGGGAACGATCCTGGAGGCAATGCCCGTAGGCAGTGCAACACCAGTAAAGTCCCGAATTAGTAGTAACAATACAGATGTACACTATGACATCCAGATAGCAGAGGGGGCAGCTGCTATTCCGGAGGGCTGGGTTAGCATTTGTGTACAGTGAATGAGCCTTGCCCAGGGTACATCAGCACTCTCTCGGCCAAAGGGATTTGAGGACAGATGGCGTATGGGAAGGTTCCCAAAGGCCGCCCAATCCCTTTGGCTGCAGCACTAGAGATAAATTATAAAACGAGCCTAGATCGTCTTCACTAAGCTGAATAATGGTGTATGAATATGCATAACGTTAGCATGGTAATAATGCCTACGATATTTTATTACATTTCAAGATTTCAAAGAATAATTGTACCATTTCAAAGATTTGGCAGCTTAAAGAAGCCAGATAGTCTAATGAAAGAACTTACAAACTACATTATGTTGTTGTTGTCGTTGTTCCCTGGCTTAAAGACTCCAGGGATCATCCCAACAGCCGAACACTGTGGTGCACATGCACCAACTAGGGATGAAAACATTACGTGTGTGACCGTTTTTTATTACCCCGCCACGTGGGCAGTCAGAGTCCAACTTTGGAGGATTTTGGACTGATGATGTTATGCTAGGAGCTTGCCATGGCTAAAGACAATCCCCGCGTAACTATGTAGAACATAACAACATTTTGATGTAGCCTTGGTGTTCTAGCTTATATCAATAGGTCTGACACAAGCCTTATGCCAAGGAGATCTACATTATAATACAACTGTATTGTGTCGCTGACTGAAGCCAAATTATATTTAAGTAACTGAGTAAAAGATAATTATACTACGTAAAAACTATATTATTTTTTTTATTTTTATTTTTTTACTCTTTTTTTAAAGGTCAAGATGTGCCAATTTCTCGGTTAATTGTATTTAAATATTCCGTTTTTGCCTCTTGCTGGCTGTATTTTAGGAACATTTGTAGCTAATTTCTTTTTGGAATAAAACCCTAGGCCCTAAAACCCTAACCCTATAAGACGGAAAAACGCAACGAACCACAACTGTGACAAAATGTACTGCAGTACATTTTTTTTTTAGGGTTAGGTTAGGGCTAGGGTTAGTATTCGAAAAGGTAATTAGCTAAAAATGTTCTTAAAATACAGCTTTATGTTGGTAACCTAAAAAATAGAAAAATAACCTTTGAGAACTTTATAGGCCAAACAGAATTGAACAAAATGATTTAATTATTTTTTTAATTAGATTATGGGAGCGGCATAAAGAAAGTCTTTAAAGCTTATAAACCTAATAATATAGACCTAACCTTTGAGGATTTATAAAATTATTTTGTTTTGTGTGGCGTCCCTCCTAGAATATCTGGTAAAGGTCAAATATCTATATATCAATGACGTAGTAGCAAGTGCGTGCGCGGTCGCACGTGTGTGTGTGCGTGCGTGTGTGTGTGTGTGTGTGTGTGTGTGTGTGTGTGTGTGTGTGTGTGTGTGTGTGTGTGTGTGTGTGTGTGTGTGTGTGTGTGTGTGTGTGTGTGTGTGTGTGTGTGTGTGTGTGTGTGTGTGTGTGTGTGTGTGTGTGTGTGTGTGTGCGTGTGTGTGTGTGTGTGTGTGTGTGTGTGTGTGTGTGTGTGTGTATGTGTGCGCGCGCGCGTGTGTGCGTGTGCGTGCGCGCACCTCTAAGTCTCTCAGTGTGCATATGGACCTATTTTTTGCTTTATTTTCACAAGATCTTGGATAAAACGTTTTAAGCATTTGAAAGCAAAAAGTCACTTCTTGTTTATTAAGCCATATTTACGGTGATTGGCTCATCTTTGATTTGTACGTGTTTGCTAAGTCACCAGTTTATTCTTTTTCTGACAGAGTTTTCTCTTGAATACAGCCTGTGTTTCTCATAAATTCTACATGAGTAAGCATATAAAACATACACGTCTTACTATCTTGTGGGCATTGTCTCTGTCTTCGAGCAGTTAGCTTGAAGCTGTAGGTCAGACTGAAGACCTGAGGGCTGCAGACAGCATGGCAATGACATGTGTCCCGCAACACACACAGCAAACACAGAGAGAAGTACAGCGCTTGGCAGCATCACAGAGGCGGAAATAGACAGGCAGCCTCCTGTTCCTCCTCCGAGGCAGAAGAGCGGCAGGCTAGGGGCGGCCTATCAGACCATCCCCCGTTACCCGACAGCGCACCCTCCCCCCGCCCTCCCCCTCCATCCCCGCAATAACACTGACCCTCGTCGGCCTCTGATTGGCCCTCTGCTCGGCACGCGCGCCGCTGGCGTCGGCTGAGGGGCGGTCTCCCAGGCCCGGGCCAAGTAACACGCCCCCTGATTGGCTGGCGGGTCCCAGTGACGGCGGGTGCCGCCTCTCGTGGGAGGGTGGATTCCTGGGGGAGGGGCGCACGGGCAGCGAGTGAAGAAAGCAACAAAAGGAGTACCCGAGAGACTGGAAGCCAGAATTGCTCTACCACTCGGGGCCGACTCAGCGCTGGCAGACACTCATTGAGGGAGATTTGGAGATAGAGTAGCTCGGTGCCAGGCCACGGAGAGAGAGAGAGAGAGACAGACAAGAGGAAGAAGCGAAGAGGAGCCAGCTAGCGCGGGGAGACAGCGCTTGAGTGTGAGGAGCGAAGACGACCCACGCTTGGGGAGAGAGCGCTGGGAACGCCGTGACAGCAGTGCTCTATGGAGACCTGTTCCCAGCTCAACAGCACGCCAGCCACTATCAGCCACTGACCTCGGACCCGACTCCCGCTGCCCCTTGCATCGCTTCAGCGCGGGACCACTTTATCAAAGGAATTATCAATTTTCACTCCCGTTTTTATTCAACTTTCTTATCCGGAGAGTTTCCTGGGGATTTGTGCTACCGGATAACTGTTGCCAGTTAGCCCACGTGAAAAAAACAATCGAACTGACCAAGGATTAGGGTGCACGTGCCGTGTACCTTGGTTTGCCAAGCGTGACCTGGTCCAGTGCCAGAGCTTACAGCACACGACCTTCCAGACCCTGACAATTGGATCCACGTCTCCTGAGCTGTCATCAGGTGAACTACTAGACCCCACAGGAGACCAGACTAGTGCTGCCTCTCTCGGGGTGTTTGTGGACCAGGATCCAAACCTGCGGTACTGATTCCTGGTGTGTCTCGGCATCCACGGTCTTCCTGCTCGGTCTCGTGACGACGGATGCTGGTGGATAAGGGATAAGGGATTCCAGAGCTGTCCTACCTCCAGGGAGGCTGCAGGCGGCGGTCTGTTGGTGTCGGAGACAGCAGGGAGGGTTGTATGTTCGGCCTAGGAGAACCCGAGCACCCCCCGGCTGGCAGTCGGGCCCCGCTGTCCCCTATGAAAGAAGAAGGGCTCAACTCCCAGCTGACCGCCATCAGGAACTGGATGCAGCCGCCGGTCATTGACCAGGGCGGGGCCAGGTGGGTCATCCTTACACTGCTCAGTCATGTGTGTGCAATACCTTCCACTGTACTGGGTTTTTTTTAATAATGTTTACGATGCCACTTTTTGTGGTGTTTTCTTGTTACTGCAGGCTAATGTCACATTCGTATGTAGCTGTTGTACGTGTCCGCCCCTCAGTTTAGTGAAAGGCATAGTGCATAGTGCATAGTTGGGCTACAATAATTATGCTAAAAACAAAGACAGGTTTATTTTATTTATTCGTGTCTTTTCAAACGGCACACAACAGCCTTACAAAGCAAAGGGAGGGGGTGAGGGGCACTCCACACAGAACAGATGATCTAGTATCATTAATATGCCGTATAGGCCAGCTAATATCACATTCGTACGTAGCTGGTGTACGTGTCCGACCCTCAATGTAGTGAAAGACAGAGTGTACGGTTTGGCGTACCATGATTAAGTATGTTGGTTTGTTTTTAAGACAAAAAAAGACGGGCTTATTTTATTTATTCGTGTCTTTTTAAACGCCACACAACAGCCTTATAAAAGCAAAGGGAGGGGGGGGGGGGGGGCCCCACATTCCCCAGAGAACAGATGATCGAGTATCGTTAATATGCCGTACAGGCCTACATTGATTTCACTATTGTTCTCTTCCCTATTCACTGAAAAAACAACCATGTCCACATTAAAACTGTAGGCCTACTACGTTCTCACTCTCCTTCACCGCTCACTACTGCAGCTAAGTTCTTTACATCTCTCCATCAATCAGTCAGTTTACTACTGAATGTGACTACCGTATCTGCTGTATGGACTTAATATTGGCTTAAACACGTATTGTTTACGCTTACACGTAGGGCTGTTCCTAGTTCTTTCGAACGAGACTATAAACCGAGAATCTTTGTAATATACATGAAACATCCGACACACTTTTAATTCCATTTCACTTGTCTCAAGTTGCGCGTTCGTAGGAATTAATGATGCGAATATGTAACAATGACGCAGCGTGTACACTTACTTTAGATGATTTTTTAAAAATAAAAACAGTTATGATAAAAAAAAGAAGAAGAAGAAAAGAAGTAGAAAGCAGAGTGAGTTGTTTGTGTCTATTTATACGAACTAGGATTATAACTGTATTACATGACGTTAGCATCCAGTGGTCACACAGTACTGAGAAATGAGTTTTTTAGGTGAGTCATTGTTTGTTGATAATAATAACAGTTAATAATTCAACTAATAATAATAACAACAACGACGTCGACTACGACGACGCTCATATTTACTTCGTTATCAAAACTACCCGTTCCTAAATTCTCCATTGCCTGCCTATTAGCAATTCACCATGCTTCATCAGAGGTATGTTGTTCATTGCTCTGCCGACCACAAATACCATTCTTTATCAGGGCTGACATCACCAAGCTTCGTACCTGACTTCATTGAGAATAGGTCTACATTGAATAAAGCCATGGTTGCTTCTTTCAGTTGGTTTACACTACTAAACTGCTCCTGTTTCATAACATTCAAGCAGATTTCGTTCACAAAAGTATACATGTCGGTTCACTTCCATCCACAACCAACATCATGACTCAGTTAATTAAGTAATGCAGTATCTTTCCCATGGTCTTTGAGATTGGTAGTGACGTAGGCCTAGATTTAAACTCTTGGCTTTTTTGATTATACGTTTTACACAATTAATGTTTCTTTCATCCATCGTATCGTAAATTTGAGTTTTACGTCCTCTCGACCTGGGAAGGCACATATGGGACAGTTTCTTTCATCCAGTGTGTCACGGGTTTTTTTAAAAGCTATGAGCAAACAGACAGGGTTTTGTTTTAAATATTCATACGTTTTTGTGAATTTTTTTTCCCCATATGATTTTATCCATGTTATAATAATTTGGGCTTTACTTTTACTTCATATAGCCATTCTTTTTCTTGATTTTACTGTATCTGTGGAAACATGGTGCGCAAACTAGTGATAAGTTTATTGGGATATATAAACAAAAACAAGAACAGAAACAAAACAGGCCTCTACCCACCACCCATTCTATTGAATTGATGCGTTTGGTTGTCATTGATTTACAAGCACGGAGAAATGATTTGAACGTTTGAACACTAGGCTCCACCATTAGACCCATTTTAATGATTACACCGTTACTCCTAAGTTCCCACTTGTTCCTTCTCACTTCCCACCGTCCCTTCTATCTCCTCCATTCCCTTTGAGGTCGTTTCATTTAACGTTTTATATTTCCACCGGCAATCTAATCTGGTGAAAGACGCAGAGTACGGTAACGTTGCTCTATGTCTTCCTCTTCTTCTTCTTCTTCTTCTTCTTCTTCTTCTTCGGGGCTTCTTCTTTCTTCTTCTTCTTCTTCTTCTTCTTCTTCTTCTTCTTCTTCGGGGGCTATTCTTTTCTTCTTCTTCTTCTTCTTCTTCTTCTTCTTCTTCTTCTTCTTCTTCTTCTTCTTCTTCTTCTTTTTCTTCTTCTTCGACGGGGCTATCCTTTTCTTCTTCTTCTTCTTCTTCTTCTTCTTCTTCGACGGGGCTATCCTTTTCTTCTTCTTCTTCTTCTTCTTCTTCTTCTTCTTCTTCTTCTTCGACGGGGCTATCCTTTTCTTCTTCTTCTTCTTCTTCTTCTTCTTCTTCTTCTTCTTCTTCTTCTTCTTCTTCTTCTTCTTCTTCTTCTTCTTCTTCTTCGACGGGGCTATACTTTTAATCTTAATCTTCTTCTTCTTCTTCTTCTTCTTCTTCTTCTTCTTCTTCGACGGGGCTATACTTTTCTTCTTCTTCTTCTTTTTCTTCTTCTTCTTCTTCTTCTTCTTCTTCTTCGACGGGGCTATACTTTTAATCTTCTTCTTCTTCTTCTTCTTCTTCTTCTTCTTCTTCTTCTTCTTCTTCTTCTTCTTCTTCTTCTTCGACGGGCTATACTTTTAATCTTAATCTTCTTCTTCTTCTTTCATAGATGGCGATGAAGATTTTGATGATGATGACGATGATTATCATTATCATTAAACTTTTTAGTACAATGTGGGGGGGGGGGGGGGGGGGGGGGGGGGGGGGGGGGGGTAGGCCTACAGTAGCTGGGATCATGCTGATTTTACATGGGGGGTGGGGGGGGGGGGGAATTCTTTTTTTTTTAAACACGAGAAAATGAACATGAAAAAGAAATTAGGATTTCGGTTGAATTTCAAATGATAGCCTAACTTTTTAATGTTTTTGATAGACGAATGTGGCCAGGTCATTGATATATACATAATTATAATGTACATAATAAAAAGTAATTGGCTTCAGTTCAATAGGCAGCCTACGCGTTAATCACTAAAACGAAATTGAGGGCTTGGGTTAGGAGAGGTAGAGTTCAGAGTTCAACGATGATTTGACGGAATAATTAACCGACAGCATCTGCATCACCATGACACTAACATTTGGATATTTAATAATATTAATTAGTTTTTGTTTGTTTTGTTTTTATTCGGTGCATCACAATTGCGCCTATCTTAGCAACCTCTATTCTCAATTGCGCCTCTGTCAACTGCGCCCGTTGTGGTCATCAATCGCACCCGTTGAAATGGTTCATGAGAAAACTAGACATAATGGAAGCTTTTCATAAATTGATATTTCGTTGCAGAAGGCCGAGGACACACATAAGCGGATATTCCATGCGGAAACCCGTGCGCAATCCATAAATAAGTGAAACAAAGATGGGAAAAGATTTGCGCACGTGTCCGAATTTCCCCTATGTGCGTAAAGCTTTTATTCTTCTTTCTTCCACTTATTTAGGGTTTTCCGTACGGAACTTACGCGTAGAATGTGAACCCGGCCGAAGATGGAGCTAGCATTTTTTTAAAATAAAGATAAAACAAATCTCTATCAATACTTTTTTTTTGGCAAAACAGGATTATTCATACTTTTACCCAGCACCATAGTAACACCAGAGACACTCTTGACAGCTTCTAGACTCATTTCGACAAATACTGGGAAGACTGTAATTGCTTCCAAGCAAAATAATGTCAATGTACATTAGGAGGCTATGCCTTGTCATCATTATGCAGCGCCCTAACTTTAAAAAAAGAATGAATGGGAGAAAAAGAAGAAACTACATAGCGTGTGTGTGTGTGTGTGTGTGTGTGTGTGTGTGTGTGTGTGTGTGTGTGTGTGTGTGTGTGTGTGTACGCGTTTGTGTGTTATGCGTAGATGCATGTTTTTATGTCTATGAGTATGTCACAGCGTGAGGGTGAGGGTGGGTATGCGAGCGCGTCTGAGTATATTTGATATGACTAATTTTGTATGTGGAGCGATTCTTAGTTTTTGGAAAGCGCCATGAGTAGTACACCGAGAACGCGCGCT
>CM065683.1:48780838-48783338 GCA_017654935.2 Phymorhynchus buccinoides | reverse complement strand
AAGGAGAGAGAGGGAGAGAGAGAGAGAGAGAGAGAGAGAGAGAGAGAGAGAGAGAGAGAGAGAGAGAGAGAGATTCACAATTCACCAAGTTTACTGATCCAGGCCTTCTGCCCATGTCAGAGGGGAGGGGGGTTACAAAAGGAAAAACAAAAAACAATGACAACAAATCATCGGAGGGGGGGGGGGGGGGGAGAGAGAGAGAGAGAGAGAGAGAGAGAGAGAGAGAGAGAGAGAGAGAGAGAGAGAGAGAGAGAGAGAGAGAGAGAGAGAGAGAGAGAGAGAGACACAGAGAGAGACAGAGAGAGAGAGAGAGAGAGAGAGAGAGAGAGAGAGAGAGAGAGAGAGAGAGAGAGAGAGAGAGAGAGAGACTAAACGAGAGAGAGAGTACACATAACGCGGAAAGAAACAAAAGTTCAGGGGGGGGGAAAGCTTTTTTATTACGTGACTAGATTTCTCTTTCCGAGGCTATGACCGCGCACTGCATTTTCTACAATGGACTTAAAAGAGTAGAATGGGGGAGAAGGGGGCCAAATGGAAAGTGAAGGGGCGGGGGAAGGGGGCGTCATAAAGAGAAAGGGTGGGGGACGTTAGAAGGGTGAACTTTAATTTCATATGATGAAAAAAAAGAAGCTTTTTATGCTTTCATCCTTTGCAAAGAGAAACATTGAGCACTCTTGCGTGGGTGAACAATAACCGGTGGCAGAGGCACCTTACTGCCAATTGATTGTGGCGAATTAGACGGACGACTAAAGATGGCTAAAAGCCTGACACCTTCCGCCATCTGTGTGTGAGGCCAAACTGCCGTGAGGGTCAGTCAACGTGCCTGCAGCTCAGAGACAGAGAGGGGGGGGGGGAGGGCGAGAGAGAGAGAGAGAGAGAGAGAGAGAGAGAGAGAGAGAGAGAGAGAGAGAGAGAGAGAGAGAGAGAGAGAGAGAGAGAGAGAGAGGAGAGAGAGACAGACAGAGAAAGAGAGAATACGAATACGAATGTTTAATCAGATCAAGGCCATGGCCCCTCCATACTGGTGGAGTTCACATAAACAAATATGTGCAAGAAAAAGAAGAAATAAACCAGCAAATATATTACAATCAAAGTAATGCACAGACATTGCAACACAACACAAAACTATTGTATCACACTAGCCTTTATACCTTAGACAATGCATTTTGAATTGTTTTTTTGCTTGCTTCGTAGACATATAAAGCTAAATATAAATGGGGGAGGGGGGGGGACAGAGATTAGGCATACTTTGTTCACCGGAACACAACTGTGCAAAATGTTTTTGTTTGGGTTTTTAAAAGAGGGGTGGGGGTTGTAAATAAAATGTCTAAATTACGCGATTACCAATGAACAAATCCACGACATATTTGATACCCTGGCCTTGATATTCACTAGATAATCTGATCTGAAGAATTCCAATCGATTGGCCTGCCAGTAAGTTATGGCCAACTCTTTCCGATCAATAGAAAACAATAGGAAAACCATTATTTTTACCAATTAGTTTTGCTACGATCAGGGAAGAAGTTGAAAGCAGCAAGTAGAAATCTCCAGGAACAGAGCGGACCAAGTTTTCAGACTTATTTGCTTAGCTTTTGGCTCTGGTCGGAATTATGTCTGGATAAAGGAAAGAATCGATTTGCATTCTGTCCACTGTGTTTTTTGTCACTGTATTTTTAAAGGACACGAGTTACGAGTTTGTCTCCTGCAGGGAAATTGGCCAGATTGTTCACATTGCTTTAGTTTGGATCACTAGATGTAGGTTTTGCTTGGTTGACCTTGACGGAAGTGTGGTCTGTTTGACCTTGGTGTAGGTTTGCTTGCTTGACCGTGACGGAGTTGTGACCTATTTGACCTTGGTTAGGTTTGTTTGATGACCTTGACGGAGGTGTGACCTATTTGACCTTGGTGTAAGTTTGTTTGCTTTATTTTGATGGAGGTGTGGTCCGTTTGATCGTGGTATAGGTTTGCTTTTGTTGACCTTGCATGACGGAGTTGTGACCTTTTTACTTTGGTGTAGTTTTTGTTTGGTGACCTTGACGGAGGTGTGCCCTATTTCACATTGGTGTAGGTTTGTTTGGTTGACCTTGACGGACGTGTTCTCTCTCTCTCTCTCTCTCTCTCTCTCTCTCTCTCTCGCTCTCTCTCTCTCTCTCTCTCTCTCTCTCTCTCTCTCTCTCTCTCTCTCTCTCTCTCTCTCTCTCTCTCTGTCTCTCTCTCTCTCTCTCTCTCTCTCTCTCTCTCTCTCTCTCTCTCCTCTGTGTGTTTAAGCTTGTGTTATTACTTTCTTGTACAAACAAAAGTATTGTTAGAAAAGTGGCTGTTTTTATTTTTAAAGCTTTGAAAGTTAGGCACGATTTACGTACTGTTTTGTATTTCAAGTTAATAATGTAATGTCACATTGTTGTTGTTGTTACAAGAAAGAAAGAGAGAGAGAGAGAGAGAGAGAGAGAGAGAGAGAGAGAGAGAGAGAGAGAGAGAGAGAGAGAGAGAGAGAGAGAGA
>CM065683.1:48753338-48770838 GCA_017654935.2 Phymorhynchus buccinoides | reverse complement strand
GAGACGCCCTCCGACCCCGTCATCATTGACAGGTGAGTACCGCAGTGCTGTGGTTCAGTGGTTCACAGCCCATGAAAGTCTGTTCGTGTGTAATCGATCTATCTGTGTGACTATCTATCCGTTTTTCTGTCTATCTATCTATCTATGTCTCGGTCTGTCTATCTATCTACATATTTATGTCTGTCTGTGTGTCTGTCAGTCCATCTGTAGCGGTCCGTTTAGCATCTGGCAATGTGTCTGCGTTTTAAATTCTTGTCCATGTTTATCCATCCAATCTCTCTCTCTCTCTCTCTCTCTCTCTCTCTCTCTCTCTCTCTCTCTCTCTCTCTCTCTCTCTCTCTCTCTCTCTCTCTCTCTCTCTCTCTCTCTCTCTCTCTCTCTCTCTCTCGTTATTTACTTTCTAAACCTGCCTGCCGGCCTGTTTATCGTTCAAACTGTTACGGCACCTTTAAACTAAAAACAAAAAGTAAACAATTAATTCAGTCAGCCAGCATTTTAGGTCTAAAAGATCAATCAGAACAAAAACTCCCACTCGACCCAATCAACAAACCATCACAGAATTGAGGTAAAAGAGTAGCGAAGAAGTACAGTAAAAACAAAAATCGATTCCTAACAACTGCAAAGCGTGGGGGAGAGAGAGAGAGACGGAACAGAAAGACGGTTATGTGACTTCCACTGCCAGTACCATCCACTTTCCTTTCCTTGCCGCCTGGAAAATCGGAGGGAAGTAGTTTCTCAGCTCTTAGAGTCACTTTTGCGCATGCGTGTCCCCTGCTTCCGGAGCGGAAGTTCCCGAGGGGCTGGTTTGATTGGCGGAGGAAGAGGTTGGTCCCCGGGGAGGCTGGTGTTGGTGTGGTGGTGGTGGTGGTGGTTGGGGGGGGGGGGGGGGGGGTGCCCGTGCATTGCAGTCTGGCCGGAAGGTCGGTTTTCTGTGTCGTGTGAACACTCCCGTGTTCTCTGGGGACCGCTTCACACCTCGTGTTGTGCAGACTACGGGCAGTAGGAAGCTATTAGGCCTACCATATTTGTGTGTGTATGTGTGTGTGTGTGTGTGTGTGCGTGTGCGTGTGCGTGTGTGTGTGTGTTAAACTGCGAACAGCATGCATGTGTGTGTATTCGTTAGTGTGTACAGGAAAATTAGAATGTTTTCACAAGTTGAAAAGAGGGGATCGAGATAAACTTGAGAGAGGGTTATCACTTAATTAGTCCCCGAGCCGAAGGTTCGGGGAACTATTGTTTTTGTCTGGTCCGTCCGGCGTCCGTCCGGCGTCCGTCCGTCCGTCCGTCCGGCTATTCGTCCGTTTTTCTCAAAAACTATTCAGTCTATCATCATCAAATTTGGTATACTAGTTTGCCAAGATGCAAGCTATCCACTGATGTATTTAGTTTTACATTAAGGTCAAGGTCGCGCCAGTTCCGGGGTTCAAACCCCAAAACACATAATCGCTAATATCTCGCGACGTTTTGCATGTATTTCAATGCAGTTTTGTTCACAACATTTCTTGATGAATGGTCTATAACACAGTTGTCATGAATTTTTCTGTGCGCTCGTGTGCGCATGATCGCGCGCGCTCAAATCACGGGTCCGAACCCCAAGGCTATATATAAAAAACTATTCAGTTACGTGCTGTTTTTATGCGTTTCTATGTAGTTACGTGCTGTTTTGATGCGTTTTTATGTATGTGTACAGCCGACACATTCCGATTTCGGAGTTGCTCGGCGATGCTGCGAGGGGACTTTGCAGCCGCTCGGCGTTGCACTTGTTTGTTTTGTTATCACATGCCTTTCTTTGTATTAGCGTGTGTTCTGAAAGGTTTCATAGATGTTTTGTGTCATCAATCGTTACTCGAATTTCTTAAAATATCATGGTATACGTTCACACCTTGCAAAACTTGATGGCGGAGAGAGAGGGGGGGGGGGGGGGGGGGGGGGGGGGGGGGGGGGGGGGGGGGGGGGGGGGGGGGAGGGGGGGGGGGGGGGGCTTTCATCACTCGACTCAAAAGAAACAAAACTAAGCCAAGATGATATTCACCTCTTGTGACGGACACCTGTATATCTCTCTCCCTTTAAACTAAAGAGGTAAAATCAGCGCTCTCTAAATGGCGGAGGAGGGGACGGTTGGCAGACAGAAGCCGACGTGTCGCCTTCCGCGGCCGGAAGTAGACCCTGGGGACCCCAACCTCAGTTTGCTAATCCCATCATGCCTCGCGCTCACGCGCCTTGCCAGTAAGTAAATCGCGGCTTACTCTCACGAGACTTTCTTGTCAGTCCTTGACTCTTTCTCTGACTACTGTTCCGGGGGCGGTGTTGTGTCGGGAGGCTCGGTGCAAAAAGTCCCATGAAAAATACATGGTCGAATCCGCTGTCTTCTGTAGCTTTCAGGGCTAGCACGTAGGGCCTATTGGCCACTGCAACTAGGGTTAGTAACGCCCTTGACAGTGAGAGTTAATCCCTTGTTGGTCAGTATCCAAAAGGGCATTCACTCTTGCAAAAGGCAGCCATTTAGTGGCCCCAAATAGGGTTATTGGCGAGAGTTATTCCCTTGTTTGGTCAGTACTCAAGCATCTACCAAGGGCATTCACTCTTGCAAAAGGTGGTTGTTGCAGTGGCCAATAGTGTACATAGAGAGAGTCAAGATACTCCTTGCTTGGTAAGACTCCTCGCGTTCTCTTTCCAGTCTCCTGGAGCGTGTCGAGTTCAATCTGTTGGCGACGTTTCATCAAATTTTCATCCCTATTTCTTGTCGATCTGTCTGGTAAGAAGATGAGGACAAGAAGACACAGTGGCACCTTCACTGTTGGTGCTGCTGAAGTTGTTGTTGTTGTTGTTGTACGAATGTAGGCCTAAGTATTTGGTATTTGGTATTTCCTTTCTTTGCGGCCTGGAAAATCAGAGGGAAGTAGTTTCTCAGCTCTTAGAGTCACTCTAAGTGAGTGCGGTGTGTGTGTGTGTGTGTGTGTGTGTGTGTGTGTGTGTGTGTGTGTGTGTGTGTGTGTGTGTGTGTCTGTGTGTGTCTGTGTGTGTGTGTGTGTGTGTGTGTGTGTGTGTGTGTGTGTGTGTGTGTGTGTGTGTGTCTGTGTGTGTTTCTGTGTGTTGTCTGTCTGTCTGTCTGTGTGTGTGTGTGTGTGTGTGTGTGTGTGTGTGTGTGTGTGTGTGTGTGTGTGTGTGTGTGTGTGTGTGTGTGTGTGTGTGTGTGTGTGTGTGTGTGCGTGTGTGCGTGTGTGCGCGTGTGCGTGCGTGCGTGTGTGTATGTGTGTGTGTGTGTGAAAGTCTGTGAGTGAATACCATACATGTTTGTCCATGCTGGCATACATCGCAAATATTTTTTTAAAAAACAGGTATAAGGACATTTTCGCGTAATCTGTGCGTGGCGAATTGTACACAAAGGAAATATAACAGCAGGACACACACAAAAAGCTAAGAAACTCACAAAGATCACGTTGGACGGAACATTGAAAGCAAATAAACCAGAGCACTGGTGCGCATCGCGACATTTAAAAAAGACCAACTCGGCGTCACAGGGGTATGCACTAATCAGAGAAAGGCGGAGTGACCCTGAAAAGAGCGCACGTGCTCAGCCTGACAAGGCCTTCCGTCCGGTGTCTGCTAACCACTTCCCCACGGTTTGTCATTCCGCCTGCTCCAGGAAGTAATGAGTCCTCCCTGGGACCAGATCTGAACGGGTCTTTCCGGGCAGAAGAATCCAGTTTAAACACCGCACCGTGCTTGTACCGCCCGCGTCTTCCAGATCGGGAGGACAGTACCTTTGGGTTTTTTTGGCAAACATGGCCTTGTTTGTCTTCTTTAAGATCAGTTTCGCAGGGGGAAAAATGTACAGTATACAGTAAAGACAATAAGGGCAGCAAGCAGTCAAGAGGTTAAATGGTAACAAGAAGTGTGGGTGGATGTTGTTGACTTTTGGTTTGGTTAGTGGGAAGCACGAATAAAATGTACGCCCCCCCCCCGTGGGGATACCGGGGGATCTTTTGTATAAATAGTTCCCCCACCTTCTGGACGTTCTGTGCTTGTAACGTCCTCTAATATGTCACTCTCTTTGGCTCTGCCTTTTCCCTTTGCTTACTGTCATCTACTATCTTTCTGCCTTACCAGTCCATTCTCCTGCGGTTTGTTCATGAAACATGAAACACTTTCAAAAACATTTCCTCCTGCCGAAACCGGACTTGCTGGGCCTAACTGTTTCGTAGTTAGGCGCATAACGGCAGCATGACGCATCTGCGCTCATACTTGACAGGAAACTGTCTGAGCGATCGAAGAAGAAGAAGAACAAGAACAAGAACAAGAAGAAATGTACGTGAGAGGGTGCGTGAGGGGAGAGACTTGGGCAGAGAGAGAGAGAGAGAGAGAGAGAGGGAGAGAGAGAGAGAGAGAGAGAGAGAGAGAGAGAGAGAGAGAGAGAGAGAGAGAGAGAGAGAGAGAGAGAGAGAGAGAGAGAGAGAGAGAGAGAGAGAGAGAGAGAGAGAGAGAGAGAGAGAGAGAGAGAGAGAGAGAGGCGGGCTGATAGAGGAAAACGTGCAGGGTTAGGGTGGCGATTGTCCATTGTCATGCAAGGCGTTGGACCAAGCTTTCATCGCCTCGGCATCGATCGGCCTCATGAATTAGTGATGCCATCACCTCCCCGCCCCTCCCCTTCCTTCCTCTAGCACGCCCCCACCTTAGCAGTCATGTTTTCCGCCTCCTTTTCTCTTTCTTCTCTCTCTACTCCTGTCCATTGCAATCGCCTGTTACCAATATGTGTTCAGCGAGGCCAGGGGTGGGTTTTTAGGTACGTCCATGGGTGTTTTTTTTACTGAGATTTAACATGAGTGACAAATCAAGGATTGCTATTAACCTATGATGAGACAGAGAGAGAGAGAGAGAGAGAGAGAGAGAGAGAGAGAGAGAGAGAGAGAGAGAGAGAGAGAGAGAGAGAGAGAGAGAGAAACAGACAGAGAGACAGACATACAGACAAACATACACAGAGAGAGACAGAGAGAGACTTTGTAATGTTCCTTGAAAACTTATCTTTAATTCATAAAATTTCACAGTGAAAGAAAAATTGATCAGAACAGCAATTTAAGAATTTATTTTATCTTGAAAGGGCAACGAATTTATTTGGAATAACGTAACGATTTTTTTTCTTCTATATTTTTTATAGCTTGTTCCATGGCAGAAACTGATTTGCTAGATGAACGTAGAAGATTCAGAAAAGGTACCCGATGTTTAAATTTATACGCTCGCTTGAATAATGTATATGCAAGCATTTGTTTATTGCGAGTACCTGTATGAAAGCCAGATGGTTAGCAACCGTACTTGAACGTTTCCTGATGCGTGGATACCACTGAGGACTTTATCAATGCCCTTTGGGGATTAACATGTTGAAACGCCTTCAATCGGTGCCGGATCCAACATTAGATGTTTTCTTGCAGCGAGCAATTCACCTCACCAAAGACTTTCACAGAGTCATAGGAAGGAAGGAACCTTACCAAAGACGTTTCTAGTGCTTAGAACTACGCCTCTAAGACTTTTCAAAGAGCTACCGAAAAGCATTTCACCTGTGAATGAAAGACCCGTAAATGCTGCTTTCCTTGGATAATGACAACCATCTCATTGACGCGAGGTACGGGCCACATAACAATACAATACAAGTTGAGGGTGATGCCGTAAAGGTGACATGCGGCATCCATTGTTTCTACGGAGGCGCCATCTTTTGTCCCATCTGGAGACTGTCTGGAACCAAGAGCCGTACACAGTGCCGCTGAGAGGCAGACAAAGAAAGAAAATGTCGGCGTCTGTAGCTTTTCTCCAGTAATAGATTAAAAGAAAAAAGTGAAAGCAAATGAGACACGAAAACAAAGCACAATTAATGTAGAAGACCTTCAATGGTAGTCTTTATCAGAATCAAATAATATCGATAAATGATACTCATTAGTAGTAAACAATAAAAAATAATCTTAAATAGCCGTGGAACTTCTGTAGTCTATCAGGATAATAATCTTCGTTATTATTATTATTATTATTATTATTAGTATTAGTAGTAGTAGTAGTAGTAGTAGTAGTAGTAGTAGTAGTAGTATTTCTTTGCATCAGAATGATGTTGCTTTTGTAAAGCGCATCGAGCATACTACTGTATGGATTTTAGCGCTATCTGAAATACAAATTATTATACAAGTAGTAGTAGTAGTAGTAGTAGTAGTAGTAGTAGTAGTAGTAGTAGTAGTAGTAGTAGTAGTAGTAGTAGTAGTAGTAGTAGTAGTAGTAGTAGTAGTTAATGCTTGCACAAAACAATATTACGAAATCCAATGAAAATTATACCAGCACATTAAAAAGTTAGTACATATCAACTCTCCTCCATGCAGCTTTTCCCAAGTGCAAAGAAAAGAACGGAATGTTGGTAATATAATAGCCAAATTGACAATGAATTGAAAGCAAAGTACAGAGATACAAAACCGAGAATCAAAAGGAAGCCCCAGAGCAATGGCTATGTTGCATAGCATCTGAAAACAATTCCCTCTTCTAGTCTTACGCCATCGCGGAATTGAAGCCATCAAGGAGAGAATGGAAGTGTTTAAGGATGCAAATGTGTTTTTGTGCCTTCTTGACGGGGCCAGGGGTGGGGGTCAAGAGACAGGCTGACTCTGAACGACTGAGAGAGAGAGAGAGAGAGAGAGAGAGAGAGAGAGAGAGAGAGAGAGAGAGAGAGAGAGAGAGAGAGAGAGAGAGAGAGAGAGAGAGATGTCATCAAAGAAAGCATAAAGCAGTAACTTTGCAAAAGGCATGTGGGAGCCTTTAGTAAAAGAAAGGGGAGACAAGGATCTGAATAGAAAAGAGTGAAAGAAATAATAATAAACCCTGCGTGACTGTTCAACATTCGCATTCATCTATTCTTTCTTGTCTCGTTTCTTTGTTCCTCTCTTGGTCTGTTTATTGTTCTCACCATTTGTTATTTGGAAAACAACAACTGCAATATATTTAATGAGGTGTGGCATTGTTCTGCTTCGTTTTATTAGATGTTCCACGGAAAGCAGAAAAAAGCCCCACAAACTCGTTATTACTATTGTGTACACAGTGTTGATCTCTCAAGAAACCTTAGTAGAGACAATGTAGTAAACTTGTCAGTGGTACGAAGCAAACCTTTTCGATGTTTCAGTTTCTGACGTTTTAAATTAAGCTTAACGTTTTCGTTAAGTCAGCATCTAACGAAGAAAGAAAAATGGACATACGGAAGGAGGGCGTGCGTGGAGGTTGGGGGGGGGGGGGGGCAGGGGGGGAGGGAGGGAGATCCTAGTAGTTGATAGCACAGAGAGAGACAGAGACAAACACACACACACAGTGAGAGGGTTGGTATGGGGAGGGGGTAGGCCAAAGTGTCTCTTTATCCGTTTATTATTATTATTATTATTATTATTATTATTATTATTATTTATCATCTGCACATGTTGATATATGGCTCCGAATTATCGTAAAACCGCAAGTCATAAAACCAAGTAGTTTTTGATTACGTGTATGCATCCAAATGTCATTAAGCAGCATGGCGTTGTTTGACCGGGAGCCATGACGGAGGTGTGAGCTTGAAGAGAAGGTGGCAATAACACACCTTGCTCCCTACACCCCCTGCCCTGACAACTAGCTAGCTGCGCCACAGTGTAGGGCCAGCTCATATCATGGCCAAGCGCCATTTCGCACTTTCAAAGCTGGCGCCACAGCGAGTTATCTCCCCCGCATCAGCGGGGCTCTTCCCGCCCACTTGGCCTGGATGCTAATTAACTCACCTCCAGCCAATGAAGAGCTCAAAAACAAAGGGGGATAACTTTCACTGGCCCCAGGTATTCGGGGCAGGGGGTCCTGTCAGAGTGGTAGTGAGCTCAGCGGTGGATGGGCCAACAGATCGGCAGGGGGCCGTGGTCATTTGTCAACACGGCTGTCGGCACCTACTGGTTATCCAGCCTGGCCACCACACGTTGAGTCCCGCAGCCAACTGTGACGGCCCGGGTCCGGCAGCTGGGCCAAGCCATCTTCGGCTTTATCACTGTGGTCAGTTTAAAGGCCAGGGGCTATCAAATCCCCTCACCCCCGGGACCCCGCTCCTTTTACTCACGTCCCCAGGGCCGGGTCAGTCAGTGGTGGGAATCCGAACGAAGCTGAACCCTCGTTGGCCAACAAGACGAATGCCCACGGTGCAATTCTGCTGTCAGCGGTTGAACTTTCATTTCTGTCTAAAAGCTCAAAACTCAAGCTCAGTCTTTTTTTCTTCGTAAGACCATCAAAGGAATTATTGACACAGTAAACACAGTAGACTAGTAAACATAAAAACACTCATGTACTAATTTGCGTGCGCGGACAGCAAAGCTTTCATTAATATATCTTGCTATTTCAGGTTGAAAAGAATTTATCTCTGTCTCGTCCATCTCGTTCAAGTTGTTGCAGCAATGTTAGTTTATGGCATGGTTTTAGAGCTGGTTAATTTCTTTCATCTTATTCTTTTTGCCTTATTCCTTGAGATAAAAAGAACATGACAAGACGTTCAATGCTGCCATCTCAATGCTGCCATCTCCAAATATGGAAAGTGACGCCATTCGCGTGACAATGTCGGTTTTCAGCGATACTTTAGAATGTGTATCTTTTAACCATTCAATCTGAAATTAAACTGACTCTAGCCCTAACCCTAACCCTATTCTTAACCCTAACCAAAACCTTAAACCGTCAAAAACACAAACAATAAAACGTTACTAAAAATTGAGTGTTCCGTGTTTGGAGATGACCAAGTGCGGTCTTGAACGCCTAATGAGAATTTGAAGTGATGTGGTACACGTATGAGCTAGAGTGAATGCTGTTATACACGATTGAGCTAAACACAGCAAGAGATGGGTATTCAATACCTGTCTTGTTTACTGAACCATACCATACCGACAAGCTTTAGAGGTAGTTGTGCATTCTTACTTAACCTGCTACTCGTTCTATCCTCTTTCTTCTTTAATCCACACTACCCTTTCTTGGAATAACATTTTTTATCAGGCAATGGCATTTCCATCGTAATAAGAATCTCAGGGGTGGGGTTAGGGGTTATAGTAGTAGTAGTAGTAGTAGTAGTAGTAGTAGTAGTAGTAGTAGTAGTAGTAGTAGTAGTAGTAGTAGTAGTAGTAGTAGTAGTAGTAGTGATTTGATATGGGCCTTACGGCCCTTGTATGTCCTATCATTCTTCGTATATCTTGATTTTTTTAATTATTTGTATCGGTGGTTTGCAAATTTTCCTATGCTACAAATAAAGAAATAGGAATGGCCAATATTTATATTCGTCAAATTCCTTATAAACAATTTTTCATAAATGGTTCTTTATCCAGACGATTTTATACATATTAGTACTTGGTGCAAACTTAATGTTAGATGGTAAGCAATTCTAAAATTGAACAACTCTGTTAGAAAACGAAAATGTTCGAATGTTAGTTTTAGGAACGCTTTTGACAAAACTTCCCATCACTATTCCTAGATTTATCTACAGAACTTAACACAAAAAAGTCTTGTAAGTCAATGTCTTCTATAGTCAGTTGAAACTAATTGTCTTATTGTCGATTCTTCCAGAATACATAGTTCTTTGTCCATCATGTGGCTAAGAAAAACACAAATTATAAGAAACCAAGTAGGATAATCCAGACTTCTCCCCTCAACCACTCGCTCTTTCACATCTTGTTTTGTCAAGACAGTTAGGGCTTCATTAAAAACAGTGGCCATCAAAATCACACAGGGCGAAAGCGCGTGGAAGGCCAGCCAACCTTGTGAGCTGTTTACGCCAAGGTGTTGGTTGGTCCCCAGACTCTCATCAGCAGCAATTAAAACACGGGGGCTTATCTCCGAGCCACGCTCTCCCATCGTTCAGTCTGACTTGATTCCCTGTCAGAGAGTGATGGCTAGAACAGGAGTGCTGCCACTGTCACGTGTCTGTAACCTTCGACGTTACTAGATAACAGGAAATGTAGCCTAGCTTCCCACTCATCCATAAACAAACTTCTCTACACCGATCTGTGCTGTTTCGTTCTGGAAATGTTTCATTTGTTTCTGCTGTCATACTGCGGGTGTACAAGTCGCCAAACTTGACGGTAATTCTAGGTTTATTTCGGTATTTTAACGAATGCCACCCACCCCCCACCCACCCACACCACCCCTCTCACCCTACCTCTCTCCTTCACATCAGACATCCACTAAAGGACCAGCTAAGCCATCAGGTCGAGGTGGGTGCCAAAAGCCTGTCATTAAAGCTGTCCTTGAAGAGGGATGGCACAGTTTGGGACGGTGAACACGATAGAGTGGGTTTTAGGGAGAGGCCATAAAACCTGTTACGGCCATTCTGCCAACGACACTCCAGTATATTTGCTTCCCTCCACCTTCATCCTACATCCTCCTGGTCATCTTCATATCCTTTCGAGTCTAGTCCACACTCATCTGAGTTTATCTTTCACTGCTGTCAGTATTTCGGAGGCTGTTGAACATTGCATCAGATAGTTTTTAAAATACACATATAAGCGAATCCCATAGAATACACTTCTAGAAAACGAACCAGAACTTGATACGAGCATATTACCAAGCACGCATCTGGGGTTAATTAACCATAATCATGACCCGGATGAGGATCATAAACAGCACCACCCTTTAGTCATCTCGGATTAAATGGAGAGACTTCAGTGATTAGTTACAATGGTGAGGAAAACGTCGATTCTTAAGTTGTGTCCGTTCATAGAAGTTTTCTTCCCTTTGCTTTCCCTTCTCTAGGCCTACAACCCCTTTTCCTTCTATTTCACTCAGTAGTCTTCCATCAATAAAAAAAAAAAAAAGCAAAAGCAGTGAAAAGTGTCTAACTATATCTGACCGACAGACTGAAAGGCTGAGTGACACCGTCCACCGTTCACAGTACCAGAAGTAAGGTTTTGACGACCCGCCACATTACCTTCATGAATTATGAAACGATGGCTTCTACTGGAGTTCCACATTTCCCCTCTTTCCACCAGCGCTCCACCACCACCACTTCCTTTCCTTCCACCCCCCCGCAGCAGCACACTCCTATTAAACACAACCAGTCTTGTCTACGTTCAGGGGAGAGGGGAAAAAAAAGTAAACTACTAACTAAAAAAGGAAACCGTCCGCTGTCAACTTTTCACCAACTAATGCGGTCCATCAGACTTGCACCCGTGACCGTGGCACTGGTTGCATAGGAGAGTAAGTGGGACAAAGGTTCCCCTGAGAGAGCGAGAGACAAAGCGGGCTGTGAACAATAGATGAGAGCAGCACTGTGGACAACTTTGATGTCAATGGACTCTGCCAGCATCATGGTGATGATGCGGAGGTGTGAGTGTGTGTGTGTGTGTGTGTGTGTGTGAGTGTGCGTGTGTGCGTGCGTGCGTGTGTGTGTGTGTGTGCGTGTGTGTGTGTGTGTGTGTGTGTGTGTGTGTGTGTGTGTGTGTGTGTGTGTGTGTGTGTGTGTGTGTGTGTGTGTGTGAATCAGAATCAATGTTTATTGCTCTTTAAAACCAATAGAAGGTTTTATATGACACTAATAAATATTATAACAATTATAAGAGAGAGAGAAAGAGAGAGAGAGAAAAAAAGAGAGAGAGAGAGAGAGAGAGAGAGAGAGAGAGAGAGAGAGAGAGAGAGAGAGAGAGAGAGAGAGAGAGAGAGAGAGAGAGAGAGAGAGAGAGCGTTTGCCACGAGTGTGCAGCTATCGTGGTTCATGCTCATTGCAGATTGCTTTTTATTAAGACAACTTTTATAGCGCTTTAATTGATATCGATTGCCCGTGCAGTGTTTGTACGACCCTCCCTTCTCTTCTGTTGGACTCCACCCCCATCCTACAGCCTCGATCCGTATTCCGGAAAACCCTTACACAATCTGTTTCCGAGAAAATGAACTATCACACGCGTACATTTTGTGGAGGAGTGCGACATATAAATGATTCACTATTATTATTATTATTATTTTTATTTTTATTATTATTATTATTATTATTATTATTATTATTATTTATTATTATTATTATTATTATTATTATTATTATTATTATTATTATTATTATTTACGTACAAGATTATACTCAGAGTACACACATGCGCATGTACAATCTGCGCGCGCGTGCAAACACACACACACACACATACACACACACACACACATACACACACACACATATACACACACACACACGCGCGCGCGCGCGCGCGCGCAAATGCGTATGCACAAGCGTGCATGTGCACACGTGTAACATATTCACGCACTCATAAATGCACACTCAAAGAGTGAAACAAATGCTATGCAAATGCTATTACAAACGCACAAGGATAGTAACATACATGTCACTATCCTTGTGCGTTTGTCAGTTTGTAATGATGGAATAAATTTAAAAAATATAAAAAATTGTAATGCACATGTATATGTACAAACAATCGTGTACACTCACTCACGCTTCGAAACCCTGATACTGGAATACATAATACACAGTCATGTCTCCAAAGCAGCATTTGCAATGATACATTATGGTCATTCACAACAATGTTCCACTGCAAATTAACGCATATGTATGTGCGTATGTACACGCATAATGTCTTTTCGTTTACACAATGAACTCAACATTCGCAACTTGATTGTTTCTTTTCTCTGTGTGTGGTATTGCATCTGCAATATAACTAGACTTTATAACATTGTTAAAGTCATCGACGTGGTAGTCGTGACTATGGTACTACTATAAACATGGGCAGTAAAACGCAAAGGCATTGTAATCAGTCACCAGGTTAAACCTTGTACTTTCAGATTGCCTCATGTTCACGGTCAAACGTTTTGTAATGATGTATCTGGATTCTGTCTTTTTTTCTTTGCATTTCCAATCTGTACCTCATAATTAAATAATTATTCACGCAAGTATTTTGGCAAAAAGTCAAAAGAAACGCACGCGCGCCTCCGCCCAGTTTCCCCATCAAAACAACCGACTAATCAAATTCTTGGTGACCTATTCAGTCAAAATATTCTTTCAGTCTTTTTCTGATATCAACGGTAGGGTCAAATCCCAATGGATTTATCTTGGTGTCGGAGGACGCTGAAACAAACTTGACTGCGCTTGGGGGTTCTCCAGTCGGTGGCAGCGGTTCCGCCCAAATGGCGACCGGTGAGCCTAATGCGGTGTGTGTCGCCCTGCCCGAGCCCGGAGTCTGGGGCGCCATGAAATATTCAGGCGCTATCTGGTCAATTATTCATCACAATTCATAGGCCGACCCAGGGCTAGAGCTTTTAGCAGCCTTTCTCGCCATGGCCCGACCGGCTCAACCTCCGTGAACCGAAACCGAGGAGGAAGAGAACGTCACAGTGTCAGGGAGACAGGATCTAGGTTGACAACGAGACGGGGTTCACGTGCTCCGTCAGTCAGCAATGGCGGCCGGGAAGAGTGGTTTTATGTCTCCAGTGCTTAGTCATTGAATTGGGTAGCAATACGATGTCAACCTTATTCCCTAGTAGAAGACGAAACGTCTGTGGTTTATACAAGACTCGATTTACAATAAAGCGCTGTCCCCTCTATTTCTAGCTATATCCTAAATATATTTCGTGTATAGCCTTACAATCGTGTAATGAGGTTGTCTCTTCCCTCCCTAATCATGCTTGCTCCGAATGCACATAGATAAGCTTATGAACTTGGGTTGTAATTCGTTTGCTTTGTTTTAAAGTTGAGTTTGGGTTGTTCACTATACTAATGTCATCTCCGTGCCTCTTTAACACTTGTTTTCTTCCATTCCATACACAGTGTTGATCAGGCAATGGTAGGGTAATCAATAAGAATCGTTAATAATTTGGATACCTTAGGGTAGAAAACTCGCCCTGGGTCTAGTAATGGAACGAAAGGGGGTTTGAAAACGTACCCACATACGCACACAAGGGGCATAACGAAGCTAGGCCATCCTTCAAAATCAGATGCAGAACTGAGAAGTGATGTTTACATTCCGGTTACTGGGTGGCAGACAGTATACACGAAGTCTTATTGGGTGGCAGACAGTAGGAAGGGCAAGTTGTTTGCAAATACGGGTATCAGGCAGTTGTAGTAACCATTTTAACCAATATTTTATACATTTGTGTGAGAGAGAGAGAGAGAGAGAGAGAGAGAGAGAGAGAGAGAGAGAGAGAGAGAGAGAGAGAGAGAGAGAGAGAGAGAGAGAGAGAGAGAGAGAGAGAGAGAGAGGAGAGAGAGAGAGAGAGAGAGAGGTAGAGAGAGAGAGAGAGAGAGAGAGAGAGAGAGAGAGAGAGAGAGAGAGAGAGAGAGAGAGAGAGAGGGGGGGGGGGGAGAGATCTTTAATTAACGAATACACAATGATATCACGCAAAATGGCATTTGATTTCTGTTGCAGGTTTTTCCTCAAATTCTTCATGAAATGCAACCAGAACTGTCTCAAAAATGCCGGCAACCCCAGAGATATGCGACGGTTTCAGGTTAGTCCTTGTGTAGTTGTGCTAGCTTCGTTGTGATTAGCCTACTCATCTCGATGTGATAATTCTAATTCTTGTCCATAAAATTATGCATTAACAGTTTGTCATTGTTATATCCGCCAAGGATATTATGGTTTTGTTCATGCTGCTAACGTTTGTCAGTTTGTTTCTTTTTGTTAGTGCAAAAAGTTGTTGTGAACGTAAATTCGGATGTTGATGAATTAGGGGTGGGTAGGGGTGGGGGTGGGGGAGATTGTATCACCCAAAACGACATTCCATTTATGCAAGTTCTCGTCTTGATTGTCATTTGATATAATACTGGATATTATCACTCTAATGTATTTTCACACACACACTCACACATACACACACGCGCGCACGCACACACATGCACGCACGCACGCACGTACGCACACACGCGCGCGCGCGCACACACGCACGCACACACGCACACGCACACGCACGCACACACGCACACTTACGCGCACGCACACGCACGCACACACACACACACACACACACACACACACACACACACACACACACACACACACACACACACACACATTTTCGATCTTTGAAATAGTCTGGCAAGTCGTGGCGGGGTGGTGGTCCTTAAACTGCTTTGTAGTCGTCTCTCTTGGCAGAGTTTCGCACCGTTTTGCTTTAAACATATTTATTCATGGCATAAGCCATTTCACACAAAACAGCATGGGAAGTGGCATCAAGCGAACGCTTATTTCGCACCGTTTCGCTATTCAACTTATAATGCGGCTATCATTCTGATCAACCAATAATTGTTTTTAATATATTATTGTCTGTCAATCAAATCAAAATCAAACTCACTTTATTATCTCCCAAGGAGAAGTTTTGTTCAGGTGCCAGAATAACAAAGACATCGATATTCAGCATGCATGAATATAAGCACATAGAAGCATAAAATGAATACGGACATAGACATTTAGCATGCGTGAGCATAATGTACATGTTTAAAGGTTACACATAATACACGCTTAAAAATACACACTACATGTGGATACATACAAATCTAAGGATAAGCATGCACAGTTTCTTTTAACACGATGAACACACATTTAAGCTTAAGAGGATAATGAATTTAGGAGGTGGATGGATCTGGGGATGAAGAATTTCTGTGCCCTGGAGTTGACTTTAAAAGTTTTGTAGCGACGTCCAGAAGGTAATAGTTCGTAATGTTTGTTCAAAACATGGAAGGTGTCATTTACAATCCTCCTGGCTTTATGCTTGGTTCGTCTTTCGTACTGTATCTCATTCAAACCCATCTCTCTCTTTCCACTGTCAGCTGTATGTCTGTTCTCTGTGACCATCCACTGTCAGCTGTATGTCTGTTCTCTGTGACCATCCACTGTCAGCTGTATGTCTGTTCTCTGTGACCATCCACTGTCAGCTGTATGTCTGTTCTCTGTGACCATCCACTGTCAGCTGTATGTCTGTTCTCTGTGACCATCCACTGTCAGCTGTATGTCTGTTCTCTGTGACCATCCACTGTCAGCTGTATGTCTGTTCTCTGTGACCATCCACTGTCAGCTGTATGTCTGTTCTCTGTGACCATCCACTGTCAGCTGTATGTCTGTTCTCTGTGACCATCCACTGTCAGCTGTATGTCTGTTCTCTGTGACCATCCACTGTCAGCTGTATGTCTGTTCTCTGTGACCATCCACTGTCAGCTGTATGTCTGTTCTCTGTGACCATCCACTGTCAGCTGTATGTCTGTTCTCTGTGACCATCCACTGTCAGCTGTATGTCTGTTCTCTGTGACCATCCACTGTCAGCTGTATGTCTGTTCTCTGTGACCATCCACTGTCAGCTGTATGTCTGTTCTCTGTGACCATCCACTGTCAGCTGTATGTCTGTTCTCTGTGACCATCCACTGTCAGCTGTATGTCTGTTCTCTGTGACCATCCACTGTCAGCTGTATGTCTGTTCTCTGTGACCATCCACTGTCAGCTGTATGTCTGTTCTCTGTGACCATCCCAGGTGGCCATCTCCACGTCCAAGTCGGTGGACGGGCCGTTGCTGGCGCTGTCCGACAACATGTTCGTGCACAACAACTCCAAGCATGGCCGGCGAGCCCGAAGGCTGGACCCCACGGAGGGAGGTACATATCGACTCGGTTCGTTTCTTTCACAAATCACTAGAAAGTGCAGGGCTGCCTACCGGCCCCACCCCCCGTACCACCCCCACCCCCTTCCCCAAGGGGTATTTGTCCCTGAAAATAGCTAACAATGGGCACCCTGTTCCTCGAATCCACTTTTCTGACTGGTGTCCCTGGAAACTGGGACAACTCAAAAGAGGCTTGTTGAGTGGTTACTTTTCTCGTTTATTATTTTATCTAACATTCCAACCGAACTGTGGAACGTCCCAAAACAACGGACACAGTCACAATGTTCTTAATAAACACGTTGTGCGCGGGTTACTGAACTCTTGAAGGGTATCAAAGATTTTTCACAATTTGGCACATGCACACAAGTGAATACACAAAATGTATAATCCAGAAAAGCCATGCAAGCCGTTCATTATGTAACTCTTTCGTAATTTTGATTCACGATGTCAATATGTTTGTACCCGGAAACAAATCCCTGCCCTGGCTTTTGTTTTATAAAGCTGGCCCCTGAACGTTTCATAAGGGGGTAGGTAGGCAGTCCTGGACATGTACGCATGAACACCCAAGCTCGCAGCCAAACACGTGTGTGAGTTGTACATTTTCAAGCACCACACACATGCAAAAACGTATGATATCTGCTGCTGTTCTTCAAATTTAATGTTTAAAGTAACTAGTTTAACTTCAGTGTGTGTGTGTGTGTGTGTGTGTGTGTGTGTGTGTGTGTGTGTGTGTGTGTGTGTGTGTGTGTGTGTGTGTGTGTGTGTGTGTGTGTGTGTTCCTTGCGACTCCACCTCCACAGCCTTTCTTTATTCTCTCCTTCTCTTTCTCTGTCCCAACTCCAACATGCCTTTTAAGCTTTCTTCATATTATGTTTTCTTTCTCTCTCTCTCTCTCTCTCTCTCTCTC
>CM065683.1:48735838-48740838 GCA_017654935.2 Phymorhynchus buccinoides | reverse complement strand
GCATGGTATGAACAATAAGGACTTTCCATGTAAGAAAAGCATGGTATGAACAATAAGGACTTTCCATGTAAGAAAAGCATGGTATGAACAATAAGGACTTTCCATGTAAGAAAAGCATGGTATGAACAATAAGGACTTTCCATGTAAGAAAAGCATGGTATGAACAATAAGGACTTTCCATGTAAGAAAAGCATGGTATGAACAATAAGGACTTTCCATGTAAGAAAAGCATGGTATGAACAATAAGGACTTTCCATGTAAGAAAAGCATGGTATGAACAATAAGGACTTTCCATGTAAGAAAAGCATGGTATGAACAATAAGGACTTTCCATGTAAGAAAAGCATGGTATGAACAATAAGGACTTTCCATGTAAGAAAAGCATGGTTTTGATTTGCCGGTAGGTGAACAGAAAAAGAAATACCACTTACAGATTTAGCCAATTCTGTGTTATTGATCATAATGTGTTTTTTAACTGTGATCCACATTCATCTTTCGTTCTACAATACTATATCGCTGCCGTAGCTAGATACAAGTTGGCTTAAAACCTGTCTGTGTAATTAAAAAGACAAGGTTGAAATAGTAGTAGCCAGAACAAGACAAGTCGCAAACAAGGAAGAAAGGAAAAACACTAGGCGCACGTGCGAGTTCAGATTGTGACAGCAATCTGGTTGAGAACACGGATGTTGTTTTTTATTGGCAGCGTTGTCAGTGATACGGCGAGCAGTGAGTTAACAATCTTTTTGGTGATCCATGCATATTTCATAACAGATTGACATCATTTGGCACGCGGAAGTCTCCGGTAGCTCGTTCTCTCTGGCGCCCCAACTGATGATGGCAGCATAGTACACAAAACGTTCAATGCTGCACTTGGTCATCTCCAAATGTGGAAAGTGACGCCATTCGCGTGACAATGTCGGTTTTCAGCGAAACTTTAGAATGTGTATCTTTTAACCATTCAATCTGAAGTTACACTGACTCTAGCCCTAACCCTAACCCTAACCCTAACCCTATCCCTAACCCTAACCAAAACCTTAAACCGTCAAATACACACAAAAATAAAACTTTACTAAAAATAGTGTTCCGTGTTTGGAGATGATCAAGTGCAATCTTGAACATTAGTGCATAGTACCAAGACAGACTGACCGACACACAGACAAACAGACACACAGACAGACAGGAGGCAGAGTTCATATTACTGCACGGAAACCCCAGCCAGCTCTGATAATGGAGGTCCCGCTCCGCTTCATTGAAGGCGCATCTGTCTGATTAAAACGCTGGCCGTGGCGCGGCAAATGGTGTTGTTAATTCTCACTCCATCACCGGAGATGCAACTCTCGCCAAATCGCGGGAATTAGTCCACGGGAGAACGAGAAGCGAGGCGAGAGAGGAAAACAGCTCATTGGGTGAATTGACGAGACTGCGGAAAGAGAGAGAGAGAGAAAAGAGAGACAAAAACGAATGGAGGAAGAAAAGGAATGGGGGATTTTTCTAAAGAACTTAAAACGGAAAGGGTTAAATGGGTCATAGTTTTCATTTAGTGAGACTCTCCTCGTCTTTGTGTGTCCCCTCTCTCTCTCTCTCTCTCTCTCTCTCTCTCTCTCTCTCTCTCTCTCTCCTCTCTCTCTCTCTCTCTCTCCTCTCTCTCTCTCTCTCTCTTCTCTCTCTCTCTCTCTCTCTCTCTCTCTCTCTCTCTCTCTCTCTCTCTCTCTCTCTCTCTCTCTCTCTCTCTCTCTCTCTCTCTCTCTCTCTCTCTCTCTCTCTCTCTCTCTCTCTCTCTCTCTCTCTCTCTCTCTCTCTCTCTCTCTCTAAAAAAGCCCATTGTGTGCTTACTCTTTTTCCCTCAATAAAAACTTTTTTTCTCCTCTCTCTCTCTCTCTCTCTCTCTCTCTCTCTCTCTCTCTCTCTCTCTCTCTCTCTCTCTCTCTCTCTCTCTCTCTCTCTCTCTCTCTCTCTCCCTCCCTCCCCCCCCCCTAGAAAAGGCTTTATCTCAACATGTTTGCCTAATAAAAAAAACGTGACCATGTTATCCACACAAAAATAACTGAATTTTTTTGGGGGACAGATACTCTAACCCTAACCCTATGTCTTCATAAACCATCAACAGCTTGCACCGAAATATGGAAAACAACGCTTTTCAGATGTCCGAGTTTGCAAAATGAAAAACAGGGGGTGAGAATTTCAGGACCGTGGACTAACTGTTGAGGCTCACATAGACCGGTGCAGTCCTCTCACAGTTTTGGGATCAATACAATAGATTGTAGTTTGTTTTAGGGTTTAATTGGTGTAGCAGGGGATGTTAGGCCCTATAATCTGCTTCTGCGGCTCATGATGCAACCCGCATTTAACGATGAGAAAAAAGAGAACTAAATGCACCAATAACAAAGCCAGGTAAACGTCACGAAACAAATCTGAACACTGTTTTATACATAAATAAATAAATAACAAATAATTGCGCATTGGACTGTAGAGAGGAAGTATTGTTGTTGTTTTTATCTTGTTGATCATTTACCCATTGGACTGTAGAGAGGAAGTATTGTTGTTGTTTTTATCTTGTTGATCATTTACCCATTGGACTGTAGAGGGGAAGTGGATCTTGTTGATCATTTACGCCATTGGACTGTAGAGGGGAAGTATTGTTGTTGTTTTTATCTTGTTGATCATTTACCCATTGGACTGTAGAGGGGAAGTATTGTTTTTTGATCTTGTTTATTTTTGGCTCCTTTTGTTGTCTGCTTTTTGCTCCTTTTGTTGCCTGCTTTTTGCTCATTTTGCTATATTTGCTGTTTGCTGTTTTCTTGTTTGTCTATGTTGATAAAGGCGCATCGCCGAAATATCCAGTAATTTTTGTTTTGTTTCTTGTGAATAAAACAACGTCACTTTACACTTGTTTGTTTGTTGACTGTGTGTTATACTCAAGCAGCCTATCTCATTGGCTTTTTACGTCAAAACTAGCGATGTCTAATTTGAAAACACATTAACACAACCAGGGGTCTCTCAGCAAGATGACATGTCGTGCAAATATAATCACTACCAGCATTATGTAGAAGTTAGGATTTATATGTAGCCTATGGGGTATCTTTCATTTTGTTTTGTTTCTTGCTACAACAATAACATTGTGCTTTTGTTGTGGTTGTTGATTGTTGTCTGTTTGCTTGTTTCTGTGTTTCCGCCATTGCGTGGTTTTGTGTTTCGCAACTGAATTGTGGCAATTGAGAAAATCGAGCACAACGAATAAAACATCACATGAATGCGTTGACTAGCAGTATTTGAAATTATCGGGCTATCGTTGATAGTTCTCGCTCCTAAGTTAGATTCTTGTGATATAAATCGCCATTTGATGGATGAAACGCCTTCGTTTCAGCCCAAAATGGTGAGCCAGGAAAACACTAATCCAGAAGTTCCAGTAAAGAACGAGGCCATCCTCTGGCAGTGTTGTTAATGAACCTTTCCAACGAGGCACCGATAGCACTGGTCGCGCTCTCTTGATTGAATGACCCAGGGTTGTCCCCCTTTACCCCTTATTGCCCTGTCCATTCAGAAGAGGGCGCCACTGGAAGCGTTTTTCAAAATGGCATGCAAATGGCCCACCATCCGCTGTCACTGATTCATTTAGTGTAGGCCTAAAAAGCTGTGTAGATGTGATTTATACCGTACGAACGGCGTGGACTAGTACGATTTAATAGAGATTTACTCGACAAGTGTGTGAATAATGTAATTGCATTGCATATGCATGGGGAGGGGAAGCTGTCAAAGAGCACAATTACATTTGTTGGACGTGTGGTAACTGTCTGTTCAATATGGCTGGGAGGGAGTGAATATTGATACACTTGTATGAAAGTAGGCGCTAATGCAGTATTTTCAATTTTGAATATCTGATAATAAAATATGTTCAGACGCATTATAGGCATATTGGCCAAGTAGAACAACCAAGCCGTCATCATGTTGTGAGGATTGGGCCATCAGATATTGCAATGATTGTCTGTCTGTTTGCCAGGCACAGATATTTGCACATGTATTTCCCTGGCTATAAACATGTCGCCTGATGAAATATGCCTTGCATAACACGTTGACCATATTCAACTTTCAATACCCTTCCCTAAGTACCTTGGTTTTGCCCCCTACAAAAAAGTCTAGACCAGTTTAGCGAGAGGATTATTGAATGCTGGAGGCAATAATCACTTGTAAGGGTCGGTGTACATCTCGTGTGCTGGCTAATGCAAAGCATCTGTTTTGTATCATTCTGTGTTTTTCTCACACCTGCTGCCATGTCATTCACACCGCTGTCACCCATGTTGTTTGGGTCTTGGGGAAGGGAGACCAAAAGAAGCAGGCTTGCTTGTGTGCATAACATGTCAGCGAGTCAAAAGCAACAAAGGCGTGTACTACCTTTCACACAATTGTCAAACATGCTGGGTCCTCGGTAGAACACAGATGGACACCGAGCATAAGAGTAGCTTCAGTTATTTATGTTATGCTGCTGTCACTATTGTATAATTTTCCTTTGCATGCTTTCCCCCCTTTCTATTACCGATGTTGTTTGTATCTTGGGGCTGCAGAGCTCCATCTTCACTAACTGGATTACATGCTTGTACAACTCTGATCTGCAACTGCATGAAGTGAGACAGAGTGCTGACACACATGTGCACTTTAGGTTTATGAGCAATGACAGAGAAAAAGGTTGGGAGATTGAGGTGGAGTAGGACTGGCTTAAACAGAGATGCGTAAAGCTGGATGACATAAAACAATTCACAAAGGATGGGTAGGACTCAATAGGTTTGTTGCAAAATGTACGTGTATGAATTTAAAAAAAATTAAACACTTTTTAGTCCCCGAGCCGAAGGTTCGGGGAGCTATTGTTTTTGTCTGGTTCGTCCGTCCGGTGTCCGTCCGTCCGGCGTGCCTCCGTCCGTCCGGCTATTCGACCGTTTTATTCAAAAACTATTCAATCTATCATCATCAAATTTGGTATACTAGTTTGCCAAGATGCAAGCTATCCAT
>CM065683.1:48720838-48730838 GCA_017654935.2 Phymorhynchus buccinoides | reverse complement strand
CCAAAAAAACCACCACCCACCAAACCACCAAACCCACACACCACCAAAACCATACCAAACCACCACCACCACCACAAAACCATACCAAACCACCACCCAAACCACCAAAACCATACCAAACCACCACCCACGCACCACCAAAACCATACCAAACCACCACCCACACACCACCAAAACCATACCAAACCACCACCCACACACCACCAAAACCATACCAAACCACCACCCACGCACCACCAAAACCATACCAAACCACCACCCACACACCACCAAAACCATACCAACCCACCACCCACACACCACCAAAACCATACCAAACCACCCACCACCACCAAAACCATACCAAACCACCACCCACACCCACCAAAACCATACCAAACCACCACCCACACACCACCAAAACCATACCAAACCACCACCCACACACCACCAAAACCATACCAAACCACCACCCACATACCACCAAAACCATACCAAACCACCACCCACACACCACCAAAACCATACCAAACCACCACCTCACCCCATCTCCTCTCTTCTTCCCTCCCTCCTCCAATCGCTTGACTTCAATTACCGAAAGAGGAAACTTCTTCTTCTTCTTCTTCTTCTGCGTTCCCAGGCCATATGGCCATAATGGGTAAAGGTACATAATGTGTCCGGTTTTCAGTTTTCACTGGTCTCCCTGCTGCGTACAGCCGACGCATTCTGATTTCGGATGAGCTCAAAGGAGAAACAAATATTTGGAAGATTTATTTTTAAAAAGGCAGGGGAATGGGCCAATAAGTCCGAAAGATAGTAGATGATAGAAAGCCAAGGGTAAAGACAGAGTCAGAGTGGCAGATTAGAGGAAGTTACAAGCACAAAACTTCCAGAAGGTGGGGGAACTATTTTTTTTACAAAAGACCCCCCGGTATCCCCACGGGGAGAGACTCGTGGAGGGGCAGGTTCGTCCAGCTCCCCGTATGGAGGCACGAGACATCCACAAACTGCCCCCCCCCCCCCCCCCCAAAAGAAGAAACAAAACGGGGAGGTTTTGGGTGGTGGGGTAGTAGAGTGTTGGGGAAGGGAAGGGGGTTGGTGGGAGGTGGAGTAGGGGGGGGGGGGGGGGGTCATTCCGCCAGATGAGGCGACCGCGCCTGCACAATGAGAAAGTCACAGTTATCAATAGAGCGAAGAGTCACCATTTCTCTCCCTTTCCATCCCTTCCTTTTTTGTTTTATATTTTAACTCTTGGAAACAGACTATGGGGGGGGGGGGGGGGGGGGGAGGGGAGGGGAGGGGAGGGGAGGGGAGGGGGGGGGAGGGGGTCCAGGGGAAGGGAGGGGGGGGGGAGAATGGTGGTGTTTTGTGCTTGATCGTCAGCTACAAACTCTCCTCTGTTGTCGTCAGCCACACCCTTTTTCCACACCCTTCTCCCTCCGTTCTCTTCGTTTCGCGTTCATTCCTCCCCCCCCCCCCCCCCCCCCATCTTGTTTTTGTTTTGTTTTTCATGGCCCATTCTGCCATTCATTGACACCACCACCACCATCACCACCACCTCTGTCTCTGTCTGTCTCTCTGTCTGTCTCTCTCTCTCTTCTCTGTCTCTCTCTCTCTCTCTCTTTTTCTCTCTCTCTCTCGATCTCTCTCTCTCTCTGTCTCTCTCTCTCTCTCTCTCTCTCTCTTGTCCTCTCTCTCTCTCTCTCTCTCATCTCTCTCTCTCTCTCTCTCTCTCTCTCTCTCTCTCTCTCTCTCTCTCGTTCTCTCTCTCTCTGTCTCTTTTTTTCTTTCTCTCTCTCCCTCTCTTTCTGAATGTGTGTGAGTTTGAGTGTAAAACTCTCTCTGTCTCTGTCTCTCCGTGCCCACCCTCACCTCCTCCTTCTCCACCCCCCTCTCTCTCTCTCCCTCTCTCTCTCTCTCTCTCTCTCTCTCTCTCTCTCTCTCCATTCTCTCTGCCCATGGTGCCAATGTGTTGGCTGCAACTTTATTTCCCTGCCCAGCCTCCTCTATCGATTGGTGGTGGTGGTGGTGGTGGTGCCTTGTGATGGGGATGTGAATTGCTGTGGCCCAGAGAGGGAGAGAGGGGTGGGAAGGGGGACGAAGAGGGGAGATGGGGAGGGTGGTGGTGACAGGAAGGTAGTTTGCAAAAACGTGTCAACTGCTTAGCTGTGTCTGCTCCCCTTCAGCCTGCCTAAATCCCATTTTCTGTCTATATCTGTCAGACACCAATTGCTAAGCCCTCACAAAAGCTTTCCCGACGCTTTCTCTCTTTCACGTTTTTAAGTTTCGTAATTTGTGTTTATCATCGTATCTGAATGTTGAGTATATTAAAAGTACATGTACGCACACCCACGCGCACACACACACACACATACTTATACGCATGCACGCGCGTGCGCGCACACACATAACACATACACGCACACACACACACACACACCAATGCACGATCACAAGTACATGCATACTCGTGTGATACACTGTACACAGCATTCTGTTCAACACGTTTCTTTTGATCTAATCTTCACTTACACTATGAACGCTGGTCTGTGGTGCTGCAGCTCTGACGGAGCCCACCATAGACTACGGGTTCCAGAGGCTGATGAAGCTGGTGCCCAGACATCCTGGAGACCCAGAGAGGCTGCCCAAGGTGAGTGAGACACGTGGGCTCTCTGTCTTTCTTTTACCCATTCCTCTCCCTCCTTTCTTCTTTCCACTGCTCTTTGTATTTTTGCTGGTGTTGGTTCTACTCCATTTTTTTTAAATTCGATTAACAATCTGTTCTTCTTTATGTTCTGTTCGATTTGTGTTGTTTAAGCGCCACTTTGTTTTGGCCCTGTTCGTGTTATCACTATTTATGTTTTAGTTCTTGCCTCGCTCCACGTTATCCTTACCTCATTGTAAATGTGTCCAAGCAAAGTTGTCTGTCTGTTTGTTTCGTTTAGGTTAATTCGCGTTGTTTATCCTCCATTCTTCCTTATGCAATTCATGGTACGCTTACTCCACATTTTCCTTGTCCAGTACCCGTCGCCTGGTCCAGTGGTCCACATTATATTCACCAGAGAAGAAAAAACCGTTTAACGTCCTCCAATCTGGACACTAGTAGATGCAAAGATGGTGGGAACGGTCCTGGAGGCAATGCCCAGAGGCAGTGCAACACCAGTAAAGTCCCGAATTATTATATTCACCAGTTGACGCGCAATTCACTGTCATTCCTACATGCTATAAATTTGATCCACTTTCTCACTGTCTTAAGTCATAATTCGGCTGACTATTTTAGCGTAGTCCCAATTTCACAATTCTCATTGTTCCCACTTGCTATAAACAAAATGATCCACTTTCTCACTGTCTGATCTCAAATTCAGCTGATCATTTAAGATAGAAACGGTAAGGCAAGGAGAGAGGATAGTAGTGAAGTAAGGAAATGTAACTCTCTCTCTGTAGCTAACTCCCTTCATTTTAGTTCACCATTCCAAATCAATGACCCCTCCACCCCCTCTTCCCTTCTGTGCCTTGCTGCAGGAGATCATCCTGAAGAGGGCGGCTGACCTGGCGGAGGCTCTGTACAGCATGCCCCGCAACCCCAACCAGCTGTCCCTGCCCACCCCCCGCTCCCCAGCCATGAACAACTCCTCCATGGGGGGCTTCAACGCCTACCCCTCCCAGCTGGCAGTGTCCGTGGCCGAGTCCGTCAATGGTCAGTGGGACGAAGGTTGGTACAGCGCCTGTCCTTCTCTGTGTGTGTTGTGTGGCCGAGTCCGTCAATGGTCAGTAGGACGAAGGTTGGTACAGCGCCTGTCCTTCTCTGTGTGTGTTGTGTGGCCGAGTCCGTCAATGGTCAGTGGGACGAAGGTTGGTACAGCGCCTGTCCTTCTTCTCTGTGTGTTGTGTATGTTGTGTGTGGCTGTGGCTGTGTGTAAAGCGTGTCTGCAATCTGCAGAATGTACGTTGGTATAAACGGTGCAACTCTATGTGCGCCTATGTTAATTACCCCTATGCTCAAATGTGCCTGTGTATATTGCGCCCGCTGTAGTCCATCAATGACGCCCGTTGAAATGATTGACATGGTTCAGGGGGAAACTAGACACAATGGAAGTTTTGCATGCATTGATATTTATTTCAGAAGATAGAGCTAACTTTCCTTATAAAGTTACAACAACAACAACAAACAGAATTCAAATAGCTTCTCTAATTTTGATTTTATAGTCATGTGAAGTATCATTTCTAAGATACATCGATTGCGGAAACCAGGCGCAATTGATATACCCCCCCCCCCCCCCCCCCCCTAGGCGCAATTGAGTACTTTTTAGATCGGCGCAATTCAGTGGTATCCGGTAAAACACTCTTCTGGCATAAAGCACCAACGGCAAAAAACTTAGGGAGAGCATTTTAAAGAAAAATTGTAGTGTGTGTGTGTGTGCATGTACGTGTGCGTGTGTGTGCGTGCGTGCGTGTGTGCGTGCGTGCGTGCGTATGTGCGTGCTTGTGTGTGTGTGTGTGTGTGTGTGTGTGTGTGTGTGTGTGTGTTTTATGTATGTGTTTCAATTTCGAGTATTGACCTTTTTTTGTGTGTGTTGATCGGTTTTTGTGGTTAAAGTCCTGTTTTGTGTTTTTTTGTTTATATTGTTTGTTTGTTTGTTTTGTTTTGTTTTGGGGGTTTTGGGGGGTGGGGTTGGGCATGTGTATCTACCTTTCAGTGTGTTCATTTAGGCTTTTCAGTGGCTGTAAACGTGTGTACACTTTGCGAATATTTGTGTGTATGTTCTAGGTCTATGCTTGGCTGGTGTAGGCTCATATCTCTGAAAGAAAACAAACATCGGGGTTTTTAAACATTGGGTTTTGCATTTTATTTTGCCACGTATAATACCATTGAAAGTTAATTGATTTATTGATAACAATTTAACACGTGTTTTGTATTCACCCATATTTCGGAATGTTAATATATTAATAGCTTTCTCCAAAAATAAAACGGGCAAACCAAGACTGAAAACAAAATACACTGACCCTCTGTTGCTTAGTGAGGCAAACACTGGTTAGTCAAATAATTGTCGCCTCTGAAACTTTGCTCGTGTAATTGGATAGTTCCGATCAAAGTCTGTCAATTTAAATCGTTATGCTGCCAACTCGGGGGGAGACAGTGGCCGAGGTAACAAGGCAATTCGGAACGCTTCCCAGCCGCTCTGTGGGCTTTCTGTCGCCCTATCAGCACCCCCTCTGTCTCTCCCGCAGTCTGCCCTTTGCAATGCACAATTGACGAGAGAGAGAGAGAGAGAGAGAGAGAGAGAGAGGAGAGAGAGAGAGAGAGAGAGATAGAGAGAGGAGAGGGGGGGGGGCATTTCTGAGAGCGGTTACCCATGAGAGTGGTGGAACGTGACACGGGAGTTGGTGCCAGATTAGGCATACCCCGACCCTGTTTTCACACTGGCTTCTGGCGACCACTAGTCTTCTTCTGACGACCAAGGGAATCCTGCTACCTTCACTAGTTGTGCTGCCTCGGGAAGCTCAGTTGTGGGTTGTACCTTGAGGCGTAGGGGAGGGGTGGGTGGAGGGTGGGGGGGGGGGTGAAGAGGAGACAGAAGGACTTTGTTGTGCGATCTTGACACTGAATCATCCAAAGGGGAAAGACTGATGAGAGGTTTGGCACACCTCGGTGAGGCGTTGAGTTTGCGGCAAATATACACTTTAGCCCCCACCAACCCCTCTCAAATTTTCTGATTGACAATTCTCACCCAGGAGCAACATTCTGCCATTTTGGAGAAAGGGATAGGCTTAAGGATCAGCTTAGGATTTTCATAAAGCTGCAAGAAGCAAGAGGAGGGTCGTAAGCATGAGGGGGGACTGAAGTACACCTTTGCGAGGGGTTTTGTCAGTAGACCAAAGTCACAGACCAACGCTTGATGTGCTCGATTGTTCGCATGACGACTGTGAACAGCAATAATAACGTTCCCTGTTTTTGGTGTGGGGAAAAACATTATTGCGATCGAATGTCCTATCCCATATTTGCAATAACAAAAATGCCGGAAATTTGACTAAATTGCTTCCGGGAAGTTTTTGACAGAACTTGCTTGATGTGACAGAAAGGGAGGATGAGAGGCGGGGCATAGAAACAAAATGTTCCATTGTTTAATTGTCTACAAAGAGGTATATAGTGATTGAAAGACAGTTTTGATTTTATTTTCTAACAGACGTATGGTTAACCCTTTCACCGCCAATGTTCCATTTTTGCACCACAATGATTTAACAACCATGTCAAAAAAGCTCTTGACATCAGGGTCTGTTGTTCAATGATATTGTGTTCCTAAATTTGGGCGCTAAGGATTGACCCCATTCTGAATGTGTCACAGAGAAATCCCACACTATTGCAGACAAAATCTTTTCTGTAGCCAAGTAGCTTTAATGGAAATGTTTGGCTCAAAGATGGCTGGCGGTGAAATGGTTAATAGAGTAATAACGTCGCTGTCTGCAATTTAGACTACACAGAAACGATCATGCCTGCTTCCTCTGTGTTTGGCTCAGGATGTTTAGCAGTGTAATTGGTCAACCTGCAAGGGCGTGATAGTTTGGGGCTAGAGGCATGGTGGGATCCATGCGGGAGATAGATGGAAGTGTAATGGAAATGATGTAACAAGTGGCAGCAGGGGAAGAAGGAACGGCAGGTGTCTGAGACAGGTCCTGATAATCAGTTTGTCACGGATTCAAGTTCGCTTGGCTGAACTGCAGTGGCCTTTGTTTTAAATTAATCAACCATTACTTCTTCATCGAGGAACCTGGTTCTGACATTTCTGTGATCCCTGCCATTCTGGCACTGTCTTGATGATAATGCAAACTGGTAACATCCGTGAATAGATACGTGTACACACACACACACACACACACACACCACACACACACACACACACACACACACACACACACACACACACATGCACGCACGCACACACACACACACTCACACACACACTCACACACTCACACGCTCGAACGCGCGCGCTCGTGCACGCGCACACATCTCTCTCTCTCTCTCTCTCTCTCTCTCTCTCTCTCTCTCTCTCTCTCTCTCTCTCTCTCTCTCTCTCTCTCTCTCTCTCTCTTCTTCTTCTTCTTCTTCTTCTTCTCTCATGATTCGCCCTTTCTCTCTCTTTCTCTAGTTTAGGTAGTCCATTTCTTTCTCTCCTCCTCTCCTCCTCTCTCCCTGTTTTCCTCTCCTCCTCTCCTCCTCTCGTGTTGTCCTCTCCTTCTCACCTGTCCTCGTTTTTGCCTGTCACCTTATTGTCGTATTGCAAACAATAATGAAAAAAACAAAGCAATGAACCTGTACCAAAGGTGGACACAATACCGATAATGATGATATTGATGACACCTACAGTCGCTTTCTCTCTGTGTCAAAGTGAAAACAAAGGGTGTTGATGGGTTTGGATTTGATTGCGCTCCAGAGCTGTGATGTATTTAGACCAAAGCCCTTTGCAAAGCTTGTTATACGAGTATTTAGACCAAATATAAAGCCCTTCGCAAAGCTATCAGAAGTTAGCCGCTTTCAGAACGAAATACGAAACATGAATACAACTAAGCGAGCTAGAGGAGTCTTATCTCATTCAATCCAAAGATTTCAAAGACATTATGTCAATTAATTTTTCAGTCTCAGAAGAAATACACACAAAGTTTCAAGTTGCAGTATTGTATTCAAACTTGATTGGGATTGTGAATGTGGTCTCTATGTTTCTTCTTAGAATGTTCATGTTGTAACTATTTTACTTGTATAATTAATTGTGTGCGAGTGTGCGTGTGCGCATGCATGTGTGTGTATGTGTGTGTGTGTGTGTGTGTGTGTGTGTGTGTGTGTGTGTGTGTGTGTGTGTGTGTGTGTGTGTGTGTGTGTGTGTGTGTGTGTGAGTAAGGAAGTAAGAGAACGTTGTGTGTAAGCATCGTGCTTATTTTACTTTCTAATGATTAATTATTTGTTTGCCTTTAATGTTCTTGTTATCAATGTAAAGCGCACTGAGCTCATGTGAGAAAGAGCGCTATATAAATTCCCATTATTATTATTATTTATTATTAAAGTAAGTTTAGAGATTCTTTCATTATCCTCGTTAGCTCTTTGTTGATTTGTGTTAGGGGGGAGGGAGCCAAACGTTTTTTAAAGATTTATTTATCCTCCAGCTTGAGAAATGTTGCCAAACAATGACGATCGTTTTATTCTATGAAAAAGCGTAATTTGTTCCTCTACTTATAAACAAAGTCTCGGCTTTGGCAGTTATTTTGTGTTACCATAGGGGTTTTATACTTTGCTTTCTAAATTGTTGCTGGAACTTATAAATATTCATTCTTGGTATGGAAGCAACGTGTACTTCAAGACATTATTTTAAGCCCCAGACCATCTCACTGAATCTTCAAATCCTGGAGCCAAACGTTTTTAACGATGTATTTAAGCTTGAGAAATGTTGCCAAACAATGACGATCGTATTATTCTAAAAACAAAATGCGTATACTTTTCCCTCTACTTATTAAAAAAAAAGTTTAGGTTTTGGCAGTTATTTTGTCTGGCGAAACGAACTTCCCCTACAGTTATTTAGCCGTTTCTCGCTAAATGAGCTCGCCTTCATTGCGGCGAGAGTGGCCAAGGAAACACGCTTTTCCTACCAAAGCAAGCGAGAACTCTAGAATGAAAGTCTTGGAAACGTGTCTGTGGACTGACTGCTGTAACTAAACTCAATGGCTATTAGCGCTGGTCTGACAGTCTGTCGTTGGACGCTGATGGTCCACTGTTTGCAAACCATTGTCTTCTCTCAAAGGCCAGACCCTCTCTCTTCTTTCATGTTGCTTTCTGGAACGCGGTCGCACATTGACGAACACAAACTTGCATACACATAAACGCGCACATGCGCACGGCCTATACGCATCTCATGCTATCAGGCACTCGTTAACACAAAAATGGACAATTAACATCACAAGCACACACACGCGCGCGCGCGCACACACACACACATATAAGCATACACACGCACGCACGCACGCACGCACGCGCACACACACACACACACACACACGCACACGCACGTACACACCATCCATTCCAAGTATAACCCGTGATTACAATAAATATTTTTTTTTAAATAGGACGGTCGATAATTAATATTAACCAATATTATCACAAAACTTTCCTTGTTCAACCCAATTATCATTACATTCAATATACTATTCACAACAACAAAACTTTCCCCGTTTCTTCCTCCCTACCCCCACCCCTACCCTAACAGCGGGCTACACCAGAAGCCAGAGTTCCAGCGTGTCTCCCCGGGGGTACGGGTCCAACGGGTCCACCCCTCACAGCGTCAATGGGGGAGCCTACGGGGCCAACCCCGCCATGAACGGCTACCACACCAGTGCTGGACCCCTGGGGAATATGGGTACGTTTCATTTGGTCATTCATTTGATTTACTTTTGCTCTTTTCCTACTCTGTACAGTCTTTGTACGTGCATAGGGCATTTGCCACGAGTGTTCCTACTCTATACAAGACTACAAAAAATGCCCACGCTCGCTTTGCCCGAGTTCCCGTGACCTCTCTAATTCAACTCTCTATTTTCAACTCGGTGGAATTCAAGGTCACGGTCTCGCGGTAAATGCCCTATTTGTGACAGATTTTTTGTTAAAGTTAATTTATTATTTGTCATCATTTTAAGTATCTTTTTGCATGCGTTTTGGGACTTTTGTATGTTTCAATTTTTGTTAGTTTGTTGGTTTTTCTTAAGATGTTTACATTATATTTGCATTTGGATTATTATTTTGTTTTGTGGGATTTGCAAAGTTTTTCTTTTCACGGGCAACAGTAGATGGTGTTTGTTTTGTATACGCTTTTTTTCTTATAGTTGTGTGTGTGTGTGTGTGTGTGTGTGTGTGTGTGTGTGTGTGTGTGTGTGTGTGTGTGTGTGAAGTCAAGTCAAGTCAAAATGATCTTTACTGACGATAACAGAATAAGCTTGATAAAGCTTTTTTACATCCTGTGTGTGTGCGTGTGTGTGTGTG
>CM065683.1:48715338-48720338 GCA_017654935.2 Phymorhynchus buccinoides | reverse complement strand
AGGTCTTTGACATTAAGCATTTCTGGTTCTAAAAAGCTTTGTTGAATGTAACTGATAATTCATTGGAGATGTGTCTGAAATAACGTTGGCCCTAAGGATTGCAGTCATTTACAAATTGGGTCTGATTTCATCAGAACATTTTAGTCATCAACATATTGACTCTGAAGACATTGGAACATTTTTGTCATCAACATCGTGATACTAGATTCAATGGAACGTTAAACCGATGAACATATTAATTTTCTTAATACATTCGGAATAGTCATAAGCGTTTTGTGCATGAATACTTGTTGACCTTAAATGCCTCGTGACATTATTGTTTTAGTCTTTGACATCTTGACTCTGATAGCGATGGAGTGTGACTATGAACGCAATTGTACATTTTGGTCATGAACATTTTGACACTGGGTATTAGGGGGCATATTAGTCCTTAGGGTTGTTTAGTCTTTACTTTGGATTCATTTAATTTAGGGCACTAATATTTTATTTTCGCAGTCACAATAGAAAATTAAAACACTGGACTGGCCTGGAACCAATTTATTGTCAGATTAACTATAAAAGCTGTACTGACATTGAAAAAATAAAAAGTAAAACAAAAAACGATAAAATTCAATAGATAATACAGAAATTATACAACATTTGAAATTTAAAACACACACACAAAACCCCCACAAAACAACAACAACCCAACAACTTCCTCTCTCTCTCTCTCTCACTCACTCTCTCTCTCTCTCTCTCTCTCTCTCTCTCTCTCTCTCTCTCTCTCTCTCTCTCTCTCTCTCTCTCTCTCTCTCTCTCTCTCTCTCTCTCAGGCTCTCTCTCTCTTTTTCTTTCTCTCTCTTCTCTCTCTCTCTCTCTCTCTCTCTCTCTCTCTCTCTCTCTCTCTCTCTCTGAAATTCTCACACACACACACACACACACACACACACACACACACACACACACACACACACACACACACACACACACACACACACACACACACACACACACACACACACACACACGTGGATATTAGGCCAGTTGGTACGTATATACATTGATTCTTGGACAACTGAGTTTTGTTTAATCATTTGTATAAGTCTGTTTAATAGACTTCAGTCATAGATTCGGATAACTTTGCAACTTTATAAAGCCACCCCGCCCCTTTCTCTCTTCCCTTGCCAGTTTCACTTTGGGATTGACAATATTGGACCCGTGATACTTCAAGTTTGTGAATCCAGTGGTCCTTTGATGATAAATATCTCCTTGGTACCTTGGTGTCCAGCAATGAGTACGCTCTCTTCTTCCAGGAACATCTTGTGAAGTGACATTTGGGGACATCTGGGTTTTAATGAATTGCTTTACTTACCATGGACATTTTGGTTGTAGAACTTGCTACTGCTCTGTTGCTATAGGTTTGTGTTGGAAATGGCGTACGGTAAGGAAGGCTTTGTTCTTAAAGACCCACCACATCCATGAGTCATGTACCGGGTCATGTACCGGGTTTCACGTGTTTCCCTCTCTCGCTGGTAAGAAATCTTATTTTGACCAGGTTTGGCTCCCATACAAATGCCCCCAAATTGAAAACGAGACAGAGACTTTTTGAAAAGCAGCCTCAATTTGAAGTTGGGGGCATTTGTATAATATGGGTCACACATACCCAGAAAAAAACCAAGGGACTTAATCTTGCTGGGTCAGTGGGTCTTTAAATCATTTGAGGAGAGTATGCTTTTGTTTGGTAGCGATGCATTTTGTTCTGTAACTGAAAACCTTTTAAAGATGGTAACATCACAATTTCTGGCTTCCTTGGCCCTGTATTTTTTTTTTTGTATTCCTGGGGACTTTGTCTTTTGTTTCATCAGTGAAACCCCTTGCGAGGAAATGCCTATATAGCCTACTGAGCAAAACCTTTAGTACTTAAAACTGACGTTTTCAATACGGCGACTATGACCTACATTATACTGGAAAACGCCGGAGTGGTTGGTGCACGGCACAAACGGTTAACCCTTTCACCGCCAAAGTCGCATTTTAGCACCACAGTGATTTAATACCTATGTCACTAAAAGGCATCAAATTGGGGTCTATTATCCAAAGACCCTGTTGTCTTAGTTTTGGGAAGTAAGGATAGACCGTATTTTATATATGTCACAGAAGAATCCCCAATAATGCAGATGGATTTTGTTACCTATCCAGGTGAATTTAATGGACAGTTTTGGCTGAAATATGGCTGGCGGTGAAGGGGTTAAAGAATGTTTAGTTTCCCTCGAACAATGAACTTAGTTGATCAAAGTCTAAACACCTGAGCAGGGAAGTACTGCACTGCTATTAGAGACAAAAAGACCGTTTGACGGTAAACCCTAGCAGCACTACAACCACCGTGTGATGATGGTCCGTGCACAAAAGTCCTAATACTCTCACGCAACGCTGAGCACGAAATGACGCGAACGAGGCAGTCCATTACTGAACACTTGGTCATGGACTAAGCTATCCGCTGGACGCTGGGAGTGACTCGGCATTGAGTAGCCCATCGGTAGATGAGCGGTGAGATCAAAGGCGATAGGCGGGTTCATTAACTATTGATGACAGCTTTCTATCACTCCCATCATTGCCCGGCTTGCCCCCGTCGGCTTGCTATAGTGCCTGGCGAGGATGGGCCGGCGGGCTGCAGAAGCCTAATAACAAAGAGGATATAAACACATTATTTTCCATCCAATTCGAAACGCCCGACCGCCCTGATGAGTCGAGGCTGTATGGAAGCAAGCGTATTAGTGAGAGTAGGAGCTAATGTGTTTGGCTTTCCAGTCAGTGCCAGCAGCTCCGCTGCACTCCGTGTATAGAGTGACTGTCACCATGGAGCACGTTCAATTGGATGCAACGTTCGCCGCTGTAGCCAGCTAAGAGAGAGAGAGAGAGAGAGAGAGAGAGAGAGAGAGAGAGAGAGAGAGAGAGAGAGAGAGAGAGAGAGAGAGAGAGAGAGAGAGAGAGAGAGAGAGAGAGAGAGAGAGAGAGAGAGAGAGAGAGAGAGAGAGAGAGTGAAAGAGTGAGTGAGGGGGGTGGAGGGTGTAAACCCACCTCCACCCCCCTCACTCTCTCTCTCAAACAAATCAATCAAAGATGTGGGTAAATAAGATGTGTTGCATAGCATAGCAACTTCCTTCTTGGATACAAAATAAGAAACATGCAATTATATATTCTGTAGAAACTATAAAGCAAACCCGTGTACGTAGACATTTATTTTGTTTTGAGTTAACAACGAACCGTTTCGAAGATTGGTTTGCTTTGAGGGGCAAGGAGCGTAAGAATGAATACTTCGACTTTAAGAACAGTTTCAAGTCCAGGTAGTAAATACGTCTTTTACTTCCTCGTTTTATTTGATCTCAACTGGTATTCAGGTAGTCGCATTACTTTCGCTTCTGTTCTTTATTTCAATTCATACATGCCAGAAATCCTGTTACTTGCGAACGTTCTTGGCAATTTGAACGAGAGAGAGAGAGAGAGAGAGAGAGAGAGAGAGAGAGAGAGAGAGAGAGAGAGTGAGTGGGTGGGTGGGGGGTGGGTGGGGGGTGTAGGGGCGGGAAGTTGGGTTGAATTGTAGGATCAACTCCGGCGTTAACGTTTGATTGGTATTGATTGATGAGGACTGACGGAGGCACGGTGTTGGCGAAACGATGGGGTGTGAAGTATTCTACCCGGTGTCACGAGAAATATGTCCTGGCGTGAAATATGTCCCGGTCACTGTAATATGCGTGTGCGCCACAACCGTAACGATAACTGTGTTTTTTTGGTTAACAATTTAAAAAAAAGAAAAGAGATTTAATTGCACAATCTACACGGAAAGAACCAAGAAATAGAGCGAGAGTGTGGTAATCTACATCTTTACTGCCGATAAATCGATGCACAAATCCATGCCACTTAATTTCGCATTTTCCAAAATGGCGGACGATGTAAACAAACACCCCATGCAGAGAAAAATAATGAATATTAACATTAATTTTCAGAAAAAATATAACTGGCTTCTCAATATTTAGTGATGAATCCTCTGTTCTTCCTGCACGCCACCATAAACACGCCTCTAAATGTATTTTGGGTAGAATCGTTCCCAAACAGCAAACCATTCGAAAGAGGCAAGGGGACGGATTTCAAGGCGGGGATATTTCACGCTACGCTGGGATTGAAACGCGTTGCTGGGGTATCAGGTACAAAGCACACAGTTAGGGCCATCTGGCGTGGACACTGACAGCGATTAAGGGCTTGCGGCTGCTGATTTTTAGCAACAGCATTATTGATAATCTTGTTGGAAAAAAAATCAAGAAAAACAATAGGAAAAAAATACAAAAAAATACGGGTATCTGGGAAATGCAAGCTCATGAAAAAAAACAACAACCCCAAAAACAAAACAACAACAAACAAACAAACAAACAACAACAACAAAAAACAACCAAAGCACACAGTAGGGGAAGACGGGGTAAAAAGCGCATGGGCGGGTAAGAAGCCCACCCCAATTATCTCATGAAATAAAGAAAATTTCAGTCAAATTTGCCCATGAGACGAATGCTAGACATTAACGCTCGTCTCATGGGCAAAATGAGATTGAAATTTGCTTCATTTCATGAGATAATTGGGGTGGGCTTCTTACCCGCCCAGGCGCTTTTTACCCCGTCTTCCCCTACATGTTAGAATTATAATAGAAATGCAACAGAAAACAGTTATAAACTTGGAGAAATTGATTTGTTTTCATTTTCATATTTATTAACAAACTCGCTCGGTTCCGCGAATTTATAACCATATTCTTAAATCTTTTTAATAAATAAGTCTTAAAACTACTAAAGTAACACACCTTGCTAAATCCTATGATAGGATTTGAAACTCTAAATTAAAAAATTCTCCAAAGATTCAGGTCATAGGGTCACGAATACCTATAGTAAAACATATAAACAGACTAAAATTTAACCGTAACCTTTAAACAAACTACTTTGACTTTACTATAAATAAATATTTTTAATCAATATCTTAACCTC
>CM065683.1:48707838-48710338 GCA_017654935.2 Phymorhynchus buccinoides | reverse complement strand
GAAATCATTTTGATGTTGTCGCCAGCGCTACGACGCTGCTCAAGCCACCTTCTCTCGCAGACCCGAGTGTCGTATTACAAGGGAGACAATTAGGGCGCCAGGGGAGATTATAAGTTTAATTAGAATGACAATAACGTATGATTCAGTCCCGGCGGGGCCCCAGCTGTCCCCAGTGGGCCGTGGTGGGGTCCATCTGCCCGCCTGCACCCCTCCACATCTGGGGCCTTTTCCTGCCGCCCCGCGCCACACCAAAGCTGCGCCACAAACAACGCCGTTTTCTGCCTCGAACTCTTCTCTTCTTTTCTTTCCTTCTTCTTCTTCTTCTTCTTCTTCCTCCCCTTTTATTCCCTTGTTTGTGCCCCCCTTTCGACCCGACCCTCTCCCTTATTTTCCGCTTATCTTCTTCATCATTGTCACCCCAGCCCCAACTTGATATAATTCGGAGAATCCTCCACCACGTTCATTTACTTTGCGACTACTTATGCTTTGAAATGAATCAAAACTTGTTTAAACGCGCGAACCTGTGCGTGTGCATTTATGTTACATCAATATATTTATGCTTTAATGTGTCATATAGGGGAAGACGGGGTAAAAAGCGCATGGGCGGGTAAGAAGCCCACCCCAATTATCTCATGAAATGAAGAAAATTTCAGTCAAATTTGCCCATGAGACGAATGCTAGACATTAACGCTCGTCTCATGGGCAAAATGAGACTGAAATTTGCTTCATTTCATGAGATAATTGGGGTGGGCTTCTTACCCGCCCATGCGCTTTTTACCCCGTCTTCCCCTACACATGTTTCTGTTCACAAACTATCGATAGTAGTAGTAGTAGAGTAATTAGGGCTAGAAGTGGGCCTCACGGCCCTTTTGCGCCCTTTCTCGTTTGTGACTTTGATTTGTTTCAGGGTGGCTTGCTTTGTACAGCTAAACTATAACATTTAACAAAAATATGGAATGGATTATTTTTTCTCTTTTTTTATTAATCGAAAGTAGTATAAAAATTTGACATCATTGTGTCTTTGTCCAGAATATTTTGGAACATATTAATTTATGTTAGGTGCAGCCTTAATGTTAGTTGACAAATTATTCCAGTATTGAACAAGTCGGTTAAAAAAGAAAAAAACTTGCGAATGTTAGTAACTGATAGTCTTAAAAATAACTTCTCTGTACTATTTTGTGTCATGTTTGTGATACTTTTAGTATTAACAAATAGGTTGCTAAAGTCATGTCATCAATATGATTCATTATTTTATATACTTGTATCAGGTCTCCCCTGACTCTTCTTCCCTTCAGAGAAGGCAATCCCAGGAATTTTAATCTTTCACTATAAGTTGTGTTCTTACATGCTTTGATCAATTGTGTCGCCATTCCTTGCACTTTCTCTATAGCTAATGATTGCCTTTTAAAGATTGGGCACCAAACTGAGTTGGCATATTCCAAGTGTGGTCTTACCATAGCTTTATAAAGCATAACAAATACATCTTTATTTAGGAAAGAGTGTTGTAGTATTAAACAAGCAAAAGTCATCAGTAAAACGAGGAAGGATGTGGTAGGGGAAGACGGGGTAAAAAGCGCATGGGCGGGTAAGAAGCCCACCCCAATTATCTCATGAAATGAAGCAAATTTCAGTCTCATTTTGCCCATGAGACGAGCGTTAATGTCTAGCATTCGTCTCCTGGGCCCAAATGACTGAAATTTGCTTTATTTCATGAGATAATTGGGGTGGGCTTCTTACCCGCCCATGCGCTTTTTACCCCGTCTTCCCCTATATATCACGTTCGGAAGAAGTTGAGAAAAAGAAGAAACTATGTCCGAAAGGAAAAAAGAAGAGGAAAAAGTCCATCGAATAATAGAGGAAAAGATGAAACATAACGAAAATTAGAGAAAAAGGAAAACAAAGCAAAACAACAACAAATACAGATAAAGGGTCGAGAAAGGAGATAAAATAAGGAGGATGGACTGAAAAATGTAAAGGGAAAATGGAAAAGAACGGGAGAATAATTAAAGAACAAGAATAAAAAAAAGCAGCAACAAAATGAACTTAAAAAACACAAACGAATGAAAGAGAGGAGGGAGGAGGAAAGAAAGATGGACAGAAAAGAGAAGGAAAGAAAGAAAGAAAGAAAGAAAGAAAGAAAAAAAGAAACAGAAAAATAAATCGAAGTGGCAATCTCACGAAGCACGCCCAGTAGCCCACACTGCACAGTGCAGATTGGCAGAGAAGCACGTAGAAACTCGACCCAGTCGTAAGGTGCTGTGCTCCGTTTCTTTCACAATTGGAGACTGGTTTTAAAGGCCCACCACGTCACGTGTCAAAATCACGGTTTTCACGTGTTTTCCCTCTTATAGCTGGTAATAAATATTAAAGACCCACCAGGTCACGTGTCAAAATCACGGGTTTCACGTGTTTTCCCTCTTATAGCCGGTAAGAAATCTTGTTTTGACCAGGTTTGACTCCCATACTAATGTCCCCAAATTGAAAACGAAACATCATTTTA
>CM065683.1:48692338-48694838 GCA_017654935.2 Phymorhynchus buccinoides | reverse complement strand
GAAAGTGTATTAAAAACAAACTGCAGTCAGACAAGTGTTATTGATTATGCAATAGATTCTAAGGCAATCTGCCGTCGGTCCCTTTTTCTTTCTAGAATGATCTGTCATCGTCATAAGACCCAACGAATACCCACCACCACTTGACATAGCAAGAAACTCTTTAAACAACAAGCGGTTCGGGAGATATCCTTGGGACAGACAGAGAAGAAAAAAAAGAAGAAAACACATACACGAACGAAAACCGACTCCTTTGCAATCGACAAAGGACAAAAATTAGTCTAAGTCATCGTGGGGATGTGGAGTATGCCCGAAAACAATCAAACTGACCAGTTTCGACCAAGCGTACAGCCCCAAAGTCAGCCTGACAGCTTTCGGTCCAGGCCTACAGAGAACAGGGGTAGGGGTTGAGGGGGGTAGGGTGGAGGTAAGGTTGGTGGAATGTTGTAAAAGCGAAGGAATTATTAGCACACAGTCATTGTCTTGGCCTAGATGTAATTACGCAAGAAACGTTTACCCCAGCTACAGAAATATTCAAATAACACAGTAACGACAGATTTCTTCATTGTATATCAAAGTACCTTGGGAGGTAAACACCCGAGCTCCGCCATTAGAACCATAAGGCAGAAGAGGAAGGATAAAAGAAGGGAGGGTTGAAATGGCAGTAAAAATTCGTTTCTATCCTTTTCATGCCCACTACCCCACCCACACCCAGATCCAACCCTCTGTCCCCATGCCCTAACTCTCACACTCTCACCCCTTATCATACCCCCCCCCCCCCCCCCCCCCGTTTCCCCTTTCCCGCCCCCTTTCCCACTAACGGGAGTGTGGGGTGGGTGTTATTGATTCACACCAGCAATTTGATTAGGCGTGACAGCCAAGATGGCGCTGATAGCCCAACGTCCGAGGACCGCCATAGGGATGGTGACCGAGCAGCCCCACTGTCCATCTGTGTGTGTGTGTGTGTGTGTGTGTGTGTGTGTGTGTGTGTGTGTGTGTGTGTGTGTGTGTATGTGTGTGTGTGTGTGTGTGTGTGTGTGTGACTGTATGTGCGTCTGCGTGTGTGTGTGTCCCTGAGTATGTCATTGTGTCCGCCTGTGTGTGAGTCTGTCTCTCTGTGTCTGTGTCTATATAACAGAAAGAGAGAGAGAGAGAGAGAGAGAGAGAGAGAGAGAGAGAGAGAGAGAGAGAGAGAGAGAGAGAGAGAGAGAGAGAGAGAGAGAGAGAGAGGAGACAGAGAGAGAGAGAGAGAGAGAGAGAGATACTAGAGAATAGAGAGAAAGTCAGATCTTCGTATGACATGGCACCAGAAATCATGTCCCTTCACTATGTGCTGTGGCACCAGAAATCATGTCCCTTCACTATGTGCTGTGGCACCAGAAATCATGTCCCTTCACTATGAGGCACCAGAAATCATGTCCCTTCACTATGTGCTGTGGCACCAGAAATCATGTCCCTTCACTATGTGCTGTGGCACCAGAAATCATGTCCCTTCACTATGTGCTGTGGCACCAGAAATCATGTCCATTCACTATGTGCTGTGGCACCAGAAATCATGTCCATTCACTATGTGCTGTGGCACCAGAAATCATGTCCCTTCACTATGTGCTGTGGCACCAGAAATCATGTCCATTCACTATGTGCTGTGGCACCAGAAATCATGTCCCTTCACTATGTGCTGTGGCACCAGAAATCATGTCCCTTCACTATGTGCTGTGGCACCAGAAATCATGTCCCTTCACTATGTGCTGTGGCACCAGAAATCATGTCCCTTCACTATGTGCTGTGGCACCAGAAATCATGTCCCTTCACTATGTGCTGTGGCACCAGAAATCATGTCCCTTCACTATGTGCTGTGGCACCAGAAATCATGTCCCTTCACTATGTGCTGTGGCACCAGAAATCATGTCCCTTCACTATGTGCTGTGGCACCAGAAATCATGTCCCTTCACTATGTGCTGTGGCACCAGAAATCATGTCCCTTCACTATGTGCTGTGGCACCAGAAATCATGTCCCTTCACTATGTGCTGTGGCACCAGAAATCATGTCCCTTCACTATGTGCTGTGGCACCAGAAATCATGTCCATTCACTATGTGCTGTGGCACCAGAAATCATGTCCCTTCACTATGTGCTGTGGCACCAGAAATCATGTCCATTCACTATGTGCTGTGGCACCAGAAATCATGTCCAACTATCTGTGGCACCAGAAATCATGTCCCTTCACTATGTGCTGTGGCACCAGAAATTCACTATGTGCTGTGGCACCAGAAATCATGTGCTGTGGCACCAGAAATGTGTCACTATGTGCTGTGGCACCAGAAATCATGTCCCTTCACTATGTGCTGTGGCACCAGAAATCATGTCCCTTCACTATGTGCTGTGGCACCAGAAATGTCACTATGTGCTGTGGCACCAGAAATCATGTCCCTTCACTATGTGCTGTGGCACCTGAACTATGTGCTGTGGCACCAGAAATGTCCCTTCACTATGTGCTGTGGCAC
>CM065683.1:48679838-48684838 GCA_017654935.2 Phymorhynchus buccinoides | reverse complement strand
CATCTCTAAAAGGACACGTGCAATCTTTCATCAGCACGATTCAAAGCCATCATTTGTGACGGCTTGCGTGAGAAATGAGTCTCTTTTTATGTAATTTTAATGTTATTTTATTTAATCTTCTTAATCACGGTGCATTTATTGTCTTTCTGTCACAACCACCGCGATGTGATTTTCATCCCTGCTGATGAGAAGAGCACTGAATAATAGATAGCGCGGGGAACCATAGTGGGTATCCCCGGGGGCATCATAAAAACACTCCCAGGATCTGAACATTAAGCTAGTCACAACCAATTGCCTAGAGCTCTAAAGAAACAATTCAATGGACTTTGTAGGGCGGACAAACACAGGCGGAGACAGACACTCTGACGGAGACAGGTTGGAGGAAAAGAGAAATACCTGCAAAGAAATGTACAACAGAGGAGGCTGTATTCAAACCACCAAAACAATGTTGGAATAATAACAACAACGAACGGAAAACTAACGATAACACTCACAGTAACCATCTCCCCCAAAGGAAAGGAGACTTTGCCTTACATGGTTTAACCAAAGAACGAGAAGGTTCGTGTCTCGTTCTTTGATTTAACCAACCACGTCAGAGCACTATATAATATTATGCACGTTTCAAACATCATTAGCCAAGAACAGAAAGATATGGAAGCTATGGCGATTATTCTCACCCTTCATCCTCACACTATCCCCGAGGTTCCTCTTTCAGAATCAGGAGACATGACAAGCAACCACTATCATAACAACATGGATGATAGGCTAGCATACCACGCAAAACAAGTGTGTGTGTCCTGTCAGGAATTAATGGCGTTCTTAGGGCACCTGTGCCTGGTCTGAACAACACGACTGTGCAGTCTAACTTGAGCCTGGCACGGCACCCCTGTTGTCTTTTACAATGTCCCCACACGGCACAGCGCCATCCTTTCATAGGAGCGCATCAATTATGGAAATATTGCAGTGAGCAGGGATGGTGGGTGGGTGATGGAAAAGGTGCATCTCGCTTGAGTGGTTGCTCTCTGATTTGATGCGCTGATTGCACCTCTCTTCCCACCCGCCCCCCATCCATCCCCTCCTCCCCTTCTCATCCTGTCTCCTCTACTCATCTCCATCAATGCAATCCGTGTGAAAAGATGGTATGACTTGGTTCCGTGTTCATCACAGAGCTCCGCTGATACTGAACAGTTCATCATGACAGTGGGTTGCGAAATTAATAATGATCATCATCATCATCATCATCATCATCATCATCATCATCACATCACTATCGTCGTCATCATCATCAGCAGCAGCAGCAGCATTTTCAAACTGGCATAAAAGACGACGACAGCATCGATACCTATAATAGCGATGACGTCATAAAAGTTATAAACATACGAGGTTTGGGGGGGGGGGGGGGGGGGGGGGGGAGAGGACAACAATAGAATAGTTGTGACATTTTGCAAGAAACAGTTTCCAGTTGATCAAGTTTATTCGACTATCTTTAATCTATTTTACTGATGAACAACAAGTAATCGGAGTAGGCCTATATTTCCAAAATAATAACAATTGTACAAACGATAACCCAACACTGTTTGAATGATGTGGACGTGTGTCTTTGAATAACATTGGTACCAAAAATGTATCTCGGGGGGAGGGGGCGGATGGAGGGGGGTCAAAAGATTACCTAGAAGTTAAAGTAAAAAACAGTGCTTGTGTTTCAATACACTGCCATGATTTGACCCACAAAGTATCGTCATCGCAACACATCATCTCTCTCTCTCTCTCTCTCTCTCTCTCTCTCTCTCTCTCTCTCTCTCTCTCTCTCTCTCCTCTCTCTCTCTCTCTCTCTCTCTCTCTCTCTCTCTCTCTCTCTCTCTCTCTCTCTCTCTCTCTCTCTCTCTCTCTCTCTCTCTCTCTCTCTCTCTCTCTCGGGGGCCATGTTCCAAGACCGTCCAAGCAGTTGAGCGACAGTCGACACCTTTCAGCAGGCTGGGCCTTCCCCTGCCCCCTCCCCGTAGACCAGCCGTCATAGGCCACCTCACTAAATCAGCCCACACAAACTCTCCTACTGGGCACCCTTCTTGCGCTAGGCACTCTTTAGTTTCATCCCAGTTGCATCACAATAAACGTCTTCAGGCAGGGATCTAAACCAGCGTCTGTACCTATTATGACGCTGTGTCCAGGGGTAGGGTCGCTGGGGGACCTCTTTTAATTGGCAAGTGTCTGTCAGCTGACAGGAGGGTGACGGTGGTGCTTCAACAACACAGCACTTTACCTATCTCCTTTCCTCGATCTACGGTCTCCGTTCTCTACACGGCTCGCGCTACTCGTTCACAGCACTCTTATCTGCTGCAACAAACGGACAGAGAAGATGGAGGTGGGGTGGGGTGGGAAGGGGCAAACGCAGCTTGTAGGCAAAAGGAGCGTTGATTACAAATTACCACACTCGACTCTGTTTTGAGACCGGCTCTGGGGACCTCGGGTGATAGAATTATCTGTCGGCAGCACACAGGGCTCTTCAAGTCTCCAGGGTGTCCCAGTGTGGACAGACTAAAGTCATGGGGCGAGCTGAGGCCGCCATTGATGCCCGAACGCTGTTCTGATTCAACGCCAAGCACGCACCTTCGATCCCCTTGAGCTCTCTCTCTCTCTCTCTCTCTCTCTCTCTCTCTCCTTGCAAGTCGTGGAGAGCGCCATGATAGCGGTCCCGCAGCGACGAGCACTTAGTGCAATGACAGGATGAAAAGATGAAAAGAACAAACTGCTGTGATTTGTGTTAACCTCCTCTCCACTTAACTTGTCGGTGGCTGTTTAAATGCGTTAGGTTAGAGGAGAGAGTAAAACAACATGACACAAAACAAGGCAAAAACACAACAATTGGATATGGACATGTCTATTTTTGAGTGTCTGCGTTGGGAAAGGGGGGGGGGGAAGAAAGGGGAAAAGAATATCTCTCTCTCTCTCTCTCTCTCTCTCTCTCTCTCTCTCTCTCTCTCTCTCTCTCTCTCTCTCTCTCTCTGTGTGTGCGCGCGCGCGCGTGCAGGCAGGGTAGAGGACTTTGTCATGAAAGAGAGGACTCTGACAATTGCATACATATCAACATTGCTCATTCCGCAATTACATACCCGAAGAATAAATTGACATTGTTTTAAATTGTTTTATATCTTTAATTAAATTATATGCATTGGTTAATGTGTAGGGATAGCTGTTACAAAATACAAAAAGGTCGGGTTGTTTTGATTAAAAGTTAGTGAACAGAAGGGGGAAAGAGAGGTGCAAGGTTCTGTAGGTTGATGAGTACCTGAAGGACAAAATAAAATGGGTAGAGGTTTACCATGGACAGCTTTCATGCTACCTGTAAGCGCGCGCACAGAGAGAGAGAGAGAGAGAGAGAGAGAGAGAGAGAGAGAGAGAGAGAGAGAGAGAGAGAGAGAGAGAGAGAGAGAGAGAGAGAGAGAGAGAGAGAGAGAGAATACGAATACGAATTCGAATGTTTATTGAGGGTTAGATAAGCATAAGCTTTTTTATATCATGCCCTCAGAGAGCGAGAGAGAGAGAGAGAGAGAGAGAGAGAGAGAGAGAGAGAGAGAGAGAGAGAGAGAGAGAGAGAGAGAGAGAGAGAGAGAGAGAGAGAGAGAGAGAGAGAGAGAGAGAGAGAGAGTTTTATCGGCGAATGTTGGTCTGTGAATAAACGTTGACTGTGTAGCCTACTGAATGGATGGATATTAATGTCATGCTGCATATTGCGACATGCGGCGCGGGGGTTTGACCCTTCTAGGAAGCTCCAAACTTCCCACCATAATTAATCCTAGATGCTCATGGTTTTCATTACAGCACGCCAGTTCTTTTGCTTCAAGCTCATAAACAGTTTGTAACCTGTGCTTCCTTTTCTCTGTTTCACTGTTTCCAGTTACGGAAAACAAAAGAAGCAGCGGTCTTTAGGTGATGGAGGTCTGTAGACTAATTTACGAGGGGCACATATGAAGAAACAATCCACAGTAGACCTAACTTTAATCATGAGAGAGCATTGATTGATGCACTGCATCAGTATCCGTAGGAAATAGGGTTTTACGCCCTCTGCGGCCTTTCGGCCATGTGGGGTATCATCAGTATCCGTACACCGGTTTACATTTTCTTATTTGTTTGCGTATTTTCGACATCGTGGTGACAAGGTGTTTCTTTTTCAGTAGTTTGCGTATTTTCGACTTCGTGGATCGGATACACTCCCTGATTTTCAGGTGCTGAGTCTGTAGCGCTCCAGTTTGCTGGTTTCCACTTTCCAACATTATTCACGAACACGAAATCACCAAAGTGTACTGCATTGCGGTCTCTCACACTACTGAGCATGGCAATCCAGTGTTCAAGTTGGGCACACGTGCACTCGTAGAGCCCGCCCACAACAGGGCGGAGCCTGCGTGGAAACGACCAATAATGTCCCCTAATGCACGCGCGGGTAAAGGGAAACTATTGATCGCTTTCTGCGTGAAACCAAAATAGAAACAACTAAGGGAAGCAACACGCTCTGGATTATCTATCCTGTATTGATCAAAACGATGGGTCAGTCAGAGATGTTTTTTGTGTGAATTGTCGGGTTCAGCAGTTATTTACTGTGCATTAAACATCACAGAACGCTGCTATCCCTTGAGAAGGCTCTGTATTCTCTCAGCGCCCCAAAATATCCTTCTGTTCCCCCCTCAGTTTTACAAGGATTCTTTATGGACAAGTTAGCCTGTTGTGATTAGCCTGAAAAATTCTTGGGGGAGGAGGGGAGGGGGGAAGGAGAAACTTGAAACTTTTAGAAGCAAATGGAAAGAACACGGTTACATTTTCTTCGGGGGTGGGGGTTGGGGATTAAACACATTACAACAGAATGTGGCAGTTTACGTGATGCAAGTCGGTTTGATTTTCTCCCTCCGCCATGTAATTTCTTGTCCTATGATGCCTCTCTCTCTCTCTCTCTCTCTCTCTCTCTCTCTCTCTCTCTCTCTCTCTCTCTCTCTCTCTCTCTCTCTCTC
>CM065683.1:48674838-48677338 GCA_017654935.2 Phymorhynchus buccinoides | reverse complement strand
CATATATACAAATACATATATATATAACAAGATAAGATACACAGGCACATTAATACTTCGAGTAATTTTCAGTGTGTGTGTGTGTGTGTGTGTGTGTGTGTGTGTGTGTGTGTGTGTGTGTGTGTGTGTGTGTGTGTGTGTGTGTGTGTGTCGATTATCTTACAAACTACTGTTTGGATTTTGATTAAAATTGGCAGAGAGGTAGACAACTTGAAAAGGAAGCTTCCTCTCGTTAATCAACATCGTGCTGACCTTGACCTTGAAGTTTGACCCTGAAAACCGAAATTTCCTTCTTTGGGCTATGTAATTTCCCCCTAGCTTTATTTCGTGAACTAGTGAACAGAATCGCTTCAAATTGTGTGTGGTGGTGTACCATGGTGCAAGGAAGTTTGCATAAAAGTTCAGCTGTATCTCGTGAACTACTGAACAGAATCGCTTCAAATTTTGGGCTATGTATTTTATGCGTTCTGTAAGGGTGGAAAGTGGTGTGTTTATTGGGGGGGGGGGGGGGGAGAGGACATAACTCTGGCCGGGTTTGCATTGTCACAATGCGTTGCTGCCGCTCGGCGATACCCTTGTTGTACATTCGGGGGTAGGCTATAAAAGTAGAAAGCAACCAGAAAAATCCGACAATTGAATATAAACTGTTATCTATAAATTTTTCTTTTCAATCACGTTTCTTTCATATGCATTACATTGCAGTGGTTATCAATTTGCTTCACGATGGGCAACAACAAGCATGTATCCCTGATATAATATACTTAATTTAACAGAATTTCAAAAATATGAAACACCAAATAAGAACACCAGAGAAATATTGATGTCAATTCTATTAAATATAATTGTCGTGATAGCTTGCCAAGACTTCATAAGACTTATAAGACCTCATTTTGGATGATTTTTGAAGGTCTTATAAGGGAGGATCCACTGTAGTACTTAAAAACTTGACATTTTCCATAGTGGAAATAACAACATTTGCTAAGCTGAAGTTTTGCTTTTTTGCATAGTTGAAGAATTTTGTTACGTTTATTCGCTTTCTACAGGGTTTTTTCTAAGTGTCCGTTGTCCATTGACGCCGTTTGTAATAGTACTTAAAACTAGACATTTTCCCTAGTGAAAATAACTTGCTCTTTTCTTTATCTTGTCTGTAAAGCAAGTCGTGGCACTCAGCCGTGGCCTGTACGCCACGCCACGTAGGGCCTACACATTGTTACAGAAAAGACAAAAACCTCCTACTGATTTGCTGAGGACGAGGGGTGAAAGTGAAAAGCCACCTCCGACACCCAGGGTAAACGAGGCGGCAGCCAGTAGTTTTCACGGTTAGGCAAGCCCCCTGTAATCGACTTCGGTCCTGTTTCTTCGCTCAGCAAAGGCCAAAAGTGATGCTTTGTGACTGCGCCATAGTAAAGAGATCCTTCAGTTTTTCCATGACGTGAAGGGCGGAGAGCAGACTCCCCGCCAGGGGGAAACCGGGGACGGCCTCATAAAGACTGTCAAAACGGAGGAGGATGGACTGCAGGGGACAGGCGTCACACAGTTCCCACTGAATAGCATTTCATAATGCACACGGATATATTTACTAGCAAAAACACGGGCGCCCCCCTCCCTAAGAAGGCTGGACCATTAATTTATCGGTCATAACTGTGTGTCTTTCAAATAGGCCAATTACATCTATCTGGTTTAAACAAATGTTTTATTGACACGAATGAAGAATGAATGAAAAATGGTGTTTTACGTCCTCTCGGTCTGGAACAGACACATATGGAACATTTGTAAATACAAAGATGGTGGGAACAATACTGGAGGCAATGCCCGGAGGCAGTGCAACCCCAGTAAAGTCCCGATTTTTTAACAATACAGATAGGTGTAGCAGTAACCAGGCCTCGGTTAAACCTCATTGGCTATGGTACTGCCACAAATGAACTGCTTTTTTTATGCGGTAAAGCCGGTGATTTTATTGACACAGTTTTGCAGCAACAAAATATATATAGACAGGAATACAACAAGCCGAGGCTTATAAAAGTACTCAATACATATGGATGGTACAAACAACAGGCTGCATCACACTTTACAATCACGGAAAGTCAAACATACTTTGTAAGAAAAACTAAATACTAATGATCAATGCAACTTTCGGGGAAAAGTGAACAATATAATCAAATATGAATATTACGGTAATCAAATTGATTCTCGGTATTACTAATTCATTATAAAAACTGAAGAAAAAAGAATGAAATTAGTTAAGCGGAGCAACTCGAGATATCATTGTAACAAAGTATCTATTTAAACAGGAGCATGTTCTACATGTCACCAGGGACGAAATGAAAGATAAACCGTAATATTAATCTTGTGAGAAACGCTTGTGAATTTCCCAACTACATGGAAGATTTCTCTGTTTTCAATAATATTTGTATCCTTTCCACCGAACAACAAAATGTCAACATTGTTTTTAACATCATCAGGTAGAAGACCCAATATCTGAGCAATTACATCTATCTCT